>CM055961.1:90765000-91277500 GCA_029531755.1 Holothuria leucospilota
AAATGCTTTATTCAAAAGTTATGTACTGCAAATAAAAAAGTGACAATGTTAAAGACAAAGAAACTTCAGATACTGAGCTTAGGTTTTAGGGCGAAAAAGAACAAATACTTGCCTGCAAGTACTGTTGATGGTTTTGTTTTCTTGAGTTACGAAGTGTCACGAGACAATCTAGTTTGAAAGCTTTTCCAGGAAGACCCACTCTTATGTGAGTGTTAAGCTACCACTCAAAACTCATTTAGTCTTACTCAAAAGTACGTAACGTTTTGAAGTTTGCTAACATAATACGGCGTAATGCGCTCAAAACTAACACCATTTTTAGATATCTAGAAAGTTTCCTTCGGGATTGTTCGACTTTTACATTTGAAAAAGTAAGCTCGCAAAGGCGTGTAGTAAGGGTTGACTTAAAACAAAGGCTTTATTCAAAAGTTATGTATTACAAAAAAAAAGTGAAAATGTTAAAAACACGTCGTATACTATGCTTAGGATTTTAGGGAAAAGAAGAACAAATACTTGTCTGCCAGTACTGTTGTTAGTTTGTTTTTTTTAAATGACGCAGTGCCACGAGACAATCTAGTTTGAAAGACTTTTCAGAAAGACCTACTTTTATGTGCGTGCTAATTTAACAACCAAAACTGGCCTAGTATTACTAACAAGTATGCAAAGTTTTGAAAGTTGCCAACATAATACAGCGTGTTACCCTGAAAAGTGACTACATTTTTAGATAACTGGAAAGATACCTTCGAGATTGTTACCTTCTTAAATTACAAATATAAGGTCTTGGAGGCCTGTAGTAATGGTTAACTTAATGTTAAAACTTTATCCAAAAGTTATGTACTATAAATAAAAAAGTGAAAATGTTAAAGACACTTCAAATACTAAGCTTAGGTTTAAGGGCACAAAGAACAAATACTTGCCTGCCAGAACTGTTGCTGGTTTTTTTTTCTTTGAATGACGAAGGGTCTTGAGACAATCTAGTTTGAAAGCCTTTCCAGGAAGACCTACTTTTATGTGCGTGCTAAGCTACCAACCAAAACTGGCCTAGTCTTATTTACGCAAATATGTAAAGTTCTGAAGGTCGACAATATAATACGACGTGACACCAGCAAAAGTAACTACATTCTTAGATATTAGGGAAGTTACCTTCAGGATTGTTCTCTTTTCACATAAGAAAAATAAACTCTTGAAGGCCCTTTAGCTAGGGTTGTCTTTATGTTAAAGACTCTATTCAAAAGTTATGTATTACAAATAAAAAAGTGAAAATGCTTAAGACGCTTCAAATTCTAAGCTTAAGTTTTAGGACAAAAAAGAACAAATACTTGCCTGCCAGTACTGTTCTGGTTTTGTTTTCTTGAATGACAAAGAGTCACGAGACAATCTAGTTTGAAAGTCTTTCCAGGAAGACCTACTTTTATGTGCGTGCTAAGCAACCAACCAAAACTGGCCTTGTCTTACTCACTCAAATATGTAAAGTTTTGAAAGTCGTCAACATTTTACGGCGTGATACCTGCAAAAGTACTACACTGTAGATATTAGGAAAGTTACCATCAGGATTGTTCCCTTTTCACATTAGAAAATAAGATCTTGAAGGCCTGTAGTTAGGTTTTACTTAATGTTAAAAACTTTATTCAAAAGTTATGTTTTACAAATAAAAAATTGAAAATGTTAAAAAGTCTTCGAATAATATGCGACCGTATGTTTTTAGGGGAAAGAGGAACAAATACTTACTTGTCAGTACTGTTCTTGGTTTTGTTTTCTTGAATGACAGAGTGACACGAGGCAATCTATTTTGAAAGCATTTATAAGAAAACCTAATTTTATGTGCTAAGCTACCAGCCAAGACTGGCCTTGTATTACTCACAAATATGTAACGTTGTGAAGGTTGCGAACATAATATGGCGTGATACGCTCAAAAGTAAATACATTCTTAGATATCTGGAAAGTTACCTTCGGGATTTATCCCTTGTCACATTAGGAAAAATAAGCTCTGGAAGGTCTGTAGTAAGGGTTGACTTAAAGTCAAAGGCTTTATTCAAAAGATATGTATTACAAAAGAGAAAGTGAAAATGCTAAAGACAAGTAAATACTATGTTTAGGCATTTCGAGAAAAGAAGAACAAATTTTTGCTTGCCTGTATTGTTGTTGGTTTTGTTTTCGAGAATGACGAAGTGTCACGAGACAATCTACTTTGAAAGTCTCTCAGGAGGACTTACTCTAATGTGAGTGTTAAGTTACCAACCAAAACTCACCTAGTCTTACTCAAAATATGTAACGTCTTGAAGGTTGCTATCATAATACAGCGTGATACGCTCAAAAGTAACTACATTTTTAGATATCTGGACAGTTTCCTTCGGGATTGTTCGATTTTTACATAATAAAAAGTAAGCTCTTAACGGCGTGTAGTAAGGGTTGACTTAAAAACAAAGGCTTTATTCAAAAGTTATGTATTACAAATAAAAAACTGAAAATGTTAAAGATACGGCGTACACTATGCTTTGGTTTTTAAAGAAATGAAGAACAAATACTTGTCTGCCAGTACTGTTGTTGGTTTTGTTTTCTTAAATGACGGAGTGTCACGAGACAATCTAGTTTGAAAGACTTTTCAGAAAGACCTACTTTTATGTGCATGCTAATTTAACAACCAAAACTGGCCTAGTATTACTAACAAGTATGCAAAGTTTTGAAAGTTGCAAACATAATACAGCGTGTTACCCTGAAAAGTGACTACATTTTTAGATACCTGGAAAGATACCTTCGAGATTGTTACCTTCTTAAGTTACGAATATAAGGTCTTGAAGGCCTGTAGTAATGGTTAACTTAATGTTAAAAACTTTATCCAAAAGTTATGTTTTACAAATAAAAAGGTGAAAATGTTAAAGACACTTCAAACACTAAGCTTAGGTTTAAGGGCAAAAAAGAACAAATACTTGCCTGCCAGTAATGTTCTGGTTTTGTTTTCTTGAATGACAAAGAGTCACAAGACAATCTAGTTTGAAAGTCTTTCCAGGAAGACCTACTTTTATGTGAGTGCGTGCTAGGCTACCAACCAAAACTGGACTTGTCTTACTCACTCAAATATGTAAAGTTTTGAAAGTCGTCAACATAATACCGCGTGATACCTGCAAAAGTACTACACTGTAGATATTAGGAAAGTTAACATCAGGATTGTTCCCTTTTCACATTAGAAAATAAGATCTTGAAGGCCTGTAGTTAGGTTTTACTTAATGTTAAAAACTTTAATCAAAAGTTATGTTTGACAGTCAAGTAAAAAAGTGAAAATGTAAAAAGTCTTCGAATACTATGTGACCGTATTTATAGGGGAAAAAAGAACAAATACTTACCTGTCAGTACTGTTCTTGAATTTGTTTTCTTGAATGACAGAGTGACACGAGGCAATCTAGTTTGAAAGCCTATCCGAGAAAACCTCCTTTTATGTGCGTGCTAAGCTACCAGCCAAGACTGGCCTTGTATTACTCACAAATATGTACCGTTGTGAAGGTTGTTAACATAATATGGCGTGATACGCTCAAAAGTAAATACATTCTTAGATAGCTGGAAAGTTACCTTTGGGATTTATCCCTTTTCACAGTAGGAAAAATAAGCTTTGGAAGGTCAGTAGTAAGGGTTAACTTAAAGTAAAAGGCTTTATTTAAAAAATATGTATTGCAAATAAAAAAGTGAAAATGCTAAAGACACGTCAAATACTATGCTCAGGCTTTTCGAGAAAAGAAGAACAAACACTTTTCTGCAATTACTGTTGTGGTATTGTTTTCTTGAATGACAAAGAGTCGCGAGACCAGGCCCTTAGCCAGACAAGGTACTGGAGGGGGTAAAAATTTTTCCAGGGGGGGCAACATGTGTACAAACGTATTAAGTCAATGTGAAGATTCGAACTCTCTAGGGGACCAAAAAATTTCAGGGGGCGAAGCCCGCTCCCCCCCCCCCGCCCTTGGCTACGGGCCTGCACGAGACAATCTAGTTTGAAAGTCTTTCCAGAAAGACCTACTTTTATGTGCGTGCTAAGCTACCAACCAAAACTGGCCTTGTCTCACTAACGCAAATAAGTAAAGTTTTAAAAGTCGTCAACATAATACCGCGTTATACCCGCAAAAATACTACACTTTTATGATCTACTTTGAAAGCCTTTCCAGGAAGACCCACTGTTATGTGCGTGCTAAGCTATCAACCAAAACTCATCTAATATTACTCACAAATATGAAAAGTTTTGAAGGTTTCTTACATAATACAGCGTGATACGCTTAAAAGCAACTACATTCTTAGATATCTGGAAAGTTTTCTTCGGGATTGTTCGAATTTTACATTTAAGTTTTGACTTAAAAATGAATTCTTCATTCAAAAGTTATGTTTTACGAATAAAAAATTGAAAATGTTAAAAACACGTCGAAAACTACGGTTATGTTGTTAGGAAAAGGTAGAAAAAAATACTTGCCTCTCAGTACTAATGCTGGTTTTGTTTTCTTGAATGACGAATTTAGTTTGAAAGAGTTTCCAAAAAGACTCACTTTTATGTGCGTGTTAATTTGACAACCAAAACTTGCCTAGTCTTGTTCACCAAGAAGTGAAGTTTTGAAAGTTGCCAACAAAATACAGCATGATACCCGCAAAAGTTACTAAATTCTTAGATACCTCAAAAGTTACCTTCGGGATTGTTTCCTTTTTAAATTAAAAAATAAATTCTCGAAGTTTAGAAACTTTTTACTTAAAGTCAAGGCGTTATTCAAAAGTTATGGATTACAAATAAAGAAGTGAAAATGTTAAAAACATTTTAAATACTACGCTTAGGTTTTTAAGTCAAAGAAGAATAAATACTTGCCTGCCAGTACTGTTGCTGGTTTTGTTTCTTGAATGACGAAGTGTGACGAGACAATCTAGTTGGAAAGCTTTCCAAGATGACCTTCTTTAATGTACGTGCTAAGCTAACAACCAAAACTGGCCTAGTCTTATTCACCAAGAAGTAAAGTTTTAAAACATATCAACATAATACGCCGTGACGCAAAAACAACCTCATTCTTAGATATCTGAAAGGTTACCTTCGGGATTGTTTACTTTTTGAATTAAAAAAATCCTTTGAAGGCCTGTAGAAAGGTTTAACTTAAAGTCAAAGGCTTTATTGAAAAGTTATGTGCTACAAATAAAAAAAGTGAAAATGTTAAAGACACCTCAAATACTAAGCTTAGTTCAAGAGCAAAAAAGAACAAAAATTCGCCTACCAGTACTGTTGCTGGTTTTGTTTTCTTTAATGACGAAGTGTCACGAGGCAATCTAGTTTGAAAGCCTTCCCAGTAAGATCTTCTTTAATGTGGGTGCTAAGTTACTAACCAAACCTGGCCTAGTCTCACACATATGTAAAGTTTTGAAAGTTGCTGACATAATACGGCGTGATACCCTCAAAAGTTACTACATTCTTAAATATCTGGAAAGTTACCTGGTGGGTTGTTCCCTTTTTGCATTAGAAAAATAGGCTTTCGAAGGCCTGTAGTAAGGGTTGACTTAAAGTGATATTTTCTGTTTAAGTAAAGGGAAATACATAAGGTCTAATGTTTTTCTTTACTTGTCAATACACTAACCATGCTAATCATGGATGAAGTTGTTATGTAGTGAATGAAGATGGTAGTGGGAATGGCAAAATGTAAATAAACGATGCAACACCAGTCCAAATCGTCGGCTGGGTAGGACGTTAAACTGCATCCGGTTGTGGAGCTTGTTAAAGCGTGGGGACAATGAGGTTACCCTTTGCCACAACTGCCTCCGGGGCACCCTTGGGCAAGGTGCACCTGTATTTGCCCCGGTGCTTTTTAAGTGCTGTTGCCTTTGGGCGTAGTGTTGCCTTCGGGCGTAGTGTTGCCTTTGGGGCATAGTGTTACCTTCGGGCGTAGTGTTGCCTTTGGGGCGTAGTGTTGCCTTCGGGCGTGTTGTTGCCGTGGGGTGTAGAGTTGCCTTCGGGCGTGGTGTTTCCTTTGGAGGTGTGGGCGGAATTTGCTTGGGTGGTATGTGGTTGTGGGGAGTTGTTTTGGGGTTGGCTGCAGTGGCAGTTACTGGAGTTCAGTAGTAACAAAGACTCTTTTGTTCCCTGTTGCACGGTATGTATAGTTTAATTAGCATTTGTGTTTGTGACCCGTCATAGTTTTGTTTGGGTTTGGGATTTTTCTTTAGTTTGCCAGTGCCTGTTTCTACGTACTGAAAAAGCTCTTCGGCTTTTTTTGAAAGAAAAAAAACGTTTTTCATTACAACTAGTTTAACCCACGCCTATCAGAACACAATATGAATATTCAATGGGTCACGCAGCTGCATGTAAGAAGTACTGTACATTTGGTGGACTTATTTTGCCGCGTTTTTCATGAATCAGCTGGGAATAGTGTGATTTTGAAGGTTGTATACAGCACAGCACATCTGAGTTTTTGAAACAAACCAACGTATTTTCATCATATTTCCCTTGTTAGTAGATTTCAACCCCTGAGCAACGTATTTTCATCATAATACCCGCGTTAATAGATTTCACCCCCTAACTCTGTTGAAGGAGACACTTGCACACCAACGCTGGTAAAGGTACCAATTGCACCTGTACACTTGTGTACTTCCCCTCGTCCCATGTTTTTGTCCTTACACGGTAAACGGAGGTACATATCAAATAATCTACGTAAAATGTACAAAGATACACCAGTGAGATCCTAACAACTCTCTGGATACACTAAATGACCGAAAATGTGGCACGAGTGTAGATTGCAATCACTAGCAAGGGGAACTAACCTAAAGTATCACAATCCAAACTAAAATAAGTCCATATTCTTACCCCCGTAGTCGTGGTAGCCTAGTAGACTGCAGGTACAGGTTAGGGGCAAATCGTATGGCTCGATCCAATTTCCTCTGTGAGCAACGTTTTTTCCCTCGGGCAATTTCGATTCTTGTAAATGGTTTCTCCAAGAGTTCCCAACATGTAAAACAATTTGTGTCTGTTGAATCAAGGTAACTGTGTAAACTTCATCTGAAAAACGTAAAAATTTAAAGTAAAGAGGTCAAGTATGACCTTCCGACGGAGGGTAAGCATCTCAGATGTCAGACTTCAAGCTGATACCTTGGACCATCGAGGATATGAATGACTCAAGAATTGCTCAATATTATTCCTCGGAGGTAGTACTCAATTCTATATAGATGGCCAGTCTTGTGGGTAAATCGAGTTAGAAATACTCATATTTACTTGAAGTCTGCTTTCAGAATAATACAAAAAGTCGACCAACACCCTTCGGTGATCACAAAAGCTCACTAATTTGCACAAAATTTACGGTTGTACCTAGTTAGGCTATTGCGTGGATATGTGTTCAGTGTCCGTTTGTTGGCATTAACGTGGACACTTGTCGTTGTGCTGCCTTTTGCACATTTATATATTAGAGCTCTCTTATTGGTTTGTTCAACCAGGAGTGGGATTGGATGGAAGAAAGATTGTGTGCAAGAATTATCGTTTTCCATTGTTTCGTTATTATTTTTATGATAATTGAAGAATATTCGGAAGAATTTCTACAGTGAGGGATCTTTGTTTATATTTATTGCTCGGATGGACTGCTTAAAGGTTATTGCAATAATTTGGACACGGCAGTTTTGTATTTCCCTTTTCTTATACAGGTAATATCACTTTAAAGTCAAAGTTTATATTCAAAAGTTATGTATTTTAAACGAAAAAGTGAAAATGGTAAAATCACATCAGTACTATGCTCAGCTTGTAGAGAAAAGAAGAACCACTTCTTGCCTGCCAGTATTATTGCTGGTATTGTTTTCTTCAATGACGAAGTGTCATGAGACAATTTAGTTTGAAAGCCTTTCCAGGAAAACTTATGTGCGTGCTAAGCTACCATTCAAAACTGGTCTTAGAATGCTACCTGCAGGAGTGTTCTAGTTTTAGTCTTTTTCATGCAAAGAACCGTTGCACTTTGTCCAGACAAAAGTAGATAGTGTTTCTAATTGACCCACTAGAAGTGTGAGTGTTAGACCTCAGGTTGTGAGACTGTTTCATTCCCCTAAATATCTTTTTACTGTAAAACGTATACTATATTTACTACCAATCTGTTAAAGCAAAACAAAGTGTAGAAAATAATCACTGGTTCAGCTTACAGAATCCACTTTGTAAAAGAGAAGCGTTGTATCTATAAGGTTCCAACATTTATTTATTTCTTTGTTTGAACCAAATATTTCCTCTTTAATCCATATTACATCTTGTCATAGTAAGAACAAAATGTCGAACCAATTTAACACAACAAATAGTTTCTAGAGGAATAATTCGCAAAATCTGGCACCATTGTTAAATATCCAATATACTCTCCATTATTGAAGAAAATTTAATTTATATACTTATATCTATTGTTTAACCATGTTGGAAGTGTAAGTACCATGGACTTGCTTCAATACCAATACCACTGCTGTATTCTTGTAACTACGCTTAAGTATTTAAAAAGAAAGTATTGTGCATTATTCATAGTCTAGTACTGGTGATGTTTGTGAAGGTGATAATGGTAATGAGGGTGTCTGTGGCGATGGTTGTCGTACTGATAGTGGTATAGTGGTTTTAAAAGCTATACCAACTGTAAGTTTCGTCGTCCGTTAAAAGTACAAGTACGGGTACAGTTTTATATCACAAATTAGTCTAAGAGCTAATTTTGTACTTAGCGTGGGGGGGGGGGGTTTATATCAAAAATTAGTCTGAGCTAATTTTGTACTTAGCGTGGGGGGGGGGGGCAAAATGCCAAGACTAAGTGCGTCGTGAATTAATAAGACGATCCAGTCATGCAAAATCGAAGAACAATAGATCATGGAAATGCAAATTAGGTACAAGGGTAACTTTGGTAATACTTTCCCGTAGGTCAATGCAATTTTCAACGTTTTCACGAAACACATTTTACCAAACAGAAGACTATTATTTTCGTCTGTCTCACCAAGACCTCTTTGTTTTATGATAATAGAAGATATTAAGCACTGGTGTTCTGGTACAGTTATTAGATCAGTATAATAATAGAGAGCTAAATTACTTTGAATATAACCCTGCATAATTCTGTATAATTCTGGTCTTTTAACGCTGGCCCAACATTCACTCTGAAAAATAAGGTATTCACAACAAAGTTTTCATCGGTGAATGAGGAGAAGGTGTTAACAACTAAGCGTTCAGAACCAAAGTATACGTATTTAATTGTGTGGTTTTTAGAACGTATGTGTAGCGTTTAAATGTAATTTACATGTGTTCGCAGTTGCAACTGCAATTAAAGAATGTAATTAGGCCCGTATTTAAGGATCTCATTGATAAAAGAACCTCCTCTCCTGACTGTCAATATCTATTGTCTGCTCCTTATAATACAAGATCACTATGGTGAGACTTCTAGAGCTTTGAAAATGCTCCATATGGCTTTCGAAAGCCCTCCGAAACCTTTTCAGGCAATTAGCTATCCTATGCACATAATATATACTACAGTCTGTCAATAATCAAACTATAAACAAGAGGCAATTTTGTAATCCAGGGCACTATTCAAGAGGCGGGTTAGAGGTGAATTTGATATCATGCAGAAATAAATTTTCTTTGAAACAGAATAGGGAGCACCCTGAGGCTTCAGAACTGGTCACCATACCAAAGTCTCACGACAGTTTTGATCAACAAGGCGTATTCAAAATTTGTTATAAAACAACCTCATAGGCAACCTGTTTTACAATTTAAAAGTTGGGAAAATGACCTTGTTTCTCCCCGGAAATATTGTCCCTGCTTCTACACACTATTTGTGGTGTAGTAAATCTTATTGAACAATAGCTGATCAGACAGATAAATGTTGGAATAGGAAAGTTATAGTCCTTAACATTAGTGGCCATGTTTTCCAAGTACCTATGGCCCCTACAAATGCCGTGTTTTATAAGAGAAAGCGATTTTGTGCAATCCTCAGTATTTTCAGTGATTTTAAACCGAAAAGATATTTTTAAATTTATTTTTCCTAGAGAAGTAAAAATTTCTTGCACATGAAATTCTCCAAAACGAAGAATGTTTATATCCGACTGCCAAGGCCTGTAAACTGCGGCTTTTGACAATTTATGGTGCATTTTGGCAGATATTTTTCTGGGTTGATCCACTTATTTTTCTGCATAGATAAGTTAGATATTCATAGACCACTTCTCAATAAATCGAGTCTTTCCGTTAAAAAAGCTGCATAAGACCTTACGTTATGAAATAAGGGTTCTTGGGTGGGGTATTTGTTGAGAAAATGTTTGCGATTATGCGTCACCGAGGAACGAAAAAGCCACTTGAACAGAACAATGAAATTATATTTTCGATATTGAGAATGATTAAAGGATTTCACATTATCATGGATTTGCATTGATCATCAAATATTTGTGTTCCTTCACTTTTCAGCTCATTACTTTGACCAATGTATGGTAAGGGTCGGTAGCTGACCCTAGATGTTTTTTCTGATATAAAAACATTTCTATGATCTGCAGGTATTCATAGGATGAGTACAAAGGATTTCGAAAGTACAATGTAATGTCAATGTTAAACGAAACAAAGCGTTTGTCATCAATACAAATCTCTGAAATAAGGCCTGCTGGCCCAAGTTTCCTTTTGGGGGAAAATACTTTAACGTCAGTTGCAAACATGTCAATAAGTGGACATAGGAGTTATTTTCAACTCCAACCAGAATATGAAGGGTAAGTTCCCTTTTAACCTGTCAAGCATAAGAAGGGACTGGATTATCTTTATAAATTATAAGTCTAGTTTTTGCGAAAAGGAACAATAATAGTATTTTTATGTCAATGAGAGCTTTGGAATAACAATTATTTCAAGCAGTCGAGAGTTAACTTACTCTTTTAATTGTTAATTGTTATCATTACTTGTTTTACATTGCTACATTCATTTCAAGGATGCATAAGTAGTGTGGGAGCTAGTTCATGCTCGTTCATAGATATACATGAATTCAATTTGCATGTAAACACGACAACATTGAATTAACAGATTATATGGCTTAGACTTAAAAATTACCACACGTGTCTATGGTATACAGTACCCCAGTATGTAATAACTCAAATTTGCATATTGACAACGTTTGGGAAAAACGGGAACTTAAATGAGAATGTTTTCCTTTCAGGATGTCGCGAGTAGGAAAATGTGATATGTTTTATATATTCCCATAGATTTTGTGTTCTATTGTACCAAACGAAATTTTGATCAGATCTTCATGCGAAAGCTATGTTATTTCACCTTGGTTTCATTCTTTTAAATAGCAATAAATCAATATCATGTATTCATCATCATTCCTTGCCAATATGTAATTAAGAAAATCTGTATCTTTCATTTGGGGTTGACGTTTGAGATTATACCTTTATCATTGACAAAAGATGAAAATATATTGTCCTAATTGTTTTATATTCCCAGCCAGTGTAAAATAACTTGATTACCCACTCCATTACATGCCTTGCCGGCAATATATTGTAGTAAATTTACGGTGAGTCTAATACGTAACCGCTACCTCTTCTCCCTGTTTCACCCACCCACGGAATCCCGCAATCAACAAAGCTAGCCAGATAAATTTTGTATTTCGTTAACAGCGAGAGCTTTTTAGGTACGCAGAAACAGGCACTGAGAAACTAAAGAACCCCAACCCCAAACAAAAACCCTGTCGGATCACAAACACAATGCCAAACAAACTACACACCATGCAACAGGGAACACAAGAGCCTTAGTTACTACTAAGGTTCAGAAACTGCCACTGCAGCCAACCCCCAAACAACACCCTAGCCCATAAAACACCCCAACACAAAGTCACACCCGTCAACCAACCGGCCACAAAGGCCACCGCGCCCGAAGATGACACCACACGTCCAAAGGCTACTATACGCCCGAGGACAACACCACGCCCGAAGGCAACACCACGCCCAAAGGCAACACTACGCCCGAAGGCAACAACACTTAAAAAGCACTGGGCAAATACAGGTGCACCTTGCCCAAGGGTGCCCCGGAGGCAGTTGTGGCAAAGGGTAACCTCATTACTCCCACGTTTAAACAAACTCCACAACCGGATGCAGTTTAAAGTCCTACCCAGTTAACAGCTGATTCACGTTGAGTAATGCTTTCATGTTGAGACAATGTTCATAACACTTCATGGGAAGGTTTATAAATACAACACTCGAAACTCTTCAATTGACATCAATCAAAGTAGGTTGTCCTTGCACTTACAGCTATCGAATGCAAATGTGTTACACTGACAAATGCAACCGCATTGTAGGAATTGCCGTGAAATACAAAACTTTGTAATATGCCTTTTGGGACCACTAGCAATATTATTTTAGTGAATGAAATTTCCTGGTATCGCTAAGTTGATCCAGCAAATGACAAACTCCTGTTTTATAAATCTTTCCATCCATTGCCCAATCCTATCAAACTTCAAAAGCGAAATGGATGAGGCATTACTACCATACCTTTACGGTTTGCTCCATATTTGCCTCTGCAGGACAGATAATTCAATAACAGTGGACCTCAATCAGTCGTTAGTAAAAATCAATTTTATTATTCTACTAGTATCCAACTACAGAGTCCTTTTAATTGTAAAGATAAAAATATGGAATTTTTAAACACTTAGCAAACGTAACAAAAACAAGTTATTAAATGCGAGAGTCCTGTGTCCATGAAGGAATAAATGGGAAAATGTGAGTAATGAAACAAGTACAAGGATGATGCAACTTAAACCATCTAGTAAAAGGTTTAACTGGCATCAGCGATTATATGGTGAGTGTAAATATTGAGCCCGTACAATTTGTTAAACCTTTTAAAGGTTTTTACTTTTTTTTACATCATCTCGTATAATTTATAAGTTTGCATCATCTTGTGTCACCAATCGTCTAAAGACTGTCCCACCTTACCAATAATTGATTAGAACAGAATTTTCAAAGGATTTACATCGGCTATTGTATTTGCTCACTTTATTATGCATTGCACACTATTGGGGAAGGAAAAATCACTCCTTACCTCTTTGTCATAAAGTGTAAAAGTGCTTTTTGACTCCCAGCTTGTCTTGATCCTTTTTTAGAATTTGTTCAATATCTCTCTACGTTTTATCGATTAATAAAACAGTGAAATGACACATTGAATAAGTGTTCTTCGTTCTCTGTCTTTGGTAGTGCACCCTCCATCTGAGTCCTTCCCCTTTCAAAGCGGATGCCAGCAAATAAGCCCCTATGGGCTGAAATGTTTATTGAAGCAGGTGCTCCATTACTGAATTTCCTTTATTTTCATGCGTAAATTCAAGGTATTAATACTGTTGGGGGAAATGAAAGTGGGGGCAATTTGCTGGTTAAACTATGTTGTTGCCGACACAAAAGAAATATCCCTAGAAAATAAACGTCATCATCTCAACAATATTCATTGCATTCCGGTTAAGGAAAGGGTTTTTTCAGTGTGTTTGTCTTACTGCCTTTAACCGCTTTGATCCTGACAACTTCAACGATTTAGTGGAATGTGGTTTAGGTGTCTACCACGTTCACCAAATAGTAGCGGCTTAGACGACGACGTTAAATATTTTTATGTTTACTTCTCAGGTCTTACATCATGCCGTTTCCATTACAAGAGGAACTAAAACATTGCTGAATGATTGCCCTTCAGTCGTAAAAGACATATGGCATTTAAAAATTGTGAAAGTGTATCAAAATGATCAAATTCGATTGGCGATCGGGTTAGTGTCTGATGTTTATGACAAATAAATCATCTAACATACTGTAAAGTGTTGCACTCTTTCTACTAGATTCTCATTTTATAGGACTCACCATTTCGTATCCGGAACAAAGTTTGTTGTGCACGATGTCCAAAAGCCACAAGCAGTAACCTACATATTTACATTTTAAGATTAACCAAATGATACGTACGTCTCTGCACAACTTAACAACTATTGCTATGATATTTGACACAACAAATCAGGTAATAATATTAGGTCTAGGGCTTAACGTCATTTTTTTTTTTATTTCCTGCCGAACGCGAAAGGAACCCATGTAATCATGCTGGATAGTATATGTACGTGTGTATTGCTATGTGTGTTTGTGGCGCTTGGCTTGTAAACACGATATCTCAAGATAGCAATAATGGATACTTCTCACACTTGGTACACAGAGTTATCATAATGAGCATAACAATTGTGCACATTGGGCTAAAAGATTTCACTTTTGCACAGTGTAAATAATGACCAATTGAAGATTTTTCAGGTAATTATGGAACATATTGTTCTTGTTCCAAAATTCACTCAAGCAATTGAGGTTTTAGTTGTGAAAGAACTTAGTGCTGAAAAGGACAAATTGATAGAGTGATGCAAAAAATGGAGCAACTGGAGGCAGAAAAAAACATGTCAGGCACAAGAGATCAACAAAAATGAACGTTTTTGTAAACGGAAAAATATTTTGATTGTAGGTTTCCCAACAACAGAGAACGAGACATGTCAGGACATTGCGACAAAGGTCCTGGAGGAAGTTGGAGTGCTGTCCTGCCGTCTAAAACAGGCTCACAGGAATTGAAAACCAGTCTCAGGGCGAGACCACCATCTTCTCGTCAAACTGTCCTGTTACCAGGATAAGATTACCGTCATGAAGAAAACTCATCAGGCTGTCAGAAAAAAAACCTACTGTATTGTGGATGATCTTACCAAAGGTGACCTCGCCGAAAAGAAAAGATGGAAAAAGAGGTCCAAGAACTGTACCAAAAGGTACGGGTCCATACTTCTTAGGCAATTGGATTTGATTGATTTTCTTTGGATAATCTGCAATAAAGCAATGCAATGGCTTATGGTTTCTTCTCTGCTTTTGTAACAGTTGAGATATACAATTAAAAATAGGACATGGTGATTCCTTGTAAGTCTATAAAAGTGTGTTGCCTTCTTCACATTATTCAACTCCTTTCTTGGTACGCATCCTCTCTGTACCTTGTCCAATGCTGCAGGGGTCCTAAGCACACAATAATACCCTACACGGGACCACTATTTTGATTGTATTATTTATAACTATTATTGTCAGGAATAATCAACAGACTATACAAGTTCACTTAATATTCATCAGTGGTCTACACAGGATCTACCGATCTACCTGAACTGCAGGAGGGGGGGGGGGGCTCCTTCAGGCAAAGACAGCGCCAAAAGGTTACTCCCCAAATAAAAAAGAATGTACGAAGGGGACCCTGTGCCTATCACCTAATACCTCAATGCCAGCGACTTGAGTTGTCACAGATATTTCTTACGATACAGGGACTCAATAACATGTTGTCACATAAATATTTAACTGCAACACCAACAAATTCATTTGAAAATTTTTATTCATGCTTTATGTTCATACCTTTAAAATCTGAGCAATCAATCAGTCCACAGCAGCCTTCTATTAGCAAAGGTTCACATGTGTCCTTTTGACTTCACAGAATATTCTCAATGTCTTTTGGAACATCCCATACCCTAAGTTACAGAAATATTTCCAGCATTACCCTCAGGCAAAAAAAAGTATTCATTATGAGTACTGACAAAAGGTAAAAACGTTTCATCTTGTTCACTGTGTTTAAGATGACTCTGGTCTTTCAATACGATATAGTCACGTTGATTATCCTTGCACCTTCTCTACACACTGTCACTCTGGCAGTAGGTGATGGTACTGGCAGTGTGACCAGAGTCCTCTGTAACTTTCTACATCTATTCAGAATGAATACCACTGTATCCCTAGCTGTCTTCATGTTGTAGTGATATTTTTGGCTTTGAACATATAACATGCTCCTTGCCCAAACAAATTATATAGCACATCATTTCTGATAGATGAAAGGGTGACAGGATCTTTGGTAATGATATCATCTGGTAACAGTTATCTAATGGTATGCAAAAGGCACAAAGTTTTCTAATCATGTGCAACATCAGCTGTTGTAGACCAAGTAAACAGTAGGTGTAAACAGCACTCCAGAAATTGCTAGGTCATGTCGGTTATTATGTTGAAATTAACGCAAAACCTGTATCAGCTACATTAAAATAAGTTACCAAAGAGAAATTACGTGAGAAGACTAGATGCAACTATCACCCTCTTCCTCTTGTAGCAGAAGACAGCTGAATTCCATTTAATGTTTTGTAAGTTTCATCATGAAGGTGACATGGAATTGCCTGACTAATTGGTCACTCATTCATCAAGCTTTAGTACTTAGTCACATGCAATGCAATTTATAGGCCTACTGTGCCTAGTCTGGTCATGAAGGCTTGAAAGTTTAAGTTTACGAAAATTCCTTGTATAATAGTACCCTCACCATCCATCCTATCCATGGGTTTTTAATTAATCCCATGAATGATTGGTATAGCATTAGTCTATAGGCTTTACCTAAGCTACAGGGCACGTTACGTTAAAGAAAATGTCCCGTAGTGACAGACAGCTTCGGTGAACTTTGAAGATTTACATTCCTACTTCTGAAGATATTCTACCTTCGGTCATCGTATGGCTCTTTCCAAATCTTGACACAACTCAAACGTCATTGCCATCGTTTCTCCGTCAATTTTGTCAGCATTTACTCAGCTTTGCGAATATAAAAGATGAGTAATCATCGTTGTTCCTAATTGCTAGAATGCAATGTAAAGATGTGATGTATACAATAGTACAGCTGTACAGTACGTCCCATATAAACAGTGCACGCTACCCAAAATCAATACACTTATTTGTAAGTTTACGCTCGTTGTGATGACGTACTTGTATCAGGTGACTTGTCATCTGTTACAAAGAAGGACTTTGATTGGTTTATTTGGTAAATATCGTGGACCAAAGGGAGATACCTCCGCAACGTTTACGGCCAGAGTAATAAATTAGTTCCTCACAAAACTGCTGTTTATTCTCAACTTAACACTTCCCGAAACATCACACATAGCGAAATGTGAAGAAAGCACTCATATACACTAGAATTTGGGTCCAAACCTTGGTACTAAATGGGTGCAGCTAAACTGAACGATATCGAGCCTGCCCTGATGGACTAATATTTTTACTGCTTACCTGTAACTTTACAAACTGCAGTTCCATTCAATAGTTTCATATATTTATCTTGTTTGGAACCGCAATTTCGCTTCATCTCATAAGCTCGAGTCTATGCTTGCCTGTGCGTAAAATACTCTCTCCCCAGCTTCACCACTGACGTCCTGTTCAGTATAGCCTTCAATTTTTGCTTCGAAATCCGAAAAGGTTTGCTTTACTGACAATCTAACTTAGCTGACCGATTAAAAACTACTTTATATTCAGCTTAAAACAGTTTTTACTTGCTCAGATTTGCCATTCCAAAGGATGTATTTAAACTTGATTTCACATCGTAGCTCTGCTCAACAGTGCATAACACTCGATCTTGACCTATACATGTTGACCAAAGCTGGTAAAGAGAAATGCACCTTGTTTGTTTATGTTATAGGTCAGGGAGGTAGGGACATTTATAACACGATGAGTGTGGATGACCCTGAAAGGGCAAAATAAATGTATTATTCGAAAAGTTCGTAGATATCTGCAAACCCAAGCAAATTATTTTTGTAGAGAGGTATAAGGTCAATACTAGAAATAAAGGGGCTAATGAGCTAGCTCATAGATCAGTACGTGACTGCATGAACTTAGGCTCCTCCACTCCTCCACTCTTCCACTCCTCCACTCTTCCACTCCTCCACTCTTCCACTCCTCCACTCCCCCACTCTTCTTTTCCTCCACACCTCCAATTCCTCACTACTCCACTCTTCGTTTCGTCCACACCTCCATTCCCCCACTACTCCACTCTTCTTTTCGTCCATTCGTCGATTCTCCCATACATGCATTCGTCCATTCGTGTATTCTTCATTCGTATATTCGTTTTTAGTCTACTAGTGCATTTGCATTTGGAACTTGTAAACGTAACGAGTACAAATTATTCTGCTTGAGCACATGTTCAAATGAGAAGTGTCGGTTTTGCTGGAATATTGATCCTGATAGTCTTATATGCGTAGTACCAAAAGTAGCATATGCTACGGGTCCCGCGCTTTCTGGGGCCCCGCGTCAAAGCTATGAATTTCTTTTTAAAAAATCGTGCTTTATTCAGCTTTACTATTACCTATATTTTTGCCTATCGGCAGAAAGTTATTGAATAACAGTTTCTGTCATAATTTTCTTGGTTGGGTAGGGAGCTCTCAGATCCCCACACGCTCACATAAATAGCCGTGTTTGTCAAGTTTCAGCAGTGAGTTTGAGATTGTGACGGGAACGGCGCGACTCCTTGTGTAGAAAAGTAGTGTCATAGACGAAATCCCCGTCTCAGTGTAGAGGGCATACATACCTTTCATCACGCGTAGACTGGTGACTGCTCTCTGCCCTGTAAAAACGCCAGAAAGCTTATAAAAGTTGAAGCTTGTAATTTGGGTTCCTTCGTCAGTTACAGTCGTTTACACCTAAAGAGATGGGAAAGAGGTCATCAAATTTTATCAAATCATGTCCCGTTGATTTGGAAGAAAGTCTTGGTAAAGAACTTGTGTCGTTTACTGAACTGTTGAACACTGATCTTGCTTTATTCTCATATTGGCACCACACAAGACCTTGTAGAGTAACCGCTTTACCGTTTGATAATTGAAAATTCTTGGAGTCCTGTGTTCCAAATGGAGAAATCACTTTGCACATCTATTTGTCTCTGATGGTGACCAACTCAGTTAAGAACGCGCATTTTCAAAACTGAAACTGATTGAAATTGAACTTAGGAGCACCATGGGTTAAAAGAGATTGAACAGTCTCACACTTATGAGCACTGAACGTGAACTTCTTGAAGTACACTTCAAGTATCATCAACAAATTTTCTCGAGCTAAATTTAGAATATGTAATACTTTAAACGGCATTTTTTCCCCTTTTGATATCTACATATGAGTAATACTATATAGGCATTGTCAAATTATCTGTCTCTTTAGCAAATGAAAAATATAATTACTATACAAGTTAAAGATGTTTGTGTTTAAATATATTCATGTGTTTTTTTTTTTAGGTATAGGATGCCTTTATAACATATGCTACAGGCCCCGCACTACCTTAATCCGGCCCTGCTTGTATGTAAAAAATCCCCAAAGCTTCACGTTAAATTCTATCCCCAATCTCATTACCCGTCCTTTCCTAAACACGCCAATTGTTACTGTCGGAGACCATGCAGTAGCTAGTAAGCCCTTTTATAAACATTTGTACCCTGCGATGGGCAGCAGACTGCCAATCGACATAAGTCATCGACAAATCGGAAAAGCTTATAAACAATTTGAAGTATGTTACAGTTACCATGTAGCCTGTGCTGTGTCAAGAAAACACTAAGACAAACCAATTAAGTGATCATACTGTAACTATGTTTTAAGGTAGTGAGAATACGTCACGTACTTGAATAATGTACTTTCAAAAATAATGTTTAAATAATATTTGCCTCCACAAAGGTTATATTCTGTAATTGATAAGGCTAAATGTAAACCTAATTGTTTTGAAACAAATATTTTGGAAAGCAAGTAATAACGGAAAACTTAGACCTAACATTTTTTTTTACCTGGGCCGGAAAAATCTAAAAATTGTGACAATATGTCCATTTTTGCCAAGAACAGGCATTGAACGTAAAACCTACCTTCGACAGTACGAGGTCCAGGGGCGCGCCTTAGGGTCTTTGGTGCGGTCAGGGAAACGCCCGGTGGGGAAAAGATCCTCTCTCTATTAGGTATTTACAAAACTGTGTTCTTTCGAACTTATACACAATCAACTGTTTTCAAAGTATTTGTAATTCAACCTTTTTGGTATGATGGCATGGCTCCTACTAAATTTTGATGATTCGGGGGCTTGTGGGGAACTTTGTACCTGTAGATGCATGACGGTTGCAGAGGGTCTTGAATACCACAGCGACCTGGTTATTTTACATGACACTCAAAGACAGCACACGATCTTAACGTTAGTGTGCGTGTAGCAAAGATTTTACAAGAGTTGGGATCCAGGATGAATGACCCAACTGTTTCGAAGGTGCGGTGAAAGCACGATGGGCTCCTTAGAGGAAATGAATCTTTTTAAACATCTGAGAATGGCATTTAATAGGCACCACGTAGACCAAAAATCACAATTTGACGATTATTTTTAGTTTACAATAGCCCTCGCACTAACAGTCGGTCGATTGGATAATTTATGGGGCTTGTTGGTATCATAATTGATGCTGGTAGCTGTCGCAGCGAAACAAGAACACCCATGCCGTACAAATCGTCCACTAGACTTAATAATGACACAGATAACTGTGGAGAATAATTTACTTCATTTTCGTTACGAAAGTCATTCGGTTTGGTATCTTCAGTCCCTTTTGCCTTTGGTTCTTCCGTTGATTTTATGTTTAATTTTAGAAGAATGTTGATGGTAGTACGAGCACTAACATGTATTGTAGAAGGCAACATATCCCTTTGAAATGACTGATGAAAACCCTCAGTGAGATGAGGACTGTCGTTTTTATCAAACAGGCAGATTGAAGTGACACAGCAATAGGCTACAGAGTTGTAATCCTGAAGACTAACACAGCAGTAGCTTAGTCCATAATTACTTGCATTGTAATCGATGGTTACATTAAAAGGTAAGTTGCACAGAAAGCCATTCTCCGTTTTTCCATGTGCAATAATTTTGCAAGATGCAAAGAGTATACTGTCAATCCAATTGTCTCTATACTTTATGAAGTCACACAGTAATAGGCTACAGAGTTGTAATCCCGAAGACTAACAGAGCAGTAGCAAGTCCGTAAATACGTGCACTGTAATCAATGTTTACATTAAAATGTAAGTTGCACAGAAAGCCATTCGGTGTATTTCAATGTGCAATTGCAAGGTGCAAACAGTAAAATGCATTTTCTTGAAAGCAGTTTGTGTCAATTCAATTGTCTCTATACTTTGTGATGTATTGTATGGCATCGTTACAGTACTAACTTTCTAGTCTTAGGCATTTTCTGTTATGGAGATGGGAAGGAAGAGACCTGGCAATTTTAACGGGATCAAATAATAATGTTTAAAGGTGATGGTTTTCCCCCTTTTTGTTTTGTTGATGGCTTACGATTTTTCTCCCTGTCATCAGCATGTGAATAGTTCCATCTAATTTTAGTGTCCTTCGTGGTAACTTAATTCTGGTTATGTAAGTTTCCGTACTGTACAGCTTTCATAAGTAACGAAAAATTAAAGTGATAAAAAATAAATTTTGAAAAAAAAGTTGCCCATTGAAGGCTGATATCAGTGGGGCTGTTCTATCAGCAGTAGGTCTTAGACACTTGGAAGCATCAAACGGCTTAAACATTAGAGTTTAAGTTGCATGACATTGCCAATAAGCGGGCCGTCTCGTGCAATGACGAACGAACAGTTCTAAGAAAAATGAATTATTTTTTATACGTAGAGGCAGGTGCTGAGTTATCTTTGTCTCTATATTATTACAACATAAAGGGCGCGGGGGTCTTATTTTACTTTTTAAGTCTTCGGTTTTCCACGCCTACAATACATACTGCAGGCAATAAGTTGCATTTGATTTCATCATCAATCGCAACGTTATGGTCTTGTAAAGTGAAAAAGCAACAAAAGTAAAATAGCTGAAGCAGGGACTTCTCTTACAACTTCGTGTTTGTAGATCAATAGTTACCTCTGGCAGTGAGTCCCATGCCCTTTTTAAACGCATTGTCCTTATAAGGGTCTCTGAAATACTTCTCTTGTAATATTTGCGTTTCCTACATAACTTGCAGGAAACATGACAGTGATTTACAGAGTTACTATCTTTTTCGTAGGGAACGAAATTTTTAACCTGTTTAGCAAAACTTTGACAACGTAAATAAGTCTACAGCGACTTTTCGTTATTTCAATATCGACTCATTCACAGCCTTTTTATTTTGTCCCTCTCTCCAATTGCCACAGTTACCTTTTTATACACTAATTTCATTTATCGTAGTAGATATCTATAAACGGTAGTTCCAATACATTTCAAAACAATTTTTTTCAACAACGAAATTCCATTCAACTATAACAGGTAGAGCGAGATAAATTTTCATTGAAACCAAATCTTTTCAAATTTTACATACCAAGCAAATTTATGGGGTTAAATCTCACCAGTTTCCTTATTGCTTCCCATATGCTCCACGTTATTGTTATTAGCATTTGCAAAATCGTGTTTGTTATTAAGGACTACACGAGTGGGAAGCTTGCAGCGAAAAGGAGAGGGAAGGGGCAGGGGGGAATATTGAAAGGAGTTAATTAAATACCGTGCTTACATACATCATTTTATAATATAAGATTGAGCATACCTGGCTGCGAAGTTGTTATGTGACATTTCTGTCATTACTTGGTTGGGCATTTGACCCTAGTTTTTGAATAGCATGAGCCATAAGTGGATTAGCAGCGTATAAATAACTACAATTAACAAGAGAGGACCAGCCAAACCGTTTCCTGGACACAATGGTAGTTATAGAGACCTAAGTCTAAATTAGGGTCAAAATGAGAATTTCACTTACAGAAAATTACCGAAATCAACACTTGAAGAGATATTCGTTGTTCTAGGGGTACGTAATGCAAAATTAGCAGTTAAACTGTCCCCTACCTACCTCCCACAAAGTTGTGATTACTCAACACTGGCTACAAAAAATGTACATTTGCTATGTTTTCTTTCAACTCACACGGAAACCCGCTTTAATCTCTTTTCCCTTAACAAAATAGAGGAATTATAAGAATGGTATCTTAAATCACCTTTTCAAGTGACCATTGCCCATTCTTGGTGACGCGTACCTTGTCTGGAAGCATGGGCATGATGCGTTTTATTATTTTGCACCTTACCAGATATAAAGAAGGATCTAGAGTATTGATCTGATCATACAGATTTGCAATTAATCATTAAGTTGCGATAAGAGGAAATATTTTCAAATATAGCAAGCGGGTAATCCACGGAGTTGCATATCTCATCGAGGGCACACTTTAACCTTTTTAAAATTTAACCTTTTCACAATTTAACCTTTTATCCCAAAACTTTGACCTTACTTTCGGGATACGTGAGACACAATTTTTGAACTTCCTAACAAGTTGGAGGAAACCGTTCCTGCCGACTAGTTTCAGTGTATTTACACAAAACATATACATTTGACTTTCAGTCACGTAACCTTTAATCTCGTTAGCTTTTATAATCACATGTTTGGTAAAATTGTCATCCCTATTAAATCTATAAACTTAAGGTTTATGTTAGTGTGATGTTTTCTCTTAGAATTCATTGCATATTTCAAACTGCTGGCTTAAGTATAGTTTTATTATTTAACGAATATCAGCTTTCTACCAAAAAGTCTCGATGAAGTTCACGTTTGGGGTGTTTGAGGCCCCCAACTATCCTTTTTACCCCAAATGCAGCACTTAACGTTAGATACTTAGTGTGTGTATGTATGTATATATATATATATATATATATATATATATATATATATATATATATATATATATATACAGCTTTGATATAAGTTTAAAATAGAAATAAATATGTAAAGGGTTAGCTAATTCGTAGATTGTAATGGGAATTGTGGTTATATCCACGGATATTCTATTGATATTGATATTCTATTTTGTATAAAAAATCCAACTATGACGATTTCTTTAATGTATCATGCTAATGTGACTGGCTCTCTTAGTGTATTGAGGTGATTCTTTTACTTAATATTCCCTTCATGTTTTTATGACTGCCATATCCTTCAAGTGTGACTTATGATTGTTGCTTTTAATGACGAATATTATGGCTATGGTGTCGGACTGCTAATGGTTTTTATCGGTCGGCTTCAAACATTGTTTCTTGTCTATTATCAATCAGGTCTTAAAGCCATCCGCTGGTGTTATCACTGTTGAATATCACCACAATCGCATTTTGATATTTCTCAGTTCTGAGTGAGAACGTTAAACCTTCCATATGAGTTTAATATGAAAATATACTTTAAGGAATGTGCAAACTAGCGAGTAAGCCAATCAAACCCTTTTCTGTCTCTATTTGCCTACTATTTTGGGAGGGGAGAATTGATAATGAGATTTGTTGTGCATCCTTTTCACAATGGATAGCGCCACTTCCCTACTGAATAAACTTTGGAAAGGAACGCGTGCAGATGTACGGTGCGTCACGTCGGTTACTGCACATGCCTTTGTCTGGGAAATAGTCATTTCAAGGGTACGTCTGGCTACAAAGTGTATAAATACTTCTGATCTGACAACAAGTTGACACATCAGGATCCCTAAAAACGTCGCCCATCTTGGCATTCTTTCTTTAGAATAGAAGTTGCAGAAAAGAGAAGTACAGAACATGAAGACTGCATATTTATTGGTGTTTTTTCTGATGATGCTTACATCTCAAGATGTCTTTGGAGAACCACGAAGACGTAAGTCACAAGAGCTTGATCAATCGAAAGTTTTTAAAGGTCACATAAAGAGATCATCCAATTTCGTTATATTCGAATATTCGTATTGCAAGAAAAGGCTTCTGCTGCAAAGTTCAATTTTACATAGTAAGTCAACGGGACTTCACTGTGTGAGTTTGAAGCGAGCAAAATCACACACTAAAACCCCATTGACATTTGTAGTTCGAAAAATCATGATAATCAAGACTTGCTTTAGTCGTTTCTTTTTCGTTGAATATTTATAATTCTGTTTGTTGTGATCGTATATATCAATATCTAATAGCGTACAGTTTTTACGCAGTTTGACTAAGAATTCTTTCCAAAGTTCGCGAACGTTGGTATTACGAGTGCAGCCAATATAGGTGCAGGAGTAATACACGTCCGCCGGTCGGGCAAAGTATCGCCTGGGTTCGTCACACCAAAATACCAATACAAAGGTCTTTACGGGTTCTGCTTCAAATCACATTTTAGAAATCTGAGTCGCGTTGCTTTGCTTAAGAAAGGCTCACATTTCAATCACTGTTTAGCTCTGATGTATTTTCTCAAACTTGTCACCGCCATCTGTGAATTTTCATCATGAATTTTATTTCATTGATATTTTAGGCTATTGCAGACATTTTGCTTACAGCTTTTATTAGGATTTTGGTAAGAAATGGGTAATCGCAAGACATGATATCCCCTCTTCCAAAAGGAAAAGAATATCCCTTCTCTCGATTAGTGATAACACCACTGTAGGTGATAACACTGGAGAGATAGTATAAGAGTATATTTGCTTTATGTCCAACTTCTGCCACCTGTTGACTACCATGAATGTACCCCGCCAGTTGACGTCCATGATGGAAACCAATGAATGGTTCTAAGTTATATTACCCTCAAAAAAGTTATTAGTATAAAATCATTTCCTTTTGTTCAAAGTATTGCAGACGACAGGCAAGAGAAGAAATTAAAAGTCACCCGAGATATTGACATGCTATCAGTAGTTCCTTTAAACTTGATTCTTCTTTCTACTCCTCTTAGCGAAGTGTGTCAGTTCTCTGTACCCAGCGTGCTGGAAATGCTACCCAGATCAAAACAAGTGTGAAGAATATAATTTCTGCACTGAACACGACGGATGCTATTTCAATGAAGATGATTGTGTTGAGGCATTGCATGAAGGTGATTGTCCCGAGTAAGTATCTAAAATTGGCCGTAACATATTTTGACTGTTCCTTCCTATAACTTCACATAGTAATATTCGCTTCGCTTTGGTGTTTTAAAGTTCATGTGGCTGTATTTGAAAGAGATGACAGCCAGCTAAGAGAAAACCGTAAATCCATCAATACTACACTGTCGCTACTTTTCAAAGAACGATGAGTGCCCACTAGTCGGTAAATGGTGAAAAAAAATAAAAATAAAATAAAATACATAAGCATATATTTCGCCCAACCGTCCTCAAGATATAATCAACGTTATTTCAATGGCCTGCCATGCGCACATGGTAACAGATACGTGTCCGTAAATTTGTCGCCTTAATGACAAGTGTCGCCTTAATGTCAATGAATTAGCATGAACTGTCGCCTTAAGGTGGAATCCATGCGGATAATAATAATAATAATAATGATAACGATAACGATAACGATAACGGTAACGGTAACGGTAACGGTAACGGTAACGATAACAATAACAATAACAATAACAATAACAATAACAATAACAATAACAACAACAACAACAACAATAATAATAATAAGCGTGGATACTAACTTAGGGCGACAGTTACATTGACTTGCACACTAAATATTCAAATTTTCTAACCCTAACCCTAACCCTACCCCTAACCCCACCCTAACCAATTTTGGTAGACATACTTATTAGACCAAAATGAACAATTTAAGCCTATTTGCGACAATAAAATTATTTTTCTAAATGGTACCTATTCCTTTAAGGCGACAGTTATGTGTCGCCTTAATTCCAGGTGTCGCCTTAATGTTGTTGAATTAGCACGAAGTGTCGCCTTAAGTCATAATCCATGCTGATAATAATAATAATAATAATAATAATAATAATAATAATAATAATAATAATAATAATAATAATAATAATAATAATAATAATAATAATAATAATAATAATAATAATAATAATAATAATAATAATAATAATAATAATAATAATAATAATAATAATAATAATAATTTAGATTTTTATAGCGCCTTAATATGTAACATCTCAAAGCGCTTTCCAATCATTCGAATAAAGGCATTACGAAAATGGTTCAACCGGTAGTTTCTTTAAATTGGCCTTAGCTAAATATTGAAACACGAAAGCACTACCTGGGGCCTAAAAATGCATCAAGCCAATGGCAACTTGAAACTTTCTGGGGGGGGGGAGGGTCAAAGGGGGTTTCTCAATCGTAACACTAGACTACGAAATTGTTTAATTGCGCTAAACATATGCGATATTGAAACAATATTTTGCTAGTTCCTACTCCATATAATCCCTGCAGAGGAATAATTAATATGAAACGTTGACTTAAAATAGACTGAGAATAAGATTAATCTCATTTGCTTAAAAACATTTTGAATCCAGATTTAAGATTTGTCAGTAATGCCAGGCGCGGGTCCAGGATATGTGAAAAGGGAGGGGCACCGCGGACGCCAGAGGCGTGAAACCCGGCTGGGGGGCGGTGGCATGCTCCCGGGGAAAACTATAAAATAAGAGCAAAATGGTGCATTATGAAGGATTATGGAGTCATTTTTCATATTATCTTCGAATATTATCAGGTTTAAAAATGGTAGGATATGAATGCACGACAACCAGGCTCTTGCCCCTTACAGCCACGGTATTATGGGGGGGGGGGAACACCATACCCCTAAAGAAATCGAACAAGGACCAATCCCAAATCACAGCCATCATCCCTAATTCTATCACCCATAATTAAAAAGTGGAGTAGTTCAATGACATCCATCCCAATTAAAACAACCGACATAATAGTAAGATTTTTATTAGCTGGATTAAATTAAAAATGTAAATGCATAACACAAACGGCATTAATACATATTCTAGGCCCCTCCCAAGGAAGAAGCACGGATTAAGACTATCATAGGGGCGTACCTACACACTTTAGGAAGAAAACATGATTAGACCTCGCTAGGTCATGCATGACAATTAACGAACGAGCCAGACCGTCAAATCACGAGCGAGTGCCAACCCTTATAGACGCTGTCTGAGATTATAGAATTTCAAAGGATTGGCGAGGATGCGCCTTGGATATCGCGCTGCAAAAGTATCTGTGATTTTGTCATAATTTAGACGAATATCTCTGTGTGTGTACAACAGCAGGAGCGCACCCATCCTGTCTTCAGCTATTGTTGACCTGCAGGCACATTTTACAAATTTCAAGGTGGAATTTGCGAGTTCTACACTTGCACTTGTTATTGAAAATGTCAAGAGTTTACGCAAAATTTTCGATATATTTAGATACATCTTTTCAATCTTGTTCTCATTGCACATTTCTTTTCAAGGTTTCAAGGTTTTAAGAGATGACCCTTGTAGAGCATTAGAACTTAGCCGTGGCTACCGAGAATTTTACTTGGAGGACCAGTTTGTGTGGATCTCTTTGGGGGCTCCAGGGTCGGACCTGTTTGCGAATTCCAAATTCTTCACGCGGCGGACAATAGCAAGATGATGCATTGATACCGGAGACATTCTAGCATCACCCAGGTCTTTCACATGGACCTATCTAAAAACTTCAAGTCTAATTCATTTTTATTGGGAAAAAATATTTTGCCTCCTCCAAAAAGGGGAATGTCTCCTTTGCCCCCTCCCCATTGGATCTGCGCCTGAATGTAACCCTTTAGATTGATTTTCAATCTGTTAAGAATTAAGAAATCATGATGGTTGAAGACGCCTGACTGGCACGGTGACGTGCTGCCGTGCCTAATGGTCTTCACATAAAACCATATGATGTACTCTACATGTATCTTACTTGGAGAGATGGAGGTTGCTTCTACACTACCTAAGAGTAAGGAACGAAATTATTGAAGAAATTGAAATTTATACGGTGAGCAAAGGGCGCCGAAAGTATGTCTGTCATCGCATAAATTGCACGTCTGAAAGCCAAAATACGTAGACCGACCAGGATTTTTCCGGGGAAAAGTGCCAAGCCAATGAACCCAAGCTCCCACAGGGATATGAAGGAAATCAACTATACCATGCCCTTGCCCCACCTCTGTCATATACGAGATTGGTCGGTTACAGAAGATCACAACATTGGAAAGGAAAGAAGAATTGGATTCCAATTCGCTCTTGAAAACTTAAGTCATATTTTATGAAAACTGAAAACTTGAATAACGAACTACGAGGCAGCAGACTCGTATTCTAATCGGCAGACAAATTTTAGGCCATTTGATGGTGCCTGAGAGTAGAAGTATAACGACGGTAATAAGTGAGAATTATATCGCCCCCAATCACTCGAACAATTACTCTTATCTGATATAACATCGATGCATCCCTCGACCTCATGCCTCCCGGATCTCTCCCACTCCACCACAGCCCTTCCCACATTTGTCGCTGAAATATCACATCGTGGTATAAACACGCACAATTTCAACTATTTCCTTATTGTTTCAGCTGCTTGCAAGTTTTCCTTTAACCATTATGTCCCCGCTCAGTCCCGAATAATGTTTTTTTTTTTTTTTGAGCTCACTGCACTTTTACCCCCCCCCCCACCTTCCCCAATACACACAGGGGCGGCGATCTGTTAAAATTATTGGGGGACACTTGCTTGAGTGAACACTTTACGGCTCCGGCAGTCGCACAGGGTACCATCAAAGGCAGACCCGTAGCCATGGAAGAAGTTAAAGATGGGGGCACCGGCATCTCACAGGGGGCACCGAAGAAGATGATGATTGTAGTCAGTAGTGCCACTATGTGATAACATTTTGAGTGAACCGCAGGAGATATTTCAAGACTATCACAGATAGCTTAAACTTATCTGTGGTGTGTGTGCACATGCGCGCGTAGCCCGCGAAAATTTCGCTCTTCTGGTGGGAATTTTCCCCTGCTTTTACAATACAGAGACGTGGAAACTGGAAAGTCTCCAGAAGTGAAGGGAACAAAGCTATGATCACGATATTGATTCTTCGGCTCCACAAACGCAGGTGAAGAGTTAATTACTTTGCGAACGGAGAGGTGACCGGGGACTGCTATTAAGCAGGTTTGATGTGATCCAGTATGATTTTGTTAGCATCCAAAGGAATGTTCCCAAATGTCCGAGGAATTAACAAAATGGGAACACTAGCATGGAGCTTCGAGCAGGACTATGACAGTGAGAGCACATCAAGCTCTTCACAGCTTACAATTCAGATGATAATTACAGTAATTTTGATTGAAATTTTGCATGAAGATAAAAAGTAAATTTTGATTAAATTGTGATATGAGTAGTTTTAGTTTATAGACGTCACGTTACGCATGTTACTCACGGTATAAGGTCGGTTGCTACTTGGAGAAACCTTCCTGCCGGGCATGTAACTTGGAGCCTTCACCTAGCTTTGGCTAGAATGGTTCACTGGGATTTTTTTTTTTTTTTGCTAATAGCGTTCATAGGTTATACAACTCGTGAGAATTGAACGCGAGGAGCGCCGAAATTTTGCAGGAAAATTATTTGACATGCATGGTAAAACCTGCTGGCAGACTCAGCTGGCAGTGGTAATACGGTATGCCCGACGTAGGGAACAAGCTGCAATAAGGAGTCCAGCAACCTGAAGCCCTGCCTGAAGCTACGGGTGCGAAAAGGGTGCCAAACGGAAACGCTTAGGAAGCGCGCCGAAAACTTTCGGATTCTCTTGGAGAAAAATTGTAAATATTTGGCCCTTGCTAAGAAAATTTAGAAAATTTGAGTTTTTATGGAGGAATCTGCTCCTTCTCGTCCCAGAAAGCTCCAATTCTCCTCAGTTACTCCTAGCCAATCCCAGTCTGTCTTAAACTCTTCCATCCTTGCGCAGAAACAAACCTTTAATACATTGCCTAATGTCATATCCCGGTGTGCATACGAAGCCGTAAAATCACATGTAATCAAAACACTCTCTGTGCTACGGGCCTGACCATAGGTCCCCTGTTGGGGTCCAGGGGCTTAGCCCCTAGAAGACAAGCAATTTGGTGCATTCTAGAGGACACAGATTACATATTTCTGATCAAAAGTTTTCCCCACCTGCCCTTAATACTGTAGACTAATATCGCAATTATTCATATCGAAAAATGTGTGTGACAACATTTAAGTTTTTTTCTGCATACTCCTAAATATTGGAGGGACATTTGATATTATGTCCCCCCATTAAAAACATTGGGGGCATGTCCCCCTGTCGCCCCCGTGATCGCCGCCCATGCACACATACACTCACGGGTAACACCTCCGTAAACTTATGCCTTAAGGCAGGGGTGTGCAACCTTTTCGAACACCGGGCCAAATCATGTTGCTGTGACCATCTGGGGGCCGCAGTGGAACAGAGATGTGTATACTACGGTAACGTCTCACCCTCACCCCTTCCTCCACCCCATTCCCCACCCCTCCCCGTTAATGACCAATGTGCCCATCTAGGCAGACCCACATACACTCGAATATTGTAGTATGGGGCTACTAATTGTTGGCGGAACTTGTCCCGTGTATTGCTTTTCTATTTTGTCGACAAATACGTTAATTCAGATTTAGAATGTGTTTTACAAGTGAATTGTCTAGTTTATCAAATAATGAAATGGTCGAGAATATGCACCTTACATCAAAGGAAGTGATGGTTTCTTTGTTTTTGTTATATCCAGTACTTAAGTCAAGTTTAAGTTGTGGTCAAACAACAGGACTTACAAGGGCCAAAAATTAGGCAAATCGAAATTGGTTCGCGGGTCGCACAGGAGGAAGTCGCGGGCCGCATTTGGCCCCCCTGGCCGCAGGTTGCACACCCCTGCCTTAAGGTGCACATTGCACCAAACATGAGGCTGTTACCTCCATGAACCAAGATACTGCGATCGGTACCGACGATGAAGAACTAAGTCCTTACAGCTATATACATTTACTATTTTCTGCGTCACTTTTCGCTAGAGAAAATCAGTCTATGATTTAGCCTGTATTGAACAAGACATCGAATTTTGAACGGCGGTGCTTTAAAGACGTTTACAGTCGGTACACGCGATGACGCGAAGGGAGGACACGTCTTTGAGTTAGATCAGCAAAGAAAGTGGTCTACAATAATTATTTCGATACATGCACATTTCGAAAAAGGTTCTGCACCACTTGCTAGTCTTGGCAATCGTTATTCAAGGACACGCTTGTTTCCATTTGCGCTGCCAGGGGTCATTGGGGGCATTTGGTCCCATGCAAACTCGATCCGGGCCTCAGAATCCTTTGCCCAGTTTTCTCTAGGCTTGTGCAAAGGAATACCGTACAGTTTACAGGTATAATGCGCACTCGCAACCCTCCCCTTCGTCCAATTTGCGCTTTCCCCCACTCAGCCGCCGGCATTTCTTTCGCTGTGGGGGTGTCACCGCTGGTTCTTTTAAGTTTACGCCCCCCTCCTCCCATTAGATCTGTGAATTACTTATGAACTTTGTTTGAATGTGAAGATCATACGTTTTGTTGTCAATTTCAGAACGTGTGGTCTGTTTGTATAAGAGACAGCATTTGGTAGAAAGAGGTAGGCCATGCAAGCTTTTATTGTGTTTTGAAAAAAGCGAAATATGTGTAAAACTATGTATACGTATATAAAGAACGATACGAATGAGTGGATTATGACAATTACACAATCCCTGCAGTGCCTGGAATTCGACACAGGAAAAATGTCGATCGCGGTGAAAGGGGCGGGACATAGTTAACACAAATATTTCGCATAAAGGATGACTTTGAGGTATCTTGGAACTTGGCATTGTAATGTATAGGCTTGAGATTGTCAACAATCGTACAGAATCTTGGGGTATTTACCGGTAAATTCGTCGACTTCAGAATAATGAAAGTAAAAACCATTCCAACACTGTTTCGAAGAGCAGAGAGATAGACCTACTTAATGAAGAGTTTGAGAGGTATGTCGCTACTGTTTGAAAGACCAGACGGTCCCATGCATCTCAAAAACTATTCCTCTGAACGTTTATCGGTTATCACTGTTATCTCTTAATTAAATCCTCATGAATGAATTCGTAAACGGTGACCCTGCTAAACGGTGAAAATTTTCTATGGTCAAAATTATGTAATGCAACTTGGTCATCCCAAAACCAACCCTGCATCACAAACCAATTATTTTAATTGTAGAATGAAGGCAAATTCGAAAATTTGGGGCCCTGCGACCAAATTTCTCTGAAGGGGGTGGCATATGACTTTAGTACAAACAATGTATTTGTACTTAAGTCAGAGCTTAGAGTTATGGTCCTCTGTAGTGGAGCTTGCCCCCCAAACCGCCAGAAAAATCCCAGCCCACTCGTTGGCTCAATTTCATAAAATTTAGGGATATTCCTATCTTGGACTTAGAAAGAAGTCATTCCTATCTTCATGCTGACGTTGTTCCTACGCTTAGGAATGATCTTTGGTAGATTTAGAAATGTTCTTAATTGATTTGGCAGGAAAGTTACAGATGAAAACAATGTCACTTTTGATTTATCCCTAAATATTTGAAGGAAGGAATGATTTCGGACAAATCAATCCTAAGAAATTTAGGAACTTTAAGTTTGAGAATATTCCTAACTTTTTTGAAATAGAGCCCTGGTACTTTGACATGCTGACAGCTGCCAGTGGACTTCCCGGTGTGTGATAATGCTCCTTCATGGCGGGTCAAGTAATGGTTCAAAAAAATATTGGAAACATAGAGGGGACTGAGGAGTTGCTATACTTACGGAGCTTCGGAAATTTGATAACCGTCTAAAGTTTTACTCTCTCTTCCACATGTTTACCTAAATTTGTTACTAGCCTTAGTAGTCGTTGAAAAATACGTCTGTCTTCCAGCTATCTGATCTGCATCTAGTGTCAACTTCAGTTTGTTACTCTCTCAATTGAAAGCAGCATATGATCATTTATGCAGGCAGTGAAAACTGTCACGCTGGGGCAAACAGGATTTAAGTTGCAATGTCTTGTCCCTTGCAGGATGTGGGTTCAAATAAGATTGGAAAAGTCAAGTCGAGTAAGGCCGGGATCTGAGTTGAGACCTTTGAGGTGTACAGAATTTACATATTAATAGACGAGCGAAGCGGTTCCTAGTTGGGGCTAGGGGTTTTAGATCTCCATGAATGGGCATATCTCTTTCGCTTCTGAAATTAATTTGAACATTTGAGGTTCCCTAGATGCAATTCGATACCCCAGTTTGTGGCTTTACTGGAAATACGCCATCATAAGGAATTCCAATGTCTTACTGAATAAGTTTGATAAATTTACTCCCAAAGTATACAAATAGGACAAGGGATGCCTGTTTTTAAAAACTGAGGGATGGAAGCATACTATAGTCCCCACCTTTTTAGATGGGACTTAAACCCAGTCTCGCAGCTCCCGCATCATACGCCCCTGTGTACTATATTAGTACCTGTTGGTTCTGGATATGAAAAAGGCAAAAAGAAAAAGTGACATTCTCGATATTCTACGTGTTTTAGCAACCGAATATAGTTAAGCAGAAAGCAGCCAAGCTAGCACTTGAAGTACGTAGCTAGCAGCCTCACTAGGGCGAATCTTCCAACTTCGTGAATCAGGATGTTAATATTGAGTACTGACATTCAATAATCAAAGGTATGCCTAACCAGACGCTGATATGTGGCACTACCTGGTCAGATGACTTTTGAAGTTTTGTGATGGTAGTAGATATGGGGAGTATATTATGCCCTGTGTTCCCAAGAGTCTCCCTTCGACGACTAAAAAGTAGTCTCAGAATATATAACAAGCCTAGGTTGTGATGTTTTAGAAGTATAATGACCACACGTGGTAACGAATGGTAGCTACTAAAAATAGTAAACTACTGGTGCAAGTAGGCCTAGGAATCTTGAGACAGACCTGGGGATTGTCAGAGTACTTGAGGGACCCGAGAAAACTGTCAATAATTAGATTGCAGAGAAATATTTTTAGAAGGGAGAAAGGCATACCAAAATGAAATAAATCAGCAGAAAATTCAAATTATGTAAGGAAAAATTTTTGTAGCCGCACCCTATCTCCCCCCCCCCCCCCTCTTTGGCTAAGGTGGTGTCGGACTCGAAAACTGCCATTCGGTTTTTGTATAGGCTAATTGGTGTTGTTTCAATAGTATTTCAGTGAAGACGTCATTACACAACTGCTCCTAAGACCAACTTTCAACCACTGTCAGCTTCGGTAGGCCGCAATATTCCCTCCCAACACCATGACCGTTAATCAGTGTAAAATGTGTGAGAAAAGTGCTGAAACTGTGATATTGATAGTCACTAGTTATACGAATTAAAAATTAATATACAATAAGTAGAAATTTACTTCGCTCGCTCCAATTGTAAATATACGTTTTATCATGTTACAGTTCTGTACGACAGCTTGGGTAAAATTGTTTAAAGCCCCAGTACCCCCTCGCCTTTGCGCATGTTTTCCTGAACGTTCAAGCCTTCTGCACAATGATCCATCCCGGTAACAAGTTTTTAGTCAGTCTGGGAATATAATACTCTAAACAAAACCAAAACGCAAGGGTATAATTATACCAGAATACGAGACATTCACACTCTCAAACTCTCCAGAGTGCAAGTCCAGGCGCGGATCCAGGGGGCCTGGGGGGCCCGCCCCCCCCCCCTTCCCCACGAAAAAAAAAAACGAAAGGAGAAAAAAGGAAGAAAAAAAAAAGAAAAGGAGAAAGAAAAATTAAGAGCAAAAAATGAATAAAAGTGTCTAAGAACGTATTCAAAGTGTATATTTCTGTAGGGGTTGGGTGGAGCTATAGCTGGATTATCTCTTTAGATATCTTTTAAAGTGGTTGGCGACGAAAGGAGAGCTACAATGTTCGAAAACAGGTGAATAGCTGAGTAATGATCCCTGACTAAAGATCTAAATAAGTAAACATCGTGACATATGCAGTATGGGCCCGGCTAGCTGCACTGAAATTTAGTAACAATTTTGTGTTAAAGTGTGAAATTTTTTGTAATCTAGAGGGATTGAGAGGCAAAGTTTTCGCCATACAGACCTTGCAGAATGAATACAGAAGACAAGCTGTCAGGTGACGTGCTGTTGTGCACAGTGGCACCAGCTGTTGCAGGCAAAGTAGCGGAGTGCATACTCTATTCGATTTCGTAACTGTCTGAAAAGTTTAAAAATGAACTCAAAAGGCTTTTAAGCAAGTCTAGACAGTGGCGTCGGCACAGTGGGCAATGGGTGACGTGTGACCCCCTCCCCCATTCCTTCTTGAAAATTTTTAAAATTGTCCCAAAATTCGTTTAAGCTACAGATTTCTGTGAAGGATGTAGGGTGAGATGTGTTTTTGATGATTGGTTCATTTGTTCTAAACATTTTCTTTCACAAAACTGTTCTCAAACTATCATAAGTTTTGGAAATTCTCGACAAATTCCAAATTTTGGCACGTTCCGCTAGCGTCAAGCCTTGTGTCAGATCTGAGTTGTCCTTATTATCAATAGCTTTCGGTAACTACTCACGGGGGAACAAAGGAGCAAAAGTGCTTTTAAGAATTCTCTCTCAGAAGATTCGTTTCTGAATAGCATAGGTTGGTGGGAGGACAGTGTCCGATGCAGGTTCTGAATGCAGGTTTTGTCATGAACTAATATTTATTCAAAATTTCAGCGCGCTTCGGGTTTACACCCGATTTCGTATACCATTGACAAAGCTATGACTAAGAAATTATTCCAATGCAAACATTTTTCTAAAAAGTACATCTCCTCCTCTGTAGGGCTCTCATCATTATGGGATCTTTGACTAATCTAGTCTAGCACATGACTTGAAAGATTGAAAGTACGTAATTGCCGTTGCTTATTTTCCAAACATTTTACCGCGACGTTCAATAACGACGAAAATCTTTTCTGAAACGAATTTTGCCTGTCCACCATCGCTCTTGCTATACCTTAAAAAGAAGGTGATATGTCATATCTCCTCCCATATGGATGTCGGGTAGTGAGAATCCCGTTGGTCCCTCTTTTGTACACTGTAACTAATTCAGAGCTCCCGGGAGGCTCTATACTGTTCTCTGTCAACCTTGGATATCCTTTTAAAATGTAAGGAAAAAATTTATATATAGTCCAAGAATGTTTCTGTGGACTCCACGCAGGTATAATTGCGTGTACAATTTTCCCATGGTCGTGCATCATGGGGGACGCGTACCCCTTACTTTTTTGAAAGGGGGGACATTGTCAAAAAGGCCCCCTCACTTTTTCAAAAATGATGGAACAGACTGCAATTGTGCCTAGGGAAACGAAATTTTTAGAAAAAAAAAACCCTAAAAATCCTACACTTTTGTTGCACCAAATCGAATCGGAGGGCATTCAGTTCTAGAAAATTTCCCTTAGACCACCTCCCTCATGCCGACGATCACAAAACTTATTGCCTCCCCGTGACGCAAATTCTGGCTACCACCACTGCTTCCACCAGGACGGCGATTCACAAATGTAAAAAAGTCACCCCCCCCCTCCAAACACACACACACACACACACACTTTTGGAGATGGATACACGCCCATGATTTTTCCTGGGACTTAAGGAGGTTTGGAGACAATATATTAATCGTCTCTTACTCCCCTTTTTCACCCGAACAAAAGTTAGAATTCACTAAATTGTGGACATTTTTTAAACATACAATCACTTTAGAATGGCCAAAGATACCACCATTTTGCATAAATGCCCCCTAAAATAAACAAAAATTTCTCAGAGGGGAGGGAAAATCCCTTCCTGGGATTGCACTCTCATGTACTAACAAGAAAAGGCTCTCCCACTCTTGTATATAGCGTATAAAAAATCCCACTGCCTAAAAAGGCATGATTTAGCAGTTATCTGCGGTTCCCCCAATCACCAACTCCCGCCGGCACCATCGGTCATAGATTTCTAAAGGGTATACCCTTCAGAAATCCATAAAGAAGGTGATATATCATCTCTCCTCCCATATGGATGTCAGGTTGTGAGAGTGCTGTTGGTCCCCCTTTTTGTGTACAATTAATGCAGAGCTCCCGGGAGTCTCTATACCGAAATTTTTCGGCGCGCTTCGCGCACAATTGTTTACGCTTACGGAGAGAGGTACCTTTTTATTGAGTGATGGATTTATTTTTATCACTTTTTACCAAAAATCATTTGAAATGTTTCAAGATTTTTGCAATGTCTTCTCAATATTTCTTGATTTTTGCTTGATCTGCGCACTTCTAGCCTTGAATTGCTCCCTTTACTATCAATATGGTCCAGAACGTATTCGCATTACTCATCGGTGGGGTTGTACCATAAGCCAATTATTCGTGTGCATAAACGTGATTTCAGAGGAGCCAGCATTTTAAGGATGTAAAGCAACTGATATTCATTTTTTCACCCTCCTCTTCTTATGAGAACTGAAAACTTAGTATCGAACCCACCTTCTAATTGATAGACACATATAAAGGGAATTGACACCGTTAGTCCTCGCAGTGGTTTTAAATGTAAATTCAAATTTTCGGCGCGTTTCGCGCGCAATTGTTTCATCTGACGTCCTATACCCGAATACCGTATAACGAAAATAAAACACTCATTATGGCAAAAATAATTTCAAGTTACCTTCACGGGCTTATAATGTTGGCGTGTAAGCTTTAAGATAACTTAGATTCTCCGGAACTCTGCAGGTACATAGGCCTATAGTAACTTATACTGAGCCACACTCATAAAATTCCATGCAACATGAAAAGGTAGAAAATCTCACTGACATAAGAACTGGAGCCGATTTCTGTGCTCTTAAAATGCAATATTGCGAGAGCTTCCGGGGGCTTCGCCCCCTGGACCCCACCGGGGCTCCGCCCCTGGACACCGCCAGGGGCCCTGACGCGGGCCCCTGGACCCCACGCGTAGGAACTCGCGCTCGTGGTGCACCTTGGGTGCACATGAGATTTTCCGGCTTGCCCCCCCCCCCTCGAACTTTCTGGATCCGCGCCTGAGCGCAACATTAACGAAAAGACGAACATACACGAACGACGTTCGACTGCCAAGGTCGACGTTCGACAGGTGGTCGGGGGTCCACTTGTTTCGGTGCGGGCAGGCCGGGTGACAGTTAACTTGTAATTATTGTAAATGTGGAACTATTGTTAAATTATAAATGATCTTATGTAATTAGCTTGGCTTTGGGGTGGTCGGGGGGCTGTAAATATTGTGCACATTTACCATAGAAATCTTGTCTGGTAGCTCAATGTAAATAATTCTGTAGTTCACAGTTATGTTTTTGTCCTGTCCGGTTTGCGTTCTTTGTTTGCTGTGCCCGTTTCTCTGCACGTAAAAGCACATTAACGAAAAGAAGCCACATAAATACAGTATACACAACCTACTCTTTTCAAAACATTCAGAACATTTAGTTCTGGTGAGGGACATTCCATCCTTCCTCTTCATAGGGGGTTCCAAGGCCCACATTAGGTACTTTTGCCAGCCCCGTACCTGTTTTAGATGTAGAGAGGAGGGGCACGAAGCCAAGTCGTGTCCCAACAGACGTTGTGGGAAATGTTTGCAGTTGGGGCACGGCAAGGCAGAGTGTCCTAACGAGGTACGGCGTAACCTCTGTGGGGAGGAGGGACATGTGTTTGGTGCCTGCCCGCATCGTACTCTGCTCATGTCAGTGCCGATGTGGGGTCGGAACCTCGGAACTCCCTCCCTCTTTTTTTAAAAGAGCATAGCGCTTTGACTGAAAATATAATACTACATGTTTAGGCTTTAGGGCTGTGTTAACATTTCAAAAACATTTTGGAAAGGAAAACGTGCATTCTTGAAGGCGTATGTATGTTGGTCTCCGATGCAGGAATTAGTGCGCAGTCACAGGGGGCGCCGACGCTGCAGTTAGTTAGATGAGGTTTAACGTCCCAGTTTCCAACCAATTGGTTCAAGTCGAGACGACCACGGCCTTTTTCCAGTGGTGGTTCACTGGCTTGTTTTCCCTACTCCAGGAACACCATTCAAGCTTATTTATCTTTCCAGGAATCCCCACCAGAAGTTGATAAGGGGGAATCATGGGGGATAATATTTCAAGCCCACGCGAGATAGCCTTTGCGGTTGTAAAGGTGCGTTTGACACCAAAACCGAAATCTGCTGCGTTTTTCGGGCGGGACGCGAAAATTTTTTTCCCAAGACAAGTGGGGGCAATTTTACTCCAATGAAAATTTTGAAAATCGCCCCATTCGTTCTGAGATAACAAATTTCGAGTCCAGCCCGCAAAACGCAGCAGATTTCGATTTTGGTGTGAACGCACCTTAACGCGTGCATGTTTTCCTTCCCTATACGAGCAGTTGTACGGCCAGGCCTCCTGTTGCGACACATTCACCTGCCTTAAAAATCGTATAGAGCAATGATTTATACCTGGTGGATCCCAATCATAAAAATGTTATGCAGTAAAATAATGTTGCGGGAGAAAACGGGATTAAAGTGTACACAGATTTAGAGTATAACAAGAGGTAACCATAGGCAAAGTTACGTAGGCTAAGCATGTTGGGCACCCTACTGCGTAAGAACAATACGTAATAATATCTTTATGCTTCGGCTGTGTCGAGTGCATCATGCATCAGGGGGGAAGGTTAATGCGTACGAGCGAGTTACATCGGGGAGTTACAACAGATCCCTGCTCGCATAAGAAATAACAAGGCGGGGTAGTAAAGTCATGTGCGATCGGCATACGTGACGTTACCGATCAACTGCTGTCAATGTCATTCAAGACAGCTTCGTCTCTTGTATAGCTGCGATGCGAGTACGATGTCCAGTCTTTACAAACATCTGTGCAATATATAACAAAAATTTTGTGTACCACTTTTTAATTTTCAACATTTATTTGAACCAGCTTATATCGTACGTAACAACATATACACAGTTTGATATTGGTACCAAAAGTACGGTTTTTATAGTGAATACGAAAACAGCAGTAAGCAATATCAGCATGACAGAAAAAAAGAAAAAATAAGAACATTGGTTAGGGGGATGCACAAGAAAGCTACTGAAAGCTTGTGGTAGTGGTTCCTCTGGAACGAGAACACACATATACCTGTAAATAGCTTAATTAACAATGACAGAAAAGAAAACAAAACCATCCGCAGAAAGGACGAACTAAATTACCAAAACGAATAGGGATGTAAACCAATAGAGATAGTGAGATAACAAAAGACTTATTGTATCGAGATAATAGGTAGGTTTTAAAGTGACGCTTGAAAGAAGAAACAGATATGGATTGGGATGCCATTCCAAGTAACACGCTCCAAGAATCTGATATTTTGTTGACTAAGAGAGAGCTTATAAAAAGGCAGGACATAATTCGAGATGTGTCTGGTGCTGTAACTGTGGCTATAAATGGAGAAGTAATTAACAAAAGAGTTAGGTAGTAAATTCGTAGAGAACTGATACATAAAGACCAAAATTCGGAAGCTTTAAAATATCAAGTATTGTGAGGGTTATACGTGTAAGATATCGGTCTAGAGTGGTCCAGTTTTGATTAGTGATCAATAGCAAGAAAAAATCTCTGTTGGATGACAAACGTTTTGTGAATTTGGACTACAGAAGTATTACCCTATACAACTGAAAAGTAAGAATCTAAGGGAAGGACAAGGGAACTGTAGATAGTTAGGAGGATATTTTAAGGTAAAAATTGACTACGTTTCAGAATTATTCTAGTGCATCTGGCAAGCTTCCTGCATGTTGAATCAATGTGGTGTGACCAACTTAAGTTACAATCAATTACAATGCCTAAAAATAATGCAGATTCAGCAAAGGGGATAAAACTATTTAACAACATAATACCACTGGGATTTTTACCAGTCTTTTTCTGAAATGGGTGAAAAAGAACTGCCGTGGATTTTTTAGAATTTAGGTGTAATTTATTAGCAGTGAACCAATCAGTTACTTTAACCAAATTAGTGTTACTGTCATAAATAAGTGTATGAATGTTTGCATTGTCATAAAAATATTAGTGTCATCAGCATACAAAGTAAATTTAAAAATGGGGTAATCTCGAGGCAAGTTGTTGATATAAATTAAAAATAGCAGAGGCCCTAGAATTGATCCTTGTGGGACACCAGTGTTAATAGTACGAAGGTGGGAATTACAGTTTGCAATACTGACATATTGACATCTCTCTGTAAGGTAATTTTGGAAACAACAGTAGGCAATGCCACGTATACTATAAAGTTGCATTTTTAACAACAGTATATCATGATCTAGCGTATCGAACGCCTTAGAAAGATCTAGAAATACACCAAAAGAGAACCTGTTACTTTCAAACGCATTTATTATTTCATTAACAAAACTAATAAAGGCATGAGTGGTAGACTTCTTTGGAAGGAAACCAAACTGATTTTCGTAGATAATATTGTGGCGTGTAAGAAACTTAAACAGCCGATTATACACAAGTCTTTCAAAATTTTTTGAAAAGGCAGGGAGTACAGAAACTGGTCTGTAATTGGTTTTCAGTGTTTTGTCCCAGGCTTTGTAAATAGCCTAGGTACAACCCTGGCTCTTTTAAGATCAATCGGCGTAACACCACACATGAAAGACAGATTAATAACGTGACTTAAAGGGCGAGGTATCTACTAGGCAGCTGCCCTAATCACCCCGCAATGAATTCCATCATGACTAGGACTAGAATCCTTAAGTTTTCCAATACAATTTATTACTTCAACTTCATTTGTAGGGTTTAGAAACGTACAGTGGTCATTAGAAGGGGTGAGAATTCCCGAAATGAATGTTTTGAAACAGTGTCAGTATTACTAGATAAAATATTACCAACGTTCACAAAGTGATCATTAAATACATTACAAATATTATCAAGGTCACAAATTTTCTGACCATTAGCATTAAGTTCATCAACACTTCGGCATTACAGCCATGTAAATAGAGTTAATTGCATCCCATGTTCCACGTACACTTTGGTTGTTAAAGTCCCTCTGGTAATAGTTGAATTTGGCAAAACGGATAACAGTGGTGAGTCTATTTTTAAATCTGGTGTATATAGTTTTGTTTTCATCGGTAAGATTATTAACATATTCCTTTCTGTATAATTTATTTTAAGTGCGACAAGAATAGAGAATACCACTGAAACACCAAGGTTTATTTATTTTTAGTCTTTTAATGGTCTTAAGCGGGAAACAATCGGTGTAACCATTGTAGAAACTACGTATAAAGCTTTTAAACTTAGTCTTTCAGTGCTTCAGGAGTTAAATAAACATTTGTCTCCTTACATGTATATTTCCCACTTTGTTCTTTAACGTACTTATGGACAACTTGAGTAACAGACTCAACCGAAATATTAACTGCATACTTTTCCATGACCTAGGGTAAGCTGAACTGCGGCAACGTTGTTGCCCTTGTTAAGTCATTGTGAAATCTTATCGAGACTGTGAAAGTATCGCGAAAAGTTATTATACTTTTGTTGAATTTTTGTTCAATTTTGCCCTATAATGCACCGAAAACTTGGTATTATTTTGGATGTTGAAAAGGGTCTTTAAATAAGCAAGCGTGATTTACGGAAGATGATTTTTTTCTCTTCAAATTAAGAATATAGTACTTGTAGGCTAACTTTTTTTACTAAACCTTTAGTGCCATGTATTATTCTGTATATTATGTATTATTCTTTACTCATTCCTTACAGACAGTTGGATATTGAAACTTTAGAAGGAGGTTGAACAAACACTTTAGTTTATGCTAATACTCTAAGATTCATATAATCCCTAGGAGATTTTCAAATGATAAGCTCTTATTCAGCTGACGAAGATTTCTTTCTTTTATTCGTTAATTTCAATATGACATCAATAAGCTATTAACATCTTTCACGTCTAGTAATCTATGGAACGCCAACCCTGATAGCACACCATAGTTGGGCCAACGTTAGACCAACGTTGGCAGCACCATTGGATCATAGTTGGCTCAACGTTGGGGTTTGGTTGGCTGCTCATCGTTATGATGTTGGCTTCTGACGTATATCCAACAATGATCCAACACTGGCCCAACGTTGGGCCAACGTTGGAAGCAGAACATTGACCCAACGTTGGACCAACGTTGGAAACAGTACATTGGACCAACATTGGCCCAATGATCGGCTTAATGATGGCATGATGTTGGATAGCCGTTGGACTAAGATCTATTAACTGTAGGAGCATGCACTGACTGTTGGGGACCTGTGCATATGGTGACATAGCTATTTAAGTTCAAAGCATTAAAAGAGTTCACTCATTCTTAATGCTTAAATACAAATTTCATTCAAGTAGAAGATACAGGATGACAAATAAATGTCTGCATGATTAATTGCTGATTGTTTAAGTTATGTTGCTTCTCTTAAAAATAACTATAGCAGCCCTACAACTGACATCCACTTTGCTGAGAAAAGATGAACATATAGTCCTTTTCTTTGTATTAGCAGTAGCACATTCAGGCAGCTGCATGCATGCATTCAGTTGTCACTGCAGTTTAAAATTACTGCATAACCTGACATGACAATATTGTAAGTTGTATGGTTTAACTTTAACAGAAAAGATAGTCCAGAGAAAATTGAAGCTTCAATTAGGTTATCCAGTCAATATGTCAGATTCTTTCAGTCTCTAAAGAATATCCCAAAGAAATAAACTACAGAATCAAATGGTTCCATAACACTGATTTTTGGATACTGCAGTCCAGAGCTGTTTTACAGCAAATGTTTTCTCCAGATTTTAAACACTGAGTGTCCAATACACAACCTTCTTTTACTACAACTACAGAGTAGCCTGCGTCATACCACTACTGTCAAGGAGTCTGTTAATACACTAATGCAATATAACACTGCTTAAGCAGGCCCACACCACATACAAAGTCAAATCCATGGCTTCACACAGCACACTGCACATACAGAGGAAGCATTTCAAAAGCCCTTTGTTGTGACACAATTGACTTTGCTGATCAGTCACAATGGAGTTGGACCTGCCTCCATGCATCCACTGCATGAAGTAGACTATGTTGTGAATACACTCTTAATTCCTACAGGAATGATCGAGTCTTTCCTGAATGGGAAAGTAACATATTCTTGTAGTTAGTTTGTTAGTTAGATGAGGGTTTACGGCTCAGTTTGTAACCAATTGGTTTAAGTCGGGCAGGCCAAGGCTTTTTCCAGTTGTGGCTCACTGGTTTTTTTCTTACTCCATTGCTACTCCAACAAGTTCCTGTAGGATCCTTACAAGAATATTGCTGGGAATTTTTTGGTGGCTGCATATCCATCCTGCATTTTTTATTTAAAAAAAAAAAACTAAAAAAGATGAGTACTACTGAAAAGTCAGCTCCATGTAAACGCCCCGCTGGTTCGACGTTGGGCCAGTGTCGGAATTCCACCGTTGGGTGGTACATGTTGGTACAACGTTGGGCCAATGCATTTCTACCAACGGCTGGACACCTTACGTTGGCCCAATGTTGGCCCAATTGCCATCAGCCAACCGCGACCACTGCCAACGATCGCCAACCATATGACAATGTTGGCCCAACGTAAGTGTGCTATCTGGGAAACGGGTTAGGTATGTTGTTGTTCCAAATTATTTAGTCCATATTTATTTTGTTGTTCCTTTCAATTTCGTTATCAATTTTTCGTTCCTTTCTATTTCTCTGTTCCTTTTTATTTTGTTGTTTTGTTTGTGTTTTCGCTCTACATTACAAAAGTTGTCAACTTGTCTAAATTTTTAACCAGTTCCGACCTTTGGAATTTACCGAGCCTAGCGCAGTGTACCAAAATGGGACTCTTTGGATTTCCTGTTACATATAGGTATGACAGTGCACTCTTGTTCAAAACTACAACGGTATGCTTGCCATATTTCTAAGGTTCTGTACCGATTTGTGTGTAAAGAAACGCTGTATGTGGCATTTTGCATAGTTTGGAATGGATTATGCATTGATGTAGTAGGCCTTTACTTCCTAATTCGTTGGTACTACACCTGTAGTCATATCATGAGGTGTATTTACCTAAAAATGTATAAAACAGTGTGCACGAAAAAAAGAGAGTAAAAAAAAATGATAATTACTTTTAGTCATCTTTTTCTGAAAATGCATTTATGGTCTCGAGGGCCGTAGGTTCTCCACCCCGATCTACGGTAATGTTTAATTGTTAAATATTTCCAGAGCTTTGGCTTGTTTACAAGTGATGGCAGCAGCAGATTTTTATTGCTAATTAGCATGCTTTTATGGTTTCTCTTTAACAGCTACTTACCTGCAGGTCTACCCTTACTAGAGGGATTCAGATTTTTTTGTAAAGAAAAAAAAAGAAAAAAAAATATGGCTACCTTTTTGAGGTGAAGTATGATCACACAAAGTCAGTGCCTTATTGGCAATGGCATCGATTGGGAAGGGGTATGGCAACTAATTTAGACACTGTGTACTAGCTTTTGTCGACCAAGTAGTCAAGAAAATACACAAACAACCCTTTTCGTGCATCACTGGTGCTATGGAGCAATAGCATGATCATAATCAACACATCAGTACATAGGTCTAGGAAAAAGTTGTGAAATCTACACTGTTAAGTGCGATTTCCTAACATTTGGGAATCAAGATAAGTCCTAAGTATGCAAAGAATCGCTTTGCATAGTATAGTAATAGTGCAACTCGTGCTGCACATGTGGCTCTCCAGCAAGTGTATCCAGAAGTAATGACCAAAACTGGGAACGGGAAGGACTTCCAAAGACATTTTACAATTAGACACTATTAGACCTGCTTTCCTGGCATCTGACTTTCTGTTAATTGATAGGGTAAACAGGTGGGAAGTAACCGGGATAGAATTTAACAAGACTACTTAAGACATCCTGAAGGATCAAAAGCAAATAGACGAAACCCTCTTTGACCCCGAAAAATACATTTCGATCAAGTCACTAAATTTTGTTCTACTGCATCGACCATACATACCTAAACCTAGTTAGGAATTATAGTTAGGAATTATGTGTGTGGAAGAGATATAGTATTTGAACCAGTGCTGTAGTACTCGAAACTTGTCTGGAGTCACGATTTTAAGGACTCGGGCTAGTGACTCCGATTTAGAAGGCAAAGACTCGGATTCGATCTCGAACAGTCCGGACTCGTGACTCGGCTCAAAATTTCCCGAGACCGGCAGAATTTGGAAATCACTTTTATGCAATTAATCCGTCGTCACATGGCTTTACCTTGTCTTCTGCAGTTTCTATACAACTCCATACAGTATCAACATCTGGGCAATATGCGCTGTATAGTGTATACGATATTATTAAAAGTCCTGCGGTAAAAACGTACATGGGTCCTTCATTAATCTCGCTAGTGGCCCACATGGTTAATCTGGAAGATCTCACGGGCCACAGTCAGACGTGTATCCATGATTTTGCCTTTAGGCCTCATTTTGAAATGGCAAGCGTTCCACCTGAATGCGCGGTGTCTAGGAGTCCTTTGAAAGGCCCCGGATCTATAGAGCAGCATCGAATGGAATAAAAGAGACGTAACCCTGAAGCACTGAGGGTATTTACAAATAGTGGACATAAACCTGAACAGTTATCTACGCTATCTGAAAATGACATTGAATGGGCACTTAATTGATGATCACATGTATCACAATTTGACCACTAGGCCCAGTTCAGGCTCGCCGGAAAAAATTACAATTATATCAGATTAGGTGGCGCAAATCTTTTTTGAAAAGTTTTTTGAAAAGTGTATGGCTGGGGAGAAGGCGGTTCGGCGTAACTTTATCTGAGCGGATCGGCACTACCTGTTAGCTCGTATAGTGTAACAAGACTATTTGTTTGGGGGGGGGGGGGCTAAAAAAACTTCTTAGATTGCCATGGGTGGCAAGTAGTACCAGGCTGCAAAAAGTTGTATCTCGATACCTTATTCTTTATTCTTGAAACAATATTATTTAGAAATGCACAGTTTATAAAAGGAAAGGCAAATAAGAGGAAAGAAAATAACATTCGGCCTATATATGTTTCTATCAAAGAGCATATGCGTTTCGTAAGTTCTTTTTACTGGCCTGCCTAGCTCCCCCTCACCACCACTGGATTACATACGTCAAACTATATGGCCCGTCGATTTGACTGCAGTGAGCATGTGAGAGGGTGGGGGATTACTGGATTATGGTACGGTTTGCAAGCAGGGATATAGCAAAGAGACTGGTGATGGCATGCAGGAGCTGCAATTCAAGGTGGGTTTAAAGTCAGAGAATTCCAACTGCCGTAGTCTTTACAAGTCAATCCGTACATTTCAGTTTAAGCAAGATATAGCCATACACCTCACTTCTAGCGCACTACTTTTTCTTCCACACTCATGTGTAGCCAGGTTGTCGCACAGATGCTTTGTTGGCAAATTTGTATCCTAAATGCGTTCTCTTTACAAGCGTTTGGTACTAGTCACCCTTAGAAGTGGAAACGGTTGCAAAAATGAGGCACATACGAAAGGAAGACGGTGTCACATAAAGAGTACCAAAGGTACATCAAAGGGTGCAGGGACCGTTGGGTGCGGAACATTTCATAGAAGGAGTCGATATATTTTGATTGAAATTTAAGAGCAGGGCAATGTACGCAAGAAAATTTTGACAGTATGCGAAAACTTTTAATAGATAATATGAAAAGATCGATCCTTTAACGAGAAAGCCTCGAAGCCTCGTGATTCCTTGCTGAAAGGGGTGATTTGTTGCACTGGGGTTCATCCCTAAGACTTATATTTCTTGGCTTTATCACTTTTACGATGTTTTCACAACTTGAACTTTGCTGACATCATATGACCTTTGAACCCTACCAAAAAGTGAATAAAAACAAAAAAGAACATTTCCTAGGATGGATTCGTATCCGGACCGTCTGCCTGAGAACCGGGCTCTAATCCACTACGCCATGAAAGAACTCATTCAGCGTATGGTATTTCTGATGATGCAATAGTCATAGCATCCTTTTCACGTCTTCACAATTAGGTACTTTAAATTAGTAATATTACTATAACAGTTATGTTTGTGAAAAATAAATGTTGTTCTCTGTAACTTTATCTATGGAATGGTAGAAAAGTTCAGCCGTAACCTTTCGTAGGTCATGAACCCCGGACGCATATTGTAGGTGCCCACTGTGTGTTTAATTTACGAGGCTTATGTAGTTGCACATCTGAAGTCCTCATATGACCTTTTGGCCTCAAAAACTCACAGGGTTCTCTCTCTTGAAGTATCACATCTGTATATAAAAGGTATGAAAAGGATCCATCATCTCTGTTTTTGAAAATATCTTTTTTCAAGGTTTTCAGTTTTGACCTCTGATAACCCCAAATGACCGTTGACCTTCACTGAAAATAGTAGGGTTCTTTCTTTTAATATATGAAGTTATAAACCAAGTGTGAAGGTTGGACATTGCTATCTTCAGATGTCGTGTTTTCAAGCAAAGTGCCAAGTAAGAAAAGTATCCATGCTTTCCATCCAGAGATATCGTGTTTTCGGCTTTTACCTCCGGTGACTTCACGTGACCTTTAGCCTTAATATAATAACTCTATATCACAAGTACGGAACTCATCCATCATTGCTATCACATCCATCATTGTTATTACATACATACACAAACATACATACATGTAAAAGGTGTCAATCGGGGACATATGTTTTTAACAGTGAAAATGTGGATATCCACACAACATTAGGGTTAATATTTGCCCCTTTAGTTACAAATATAATTAGGATTTTTGTCTGTGATCTTTTGAAATGGGTTATGATATACCAATTCATATAACGGCCACGCTTAGTTCACTTAAGTATGAATCTGGAAAAAAATCAGCAGAATCATAAATATTTCATCAGCATGACCCAGGGTTCTCCTGAGCATGAAAAGAAGCATTTTGTACAAAAGTGTGTATTGAAATGCAGTTTTTGAAACTCGGAACAGGCTAGCTATCCATTTATCAGGTCAAAATAGTCAACACAGGTGAGTCTGGTGATTCTCAGGGAATTTTTTAAACTAAGCACTGTTAGATGCAATTTTCTACCATCAAGAAATGTATACATTTCCTTTGCATTGCAGTTTCGGGATTTCCTTATGGTAAAAACGGGGGTGCTGGAACGGGTGAAGCCCCCTAAAAGTCAGCTCCTGCTATCGTTAATCTAACACATCGCTACTTTATCAGTGATCTGACAAAACGTTTTTACCAGGTAAACGAAATTTACACAGCGCCATCAGTTTCTAAAAATACACTCACCTAAACCCTTATCTTAAGCCGAAGTGATATAAAAAGAAAGTAAAAGAGTACGGATCTACTGATAACCCTGGATGATGATGATGATGATGATGATGATGATGATGATGATGATGATGATGATGATGATGATGATGATGATGATGATGATGATGATGATGATGATGATGATGATGATGATGATGATGATGATGATGATGATGATGATGATGATGATGATGATGATGATGATGATGATGATGATGATGATGATGATGATGATGATGATGATGATGATGATGATGGTGATGATGATTGTCATATTTATTGTTATCATTATTAAGTTAAATGTTTTAACGAATTGAACCATTGTGCAACCATGATCATCAAAGTAACCCAAGATAAAATGATAAGTCTTGAAAAGGTCTATGTCAATTTATCACACTCTTCCTGCCTTATGACATCTTCCTAAACTCTCAAATGCATTCAAAGTATAGCTTTGAGTAATGTGTTCCTTTTGATTGGAAATTTGAGTTTACTAGATATTGTTAATTTCTTAAACGTGAAATTTTGCATATCCTACAGGTTTCAGTAAATTTAAAACGTTTTACGTATTTTTTGTGCAAAAGTTTCTATGCGCAACTTAACGTGACTATTTGCATCACACGGCAAAGTCAAATTTAGAGCTTCTATTATTAAAGACGATTGAACAATTGTCTTCTAAATTCTTTTAGCTGAAGAAGCTTACCTCGAAGATTTAACACATAATGATTCATTCATGTCCGGACTTAATTATTTTATTCGCTTGCTATTCGATCTGGCCTCTAGCCAATTTGCCTTATAAAACAGTATGTTTGGTGCATTGCCCCTTCTACGTTTCCCCCAAATATGTTAACAGAATACCAACACAGAGGCATTTTGTAATACTTGCACGAAAGGCTCCTCTCATCAAAGTCGCCGGCGCCACCTTCTGTTGGGCTATTCAATATTATTTATGCCCACTGCTTATGCAATGCTCTTTAAATTCGATACATCCTCACAGCGACATTTCGAATATCTAATTTATCGTTAGTATTGAAATAGACTTTAATGCTTATTTCAGGTAACTTTAAAGATCGGTGGCATATCCTTTGACGTTAATCTTTTGTTACTTGCGTACCTCTTTCGAGCCAGTAATTGCCTTCCAGTATTGTTAGTGGTATTGTTTTCTTGAACGACGAAATGTGCATGCAAAAGAATCCAATTTAATATCAACTTGGCACTGAAAGTTTGTCACAACTCAATCTAGATCGCTAAAAGATAAGTTTTGAAAGTCGCCAACGTAATACGGCGTGATATCTGCAAAAGTAACTACATTCTTAGATATGAGGAAAGTTACCTTCGGGATTTATCCCTTTTCACATTAGGAAAGATAAGCTCTGAAAGGTCTGTAGTAAAGGTTGACTTAAAGTCAAAGGCTTTATTCAAAGTTATGTATTAGAAATGGAAAAGTGAAACTGCTATAGACACGTCAAATACTGTGCTTAGGCTTTTCGAGAAAAGAAGAACAAATTCTTGCCTGCCAGTATTGTTGTTGGTTTTGTTTGCTAGCATGACGAAGTGTCACGAGACAATTTAGTTTGAAAGCCTTTCCAGGAAGACCCACTGTTATGTGCGTGGTAAGCTACCAACCAAAACTCACCTAGTCTTAAGCGCCGGTCACAACAAGCACGAATACTGAATCCGAAAATCGTTACCGATTATCGTTCGGGAGTGAGCTGGTCACACAACAACGATAAAACGTGGCTGGAAATTCGTACTAGCGTACATTGTACAAACTGTGTTGCAAATATGGCAGACATGGACGGTGCCGATAAAGAACGACTTCTTATGGTTTTGTTGTACAATAGGCGCAAAAGAAGGCGTAGGAAGCAAAGAATTTGGGTCCATAAAATATTGCAACGGAGAAAGGAATTGGGAGAGTTCCACAGGTTGTTAAGGGAACTGACTTCCCACGAGGACAGATTCTTCCAATATTTTCGCATGTCGGAAATTCAGTTCCTGCAACTGTACATAAAGAAACAGCAGACGAACTACCGGGAACCCATCAGTGTGAAGGAACGGTTGGCAATATGTTTAAGGTGAGGAGATGTTACCACTGACGGATCCAGAGCCTTTGTCTGGGAGGGGCCAAACTGGTGGTATAGTGATATGGGGGATGGGCCTAAGGGGAGGGGGTTATCCCCTCCCCAAACACCCCCAAAGGGAAACTTTCTATTACTTAATACCCTCACATGCGATTTGGTGCAACAAAAGTGTACAGTTGTGAAGTTAATTTTTTGGGGGGCCACCTTTGGGTGGGGTCATGGCTCATTGCCCCCTTGGATCTGACAGTGGATGTTACACGTAAAGCTTACGACATTTGCTTTCAGACTCAAGTCTGTGGGACAGGCCCGTAGTCAAGGGATAGGTCCAAGGGGCGAAGCCCCCCTCGAAAAACTTTTTGCGCCCCTAGAGTTTTCAAGTTTAAAGGGAGAAGGCAGTCCCCCAAATTTACTTTCAAAAATTCTCTAAATCTTACAGATCTCCTCGTATTTCTCTCACAAGTATTTTCATAATGTTCCTGTGTAAAATCATTGAATGTTGAAGGTAAACCAATGAGTTATTCTGCATAAATTTAGGAATAAGTAACAAAATATTGTCACATGATTGATAGGAGCAATTAGTGAACTAGTGTATGGGGTACACTATTCAAATTGGGGGGACTGCATTTTCCCTTTAATACATTTACACATTTGGCCCCTCTGAAAATTTTCGCCCCCCGAAGCCATTTCGCTCCCCTTCAGTACCTTGTCTAGCTACAGGCCTGCTGTGGGAAGTGGTATGTGGGGAAACCTCGGTATGTTAAGCCCTGGTCAGTAAAATGGGATCAATACATGAATGGTGGAGGGGGGACTCGGCTGCAGTGTAATGTCACTTAGGTCCAAGTACAAGGGGACAACCCCCTCTCAACAAATGACAATGATCACTCCTGTAAGTGAAAGGCCTATGTGGGAATAGCAAAATGCCCTGTGCATGCAGATCCATAGCCACACTAGGTACTGAAGGGTGGGGGGGGGGGCACTGAGGGCAAACTATTTTGTGAGGATGGAAACTTGTTGACAAGTATTAAGGCACAGGCCTAAGTAAATTTTTAAATTACTAATGAATGGGGACAGTTTCTAGGTGCTCCCCTGCCCCCTCTCTTGGCTGTACAGACCTGACCCTGGGTCTCAGCAAAATTCACCCCCAACCTTCCTTCTCCCTTGGTAGGGGGTATAAGGTTCGTATCAATTGACACATTGCATTTGTTGTCACTGTCATATGGGTTGAACAAGAACAAGCTTTAAGTCCTAATTGCAGATGGGTTTCAAACTCAAAAAGCAAGGGAAAAGTGGTCCAAATACTGCACACCTTATTGGAGCAAATGAGTTACCAGAATCCTTACTTAAAAACTCATCAATGTTGCACAAGAGAGTAAAAGCAAGGAAACATCTTCCCCAGCCTCCCCCTCCCCCATATGACATGAAAGAGAAAAATGAAGGTGATGCTCTTCAATTTTAGGTAATATTTACCATTGGTTTTATTTTATGAACAAGTGAACTCTAAGAGAACCCCTGAAAAGCAGGGAGATTTATGTAATAACACCGTCTTGTGGTATTCCAACAGGCATGCCAACCTAATAAATGCTAATAAATCACCCATAATAGAATGCTACAACACATTATCTTTTTTTTTATGATAAACTACTCAATGTAGACCATGTACTCCATCACCACTTCCATATCCTTACAATCATTATTACTTATGGGATTCCAAGACAAATTATTCAAAACCCCATCATATAATCCTTCCCTAACAATGGTATCAACAGATGTATTTGACATTTGGGAAGTCACATAAATCACATGACCCAGTCCCCACTCCCTGCAAGTACACAACTCACAGGATGTTAAACTCAGATTGACTACTTTAGTGTTCAACAGGGAGTTCTATTGCATGTTCTGAACTTGTATGTAATGAAGTTACTTTACTTTTTGAAACATCTACCATATACAAGATGTGTTTGAAGCCAATTGACACAAAAAAGGGCTAATGTTGGGCTGGACGAACAGAGAAATTCTGCCAAGAAAGATACCTAAAATGACATGTTTTGATTTAATTCCGCATTGAACATACGTGTCTATTAGAAACTCTCCAAGATGTTGTAGCTAACGTGTGCAGTGCCTTGAATGCCAAACATATGATGAGCTTTTATAACCTGAATGCAAACATAATTGTGGTTTCAACCATGAATTCATTTACTAGACTAAGTACTAGTAGCTTATAACCGCATGCAATTATCTCACTAGAAGCTTATAACCACAATTAACCACAAGTAGCCTATAACCACAATTTAAAAAAATGATATGAAATACATAGCTATACAAGGTAAGTGAACTAGAACAATGTGATACATCTACACACCATGAATGAGAAAATTGATGGGTCCTACCTTGAGATAGCATGCTTACAAGCTTTTCATTGAGTGGCCTCTGGTGACTTGAAATGTACTGACCTTTTACCAAATACAAGAACAACATCCTAAACAATAACATCATTCTTGTATTAAATGTGGTAAGTGTACAACACCAGATATACGTTTCACAAGCCTTCAAACATGAGCCACTTAGATGTTGAAATTTAGTGAGTGCAGGTGACCTTAAACCTTGAAAATACAGTTAAGCTTACTGCTACTCTTTATCTATGGCTTGTACAGGTACATACCAAGTACTGAAAAATCCATGCTGCCTATCTTGAGATAAATGTATTTACAAGCTTTCCAGAGTACTGTATGACATCTAGCATCTGCAGATGACCTTATAGACCCTCCTCCAAAAAGGTGCCTTCTTTTAATATCATTGTACATATACTATAAAGTATGAAAAGTGTTCATGCTTCCTACATTGAGACAGGCCTACATCAAGTTCACATTTTCCGAGTTTGATCTCCTATAACCATATGTGACATTTGACCTCCACCAAATATAAAGTAGTTTTTCACTTCCATATAGAGCATTTACATATCAAGTATAAAAACTGTCAGTTTCTTTATAGAGATACAGCGTCAACAAGTTGAGTGTTAGAAATGCAGACAAACAAACAAAGATGTGTACACACACATTATTATATTAAGCCATCAGGATGCATAGGTTGTTTCTTCCATCATAGCTAGTAATGCAGAGTGTATAGCAGAAAACAAATGAAATGTGTGAATGTAGTAACAACTAATCATACGAATTTTGCAGAAAGTAAGAAGAAATGTTTCTGGTCCATGGTTAAATCAATTGCTGTTTGCATGTCGCCTCTGCTATGCTGTTCAGATCCAGTTTTCTGCGTAGTGCCAGACGTGGTCATCATGTTACTTCCATGCACAGGGGTAGGGGCGTACAGAGCCTCCATCTCTACATGATGCACAAGTCTATGAATTTCAAATTGTATTTCAGCCCTAGATTTGCTAGTTAACCTTCTCAAAGTGGTAGCCATAGACCTACAAAAGTGATCAATCTCGTCTTCTTTAGTTGCTGAAGATGATGGCGGAGCCTTTGGAGACTTTTTATTACTTAGAAACTGTAGAATAGATTTCTCTACCTCATAAGACAAATCCATTCTTGTCTTTTTCTTCTGTGGGCCACTACTTGATTTTCCTGCACATAGATCTGACACAGTGAATTCACGGCGAGTTTCACTGCTTGCTAAGGTTAATTCCTGCTCTGCGTCATCCCCACCTTCATACTCTTCTTCATATGTACTCACTTCTGAATCACTCGGTGGACCCATGCTTGAGTTGCCGGTGTAACTGTCACTGGTCCAATTACTGCTGGTTGCTCTCTGCTGCAGATGAGGTACTAAGAACTCCAAAATTCCAGCATATTTGTATTTCTTCATTGGCAGAGCTGCTGAACCTGATTTTATGGCAGCCTTTTTGCGGTTTTGTGCAAAAGCATCCCTAACGTTTGTCCAATTTTTCTGCGGTTCATCTCCTGCAAAATAAACAAGTCATATTAAGTCTTTATGTATATTTTCACTACATCTGTTGCAGGTTTTTGGCAACAGGGGAATCATACAAAAGAATTTCATTTAGTTACCGAGTTGGAAAGTCAACAGTTGTCAACATTGTGCCAGAAGTCTGTGACGCCCTGTGGAACAAGCTGCAGCCTCTTTACATTCCAGTTGTTAATGAGGGTGACTGGGCTCGTGTTGCTGACGGTTTCCAACAAAAATGGCAGTTTCCCAACTGTATTGGAGCTATTGATGGAAAACATATTCACATCCAGGCACCACCAAATAGTGGTTCCCTATTTTTCAATTACAAACGCACGTTCTCAATAGTACTCATAGCTTTAGTAGACCATATGTATTGTTTCATATTTATTGATGTTGGTGCGTATGGCTGCAATAGTGATGGTGGTATATTTGCAAACAGTCAACTTGGAAGAGCACTGGAGGGAAAAAGACTTAGACTGCCAAGTGATAAGCCACTGTCCGGGGCAGCAGATTTGGGAAATATCCCTCACGTCATTGTAGGAGATGAGGCTTTCCCAATGAAAACAAACCTGATGAGGCCCTACCCTGGAAATGACTTGGATGACAGTAAGCGAATCTTCAGTTACAGACTCTCTCGGGCTAGACGAATTGTCGAGAATGCATTTGGTATCCTGACATCAAGGTGGAAAATTTACCAAAGAAGGATGCAACTCCACCCTCATAACATTGACAAAGTTGTCAAGGCAACCTGCGCCCTTCATAACTTCATACAGAAGACTTCACCATCGCCACATGCTGGCGACATTCACATTGACTGCAATGTGTCAACTTGCTCAAATGGTGGGGGATCCATGACGGGCTTGGGTATGAGAAGGTACCGAGCTGGACAGGAGACCATCACTGTAAGAGAAGCATTCCGGTCTTACTTCAATTCACCGGCTGGGATGGTTAGTTGGCAAAGGAAAACTTGCTTTGGTCAAGCAAACTGACAAACTGTATGAGCTGTCTCTTTTGTTCTTAGGGGGACTTTAGAGTGGTCAGGAGAGGGATGATGATCTTTCATGTGTAGCAATTGTTGATGTATGAATTGTATAACCATGTTATCTTCTATATCTGGTAGCACAGAATTTTTCAATGTGAACGAAAGAATTTTGAAAGGCGGGTCACTTTATGGTCTACTTTATATGAGAGATTAGCAGGGGTGTACAATGTGGGATTTATTGGCAAACTATGTAGAATTTTCATGCTTTATTGTGTATATACAGTAGTACTGCCTGTAACTTTTGTAACTGTACTACCCCTGTATGTACCATTTTGCAACTTACAGTAGTACTACCTGTTCATATTGTACAGTGGCCTATTCCTGAACCTATGTACATGAAGCACAGAATTAAATCGTGGAAATGGTTTCATGGTGAAGTACAGTAGGGGAAAGAAGTTTGAAAGAGCTAGGTCATTGTATGGTCTAAAATATAAGAAAGATGAGCAGTTTGTAGATATTTCTCTATAGGGCTGGGGTGTATAGTGTGGATTTCATTGACAAAGTGTAATAGCTGCACTCTCTGCTACATTAATCCTTTTGTAAATTTTGTATATACATGTACATATTGTAAAGTAGGCCTATTCCTTCCTACAGGCAGCCTGCTCACAAAATTTAATTGTGGAAATTGTTGGTGAAGGGGAGACAAGAATTTTGAAAGAGGTCACAGATGTACTGTATGGTCTACTTTATGAAAGATAAGCAGTTTGTATCTAAATTGCAACAGGGAGGGTGGTAATGCAAATGACTAGAAGCTGTCATGAGTCAACAGCAAGAAACGTAAACTGGCAGAGCTGTTCTTCTTTTTTTGACCAGTTAATAACTTTCTTTGCTTGGCGGAAAGGAAGGGCATGAGGGCAAGATGAGAGAGGGACATTATATTTACCTCAGAGAGGAAATTCAAACCTTATTTGCACAATACCTTGCAAAGATGCACTAACATTTGCCATTTTTTGATATAAGCATGCAGTTACTGCTTTTTACCACTCAACATGCTCGGACTGGCCTTGGTATTGGAAAAATAGACTGTTTGTTGTGTGTCGATTACAAAATTTTTGTAGTCTTAGTGTATACACTGATTTTCTATGCCAAGTGTTTCAATCTGTGATAAGACTCCTGCAGGCCCGTAGTCAAGGGGGGGGGCAAGGGGGGAAAGCCACCCTGAAAATTTTTTCGCCCCCCTAGAGAGTTTTCAAGTTGCCATTTACTTAATACATTTTTACACATTTGGCCCTCCTGAAATTTTTTTCGCGACCCTGGAAGCCATTTCGCCCCCCTTCAGAACCTTGTCTGGCTACGGGCCTGAATTCCTGTCTCACCTGGCCATGGGTTCAGTGCGTACATGCGCAATTAGTTCATGACAGCCTTTTTTATTGGTGCATGTGATATGCGTACTCATGTTATCACAATTGCCTTTCAATGCTCCCATAAACAAGTATACTAGTCCTTCATGAAAACTTCAATACATCACTGCCTACATACAAGACACAAGTACATTTAGGTCCAGGTCTATACTTGTCTCTGAAGTGGTTTATCCACGAAAAAACTCACTTGGCATGGGTCAAGTTGGTTTTCAGTATATCCGTTATAAAAATTTCTCATATGATTATCATGAGAAAGTCCCAATTTCTCATGAGATCCCATTAGAATCTATGAGAATGTATGAAAATGTATGAGAATGTATGAGAATCTTATGAGAATTTCTCATGAGCAGTCATTTTTCATGAGAATCACATGAGAATCATATGAGAAAAATAAAAAACAATAAAATACATTAACGAGTTGGTCCCAATTTCTCATACGATTCTCATGAGATCTCATGAAAATTGTTATGGGAAATTCTTGGTTTATGATTGATTACCTTACCCAATAACTGAGCTACTTCTATTCTTCTATAATAACCCTTTTTCACATTTCTCTTGTACCGAAACACATTAAAAAATACATCGATGCCTGGGCCTATGGTATTCAATTTTCCTCTGTTTTGGAGGCACATTCAATTGATATGGTGCCAGTTGTTTATCTGAGCCCAGGCTGAATAATACAAGTCAATTCTATAAGGCCCAAACTTAGCTACGTAGGCTACATCATCTATCCGTAGTTCTGTGGAAGCATACTCGGCCTACTCAGCTCCGTATTTCCTCTTTCAATGATCAATGGGATACTGAAGGGCCTCTATAGGGATCTAATATAGGTCAACCCCATTGGAACACCTTTAACTCAATCTAGACCTATGGGCTGACCACCCTAACCAGTCAAGCAGTATAGACTTCTGAACCAAACTGCACAACGTAAATGTAGCCAGCTACGGTAGGCCTAGGAATTATTGGGCCTAAGCTGACTAAACCCCTTTAACGTACCACTGATACCGAGTCTATTTCCAATTTCTTTCCAAACATCTCGCTTTTTGTTTACATCTTTGAAGTTCCTGTGCTGCTCATCATATAGGATCGGGTTCTTTTCAACTTCAAGGATTAAAATTTCTTTGAGGTCTTCTGCCACAGATCCTTGGTCCATGATTACGAGATCTTGAGCTACACAATTGCCTTATTAGCTACCAGCTGTGCTACTTACAGTGTTGCGCTTGCAGTATGCTGTATGTATGTGATGTACTGTACATACAGTGTAGGTCGTGTCGTTCGTCGCGACAGTGAGTGAAAGTTTGCTGAGCAATGCAACGTCACTTGTAAACAAAGAACCTGATTGGCTGAATATTTTATCGTATCGTTCATTGAAGTGTCTTTTCGCTCTTCAAGAAGTTCCCACGATTCAGTCCCGATAATAGATTCCATGAACGTTCAGGTGTGACCGCTCTGTTCAAATTGTATAGCAACTATTTCTAAGCTAAAACCGTGTTCGTTTCGGATTCAGTATTCGTGCTTGGAGTGACCGGGGCTTTACTCAAAAATATGAAACGTATTGAAGGTTGTTAACATAATACAGCGTGATACGCTCAAAAGTAACTATATTCTTAGATATCTGGAAAGTTTCCTTCGGGATTGTTCGACTTTTACATTAGAAAAAGTAAGCTCTTAAAGGCGTGTATTAAGGGTTGACTTAAAAACAAAGGCTTTATTCAAAAGTTATGTATTACAAATAAAAAAGTGAAAATGTTAAAAAGTCGTCGAATACTATGCGACCGTATGTTTTTAGGGAACAGAAGAACAAATACTTGTCCGCCAGTACTGTTATTAGTTTTGGTTTCTTAAATGACGGAGTGTTACGAGACAATCTAGTTTGAAAGACTTTCCAGAAAGACCTACTTTGATGTGCGTGCTTATTTAACAACCAAAACTGGTCTTGTCTTACTCACGCAAACATGTAAGTTTTGAAAGTTGCCGACATAATACAGTGTGTTACCCTCAAAAGTTAATACATTCCTAGATACCTGGAAAGTTAACTTCGGGATTTTTACCTTTTCAAATTAAAATACATAAGCTCTTCAATGCCTGTAGTAATGGTTTACTTAAAGTCAAAGCCTTTATTCAAAAGTTATGTATTACAAATAAAAAAGTGAAAATGTTAAAGACACTTCAAATACTAAGCTTAGGTTTTTGGTCAAAAAAGAAACAAACACTTGCCAGCCAGGACTGTTGTTGGTGTTTTTTTTTCTGACTGACGAAGAGTCACGAGACAATATAGTTGGAAAGCCTTTCCAGGAAGAATTACTTTTATGTGCGTGCTAAGCTACCAACCAAAACTGGCCTAGTCTTACTCACGCAAATGTGTTTTGAAGGTCGCCAATTGAATATGCGTGATACCCGCAAAAGTAACTACATTTTTAGTTATTAGGAAAGTTACCTTCAGGATTGTTCTCTATTCACATTAGAAAAATTAGCTCTTGAAGGCCTTTAGCTAGGGTTGACTTAATGTTAAATACTGTATTCAAAAGTTATGTATTACAAATAAAAAAGTAAAAATGCTAAGAACGCTTCTCAAACTAAGCTTAGGTTTTAGGACAAAAAGGAACAAATACTTACCTGTCAGTACTGTTGTTGGTTTTGTTTTCTTGAATGACAAAGAGTCACGAGACAATTTAGTTTGAAAGTCTTTCCAGGAAGACCCACTGTTATGTGCGTGCTAAGCTACCAACCAAAACTGGCCTTGTCTTACCCACACAAATATGTAAAGTTTTAAAATTCTTCAACATAATACGGCGTGATACCAGCAAAAGTACTACACTATTAGATATTGGGAAAGTTACCTTCAGGATTGTTCCTTTTTCACATTAGAAAATATAAGCTTTCGAAGGCCTGTAGTTAGGGTTTACTGAATGTTAAAAACTTTATCCAAAAGTTATCTATTACAAATAAAAAGTGAAAATGTTAAAGAGTCGTCAAATACTATGCGACCGTATGTTTTTTAGGGAAAAGAAGAACAAATACTTCCCTGTCAGTACTGTTGTTGGTTTTGTTTTCTTGAATGACACTTGGCAATCTAGTTTGAAAGCCTATCCAAGAAGACCTATTGTTAAGTGCGTGCTAAGCTACCAGCCAAGACGGGCCTTGTATTACTCACAAATATGAAACTTTGTGAAGGTTGCTAACATAATATGGCGTGATACGCTCAAAAGTAAATACATTCTTAGATATCTGGAAAGTTACCTTCAGGATTTATCCCTTTTCACATTAGGAAAGATTAAGCTCTGGAAGGCCTGTAGTAAAGGTTGGCTTAAAGTCAAAGGCTTTATTCAAAAGTTATGTATTACAAATGAAAAAAAGTGAAACTGCTAAAGACACGTCAAATGCTGTGCTTAGGCTATTCGAGAAAAGAAGAACAAATTCTTGCCTGCCAGTATTGTTGTTGGTTTTGTTTTCTAGCATGACGAAGTGTCACGAGACAATCTAGTTTGAAAGCCTTTCCAGGAAGACCCACTGTTATGTGCGTGCTAAGCTATCAACCAAAACTCACCTAATACTACTCTCAAATATGACAGGTTTTGAAGGTTTCTTACATAATACGGCGTGATTCGCTCAAAAGTAACTATATTCTTAGATATCTGGAAAGTTTCCTTCGGGATTGTTCGACTTTTACATTAGAAAAAGTAAGCTCTTAAAGGCGTGTAGTAAGGGTTGACTTACAAACAAAGGCTTTATTCAAAAGTTATGTATTACAAATAAAAAAGTGAAAACGTTAAAGACACGTCGAATACTATGCGACCGTTTGTTTTAAGGGAAACGAAGAACAAATACTTGCCTCTCAGTACTATTGTTGGATTTGTCTTCTTGAATGACGAAGTGTCATGAGGCAATCTAGTTTGAAAGCCTATCAAAGAAAACCTACTTTCATGTGCGTGCTGAGCTACCAACGAAAACTGGCCTAGTATTACGAACAAATATGCAAAGTATTGAAAGTTGCCAACATAATACAGCGTGTTAGCCTCAAAAGTTACTGCATTTTAGATACCTAGAAAGTTACCTTCGGGATTTATCCCTTTTCACATTAGAAAAAGTAAGATCTTGAAAGCTAGTAGTAATGGTTTACTTAAAAGTCAAATGCTTTATTCAAAAGTTATGTATTACAAATAAAAAAGGGAAAATGTTAAAGACACTTCAAATACTAAGCTTAGGTTTCAGGGAAAAAAGGGCAAATACTTGCCTGCCACTACTGTTGATGGTTTTGTTTTCTTGAATGAAGAAGAGTCACGAGACAATCTAGTTTGACAGCCTATCCAGGAAGACCTTCTTTTATGAGCGTGCTAAGCTACGAACCAAAACTGGCCTAATCTTACTCACGCAAATATGTAAAGTTTAGAAGGTCGCCAATATAATAGGCGTGATACTAGCAAAAGTAACTACATTCTTAGATATTAGGAAAGTTACCTTCAGGATTTTCCCTTTTCTCATTAGAAAAAAAGCTCTTGAAGGTCTGTAGTAAGGGTTGACTTAAAGTCAAAGTCTTCATTCAAAAGTTATGTATACCAAATAAAAAAGTGAAAATGTTAAAGACACTTCGAATACTAAGTATGCTTAGTTTGAAAGCCTTTCCAAAAAGACTCACTTTTATGTGCGTGTTAATTTGGAAACCAAAACTTGCCTAGTCTTATTCACCAAGAAGTAAAGTTTTGAAAGTTGCCAACAAAATACAGCATGATACCCTTAAAAGTTACTAAATTCAGGAAAGTTACCTTCGGGATTGTTCCCTTTTTAAATTAAAAAATAAGCTCTTGAAGGCCTGTAGAAAGTTTTTACGTAAAGTCAAAGGCGTCATTCAAAAATTATGAATTACAAATAAAAAAGTGAAAATTTTTAAGACATTTCCAATACAGCTTAGGTTTTAAAGTCAAAGAAGAACAAATGCGTGCCTGTCAGTACTGTTGCTGGTTTTATTTTCTTAAATGACGAAGTGTGACGAGACAATCTAGTTTGAAAGCTTTCCAAGAAGACCTTCTTTAATGTGCGTGCTAAGCTACCAACCAAAACTGGCCTAGTCTTATTCACCAAGAAGTAAAGTTTTAAAACACATCAACATAATACAGCGTGATTCAAAGATAACATCATTCTTAGATATCTGGAAGGTTACCTTCGGGATTGTTTACTTTTTGAATTAAAAAAAGTAATCTCTCGAAGGCCTGTAGAAAGGTTGAATTTAAAGTTAAAGGCTTTATTGAAAAGTTATGTGTTACAAATAAAAAAGTGAAAATGTTAAAGACACTTTAAATACTAAGCTTAGTTTTAGGGCCAAAAAAGAACAAATATTCGCCTGCCAGTACTGTTGCTGGTTTTGTTTTCTTGAATGACGAGGCGTCACGAGGCAATCTAGCTTAAAATGCCTTTTCAGTAAGATCATCTTTAATGAGGGTGCTAACTTACCAACCAAACCTGGCCTAGTCTCACAAATATATAAAGTTTTGAAAGTTGCTAACATAATAAGGCGTGATACCCTCAAAAGTTACTACATTGTAAGATATCTGGATTTTTTTTTCTATTTTTTATAATTCGGTTACAGACAGGGAGCTCATTGCAGATTGTTTGGATTATACTGTTTTTAGAAATGACCGCACTTTAGATGGTGGCTGTACTATGCTCCTTATTAAAAACTATCTGGCTCCTACTGGTGCAAGGTTCCTTTCAAATGGGTCTCAGTCGGTTTGGGCTGCGTTTTCTATAAGTGGGAGCCGGCATTACGTTGCTTCCTGGTATATGGATCCTGATGCGCATATTGATCGCGTTTCTTTCCTCCGTGACCAGTTGCATAACATTATGATTAAACATAGAAATAATAACCCCTCGTTCCACAATCTAGGTGATTTAAGTTTTAGGCTTATTGACTGGGAGACTAGGCTGAATAAGAAAAATGAGACGTGTCTCATCAATAGTAACGGTCAACTCCTTGTTGACATGGTTGATGATGTTACCGCTGACCAACTCGTTAAATTTGCCACTAGGGGCAACAGTACTCTTGATTTAGTTCTTACCAACACTCCCATCGTGTACTCTGAAGTCAGCAGTTTTGACTCACTTAGTGACCATGATGCTGTCCTATGCAAACTGAGGTGCCCCCTTACCCTAGGCCTAAGCAAACCCTGTAGATCTATCCGACAGTATTCCAAAGAGGATTATGGCACTGTGAGGTCCGAAACCAGAAATTGTGCCACTGGGAACCTAAATGGCAAATAAGATAACATCACTATTGAAGAAAACTGGCTCCTCATTACCTCTTTTCTCGAGATAACTGTGGAAAAAACATCCTTTCCAAACTCTCGAGAACTAGAAAATCTCTTCCCTGGGTTACTGATAGTATCTGTAGAATGATAAAAACACGGAACAGACTACATGCTCTGTAAAAGTTTAGCAACAAAACCCGTATTTACAACAAAATAAGGAGGTGTTTAATTCTCATAAGAATTACAGTGAAGGTATGATAGATGACATTACTAATGATTTAAAACCCTTCTGGAGGTACATTAATTTCATTTCATTTATTTGTTTTTCACACCATTCATGTATACAAACATAATATATATATATATATATATATATATATATATATATATATATATATATATATATATATATATAGATAGATATATATATATATATATATATATATATATATAATATTTACATCAATTTGAATAAATCCTTTATAATGTGAAGGAAGTAGAACAAAAAAGCCTCACGGGCTTGACGAAGCGCTCTACTCCCTAGTGCGATAGCAAAAAGAAAAGGAAAAGAAACAACAAAAGCTTAACAAGATACTTAACAAGCCTGCAAGATACAAGCTTAACAAGGTACAAGATTAATGGTCAGAGGAAGCATAAATATAGTACCCCCCCCCCTTCCTGGTCTCTGGTAAAATTTGCACATAGTGGTTAGGATAAGACTGAAGATTTAAAGAATAGTTCAGTAGTGTTTTCACTAAAGACTCCTTTGATTCTGTTCCTCTCCAGAGGCCTACCTATAGTAGAATGACCGATATTTCAATCTCGACGTTCGGGGTTGAAACGTTGCTGAAAAACCTTAAGACCAGCAAACCATGGGTCCTGACAACATACACCCAGGGGTCCTAAGAGAACTTGAAACTGATCCTACAGCAATGATCAGTCACCTTTTCCAGTAATCGATCACCAGAGGTCATGTCCCCAAGGACTGGAAAAAGGCAAATGTTTGTCCCATTTTTAAGAAGAATGATAGCTCTCCCCCATCCAGCTATCGCCCTGTGTCCCTGACCTGTGTTTGCTGTAAGCTGTTGGAGCATATTATCAGCTCAAATTTGAAGGATCACTATGAAGTGGATATTAATAGCCTTTCCACTAAGCAGCATGAATTCAGGAAGAACCACAGCTGTGATACACAGTTAGTGTCTGTTATGGAATATTGGACCTCTACCTTGGATAAAAATAAACACGTTGAAATTTTCATTTTGGAATTTGAGAAAGTCTTTGCCACAGTCCCTCATGAATTCCTCAAGGCAAAGTTATTCTCCTTGGGGGTGTCCAGACAAGTTTTAAAATGGGTCGATAACCTTCTTTCCGACCGTTCACAGTCAGTTGTTCTTAACGGTGCTAGGTCTGCTTCCGTTCCTTTTTTCCGGTGTTCCCCAAGGATCTGTCTTGGGACCAGTTCTTTTCTTGCCTTACATAAACTATATTGTTAGAGTTGCGTCTTCTGAAGTTAGGCTGTTTGCTGATGACTGCGCTTGTTATAGGGTCATCGAAGATCCCAGGGACTGCAATGAGCTGCAGAGGGACATTGTCAACCTGGGCCAATGGGCCAGAGCTTGGGGTATGAGATTTCATCCGGTTAAGTTCAATGTTATGTCTGTCACTAGGACACACAACCTAAAATTGTGTTAAGTATACCCTAAATAGGGCTAATCTGACGAGGGTTGAATCTATTAAGTATCTGGGGTGACCATCACCAAGAATCTCAACTGGGGTAAACATATTCAGTCTGTTTGTAACAAAGGAAACAAGATTCTTGGCTAACTACGCAGGAACCTTTCATTTTGTTCCAAAGAAGTCAAGTTGGCTGCCTACAATGGTTTGCTTAGGCCCTTGTGGGAGTATGCTTGTTCCATTTGGGACCCAAATCAGACTTCACTTCAAAAACGATTGGAAGGGAGTAGGCTCGATGACTGATCTAGAACGATTTTGGTCTAAGTAATTTGTGTGACGGTCGTAGGCGTTGTAGGCTCTTAATTTTTGCAAAGTACTTACGGTCAAGCTAACGTCTCTTTGTCTGATCTTTGTAAACCTACACGTATTACTCGTGATATGCATGCTTTGCACTACCGCCCCCTCTGCTAGGACTAATTGCAATAAATACAGTTTTATTCCCAATACAATTCGGGACTGGAATATCCTGGACAGTCTTATTGAGGGGGCTATTAGTCACCCTACGCCAGCAGAATGTTTGCCAATTCACTGAGGGCTAGACTGACCACACGGCGCGCACATGTTGTAATGATGTCCTTCTGGCTGTTGCACCATTAACCAAAAGAAGAAGAATCTGTACGAAAGTGGATATGCTTAAACACCCCAACGGTCAAATCTGCCAATAGAATTATTACTTTTTGGCGGGTTTGAGTACCTTCAGTGCATTTACTACATCAAGAGGCAAATCTTCCTGTAGTATATCATTTTGTAAAATTTTAAAAAATAGATGATGTACCTTTTGCTCCATATGGTTACATAAGCCATCACAGACTAAAGTTAGCCTTGGAGCTATTAAAAAAGGGGGGGGGGGTGCCACTCATGTGTATAAATGGTTTATTTAATAGAATTTCCAATCGGAACAAAATAAAGAAAGAGACTATAGAACCTTGCAAAATCAAGGCTGTATGCCAAGTTCTACTAGGAAAAATCCCAAATCTGGCGTCCTGTACAGTTTGGGTGCATCTTAATAAATGCTGGAGAAAGTGGCGTATAAGTCAAGACAGTAGACATATCCTTGTGTATTAAGGTTTTGTTACTATGTAGCGCACCACGTATGGGGCTGTCCATTGTTTCTGTCCCGTTAACTCCGAGAGAGCTATCATACCAGATCTGTTTAAAAAAGTACTTTTTGTTCAAAAGACCAATTCTTGGATGGCTCTAATCCTTGAATGGTGTTAGGTGGGGACAGGAGTGCCATGGTCCCTCGATGAAATTTTTTTCCAATTTTGTAGATATTCTTAAAATGGGTGAGTAACCATGTTATTTTCGACGGAGACCAGTCACCTAAAACTTTGGCATTTTTCAATAGAACCTCCAAATGTCCAAATTTTCTCAAAACAAATCCGGAAGTTTCAAACTTTCATCAATAGTATTTCCAACTTTTATTGTTTTGTTCTTTCGCCGTTCTTCCAGCTACCCGTTTACCATTTTCGAAGCTTTGCCTTGCTGCCACACCCCTCCCCATCCGATCAATCTTCGGGCCACCCCTAACTCATGTATTGGTACTTTACGCACCCGGTGAAATTAACTGTAGCAGAGTTTTCCTACATTACAGATGCACCGGAAACTAGTTGAGTGCATTCCCACTGAAAATACGTTGGAATTTAGTTCAAACTAAGTTCAGTAATCTAGTTATATGAGTGGAAATTCGTATTGTCTCGCAAAATACGACGTGTTGACCCGCGAAGGGTACTATGACTATCAAAAGTGAAAAGGTTCTCTACCACTGTTCTACGGTATACAAAATGCAAATTAATATTATTCTGCTCATCAATGTATGTCAACCCGTCAGCAATATTAAAATCATTGCTTTTCTCTACGCTTTGCACATTCTCGGCATGTTTCACCAGCACATAAGCCATGGAATAGGATAAGTTAAACTTCATAAAGTGTTTGCTTCCTGGGGGAGGGAGGGGGCGTAAATCAGCCCGTTACACTAGGAAACGCCAACACAACACTAATTCCCTTAAAACACACCAGGGGTGCCACGCTACTGTTTATATAGTAAATTCGGCATGCCCGCTCTTTCACATGAAATGTCGACCTATAATCGGAATATTTGAACGCTGTTTTAATAACTCGATTGAACAGTGCGAATTTCCTTTTCAAACAGTGTGCCTTCTCTTCCCTCCCTTCTCTTCAAATGCCACTTAATTAATGAAATGTTTGATGGGAATGGGGGACGGAGGGTCGATAATCCCGTTGTACTAGGAAACACCAACAAAAGACACAGATTCCTTTGTAAAGACATCACTCCTATAGGATTCTACACATACGCACTTGTGCATATCAAGTGTCGACCTATTGTCGGAATATTTGAACGCTGTTTTAATAACTCTTTTACACAGTGCGGATATCCTTTCACCGATCGCCTTTAATAACAAGTAGGGCTAAGTGTTGGTAACAAGTCGAGGAGGGGGGTGGGGCCGGGGGGCGGGATGTCAACATTATACATTTTTTGCATTGTTTGAGGTCAATATTACACTGGAGGCCTATAAAAGACACCTGTAATGCTAATTTTCCGATTATGTAGTATAAATCGGCAAGATATCTTGTGGTTAGACAGCGCCACCTTATAATTACTAGCGGAACACCTGAGAGAGGTTTCAATAACTTGTTGAAACTGTGCATTGTCTTTTTTTACTTTCTATTCAAACATTACAAAATTAATAAAGTGTTTGTTTTGGGGGAGGGGGAGGGAGGATAAATCAGCCCGTTACACTTGGAAAGGCCAACAAAACACAAATTACCTTAAAATACATCAGGGATGCCACACTACTGTTTATATGGTAAATTCGTCATGCCCGCTCTTTCACATGAAATGTCGACCTATTATCGGAATATTTGAACGCTGTTTTAATAATTTTATTAAACAGTGTGAATTTCCTTTTTCAACAAAATCTGAAAAAAAAACTATTGGTCCGATTTAGAAAAATTTGGATCAGATTTCGGATTGAAAATCGCTGTAGTGGCGAAAACCTACACATCAAAGTATTGTTCTGCGCAGGCCACTTGTTAAAGGATTACGTGACTTGAATGATATGGCTAGGTGAGTGCCATCAAACTGGAGCCACCAAACAAAGGAAAGAAATGCCTTTTCGCCACATAAACCCACGATTTAGTGGGTCTTAAAGTATTAGTATAAATTAAACTTTTCGATATATCTCTATCCAAATGACAGCTCCCTGGTCCGATTTAGAAAAAAAAAATGGATCAGATTTCGGATTGAAAATAGCTCTAGTGTGACGCGCCATTTACTCTTGAAGTCAGAACGCCTTTTATTTCCTTACTGACAGCAAGGAGTTGTTACTTCAGAAGGATGTTTAACAAGAAGTTTAATTTATGCTAATACTCTAAGATCCATCTATTTCCTAGGAAATTATCAATGATAAGCTACTTATTCGGCTGACGAAGATTTCTCTCTTTTATTCATTGGTCTCAATTTGATATCAATAGGCTATTATCATCATTCACGGCTAGTTATCCTATCACAAGTGGCTTACTCAGAGCAATGCTTTGATGAGTAGGATGATGCCGCTACCAATTTAGGAGGAGGTGCTACAACACTCGAAAGACTGATGAACTGAAATTAATCAATGAGGTTTGCCCCTTCCTAAAGAAAGAACCTCGTGCAAATCATTTGTAGTGACACAAGCCTATTTTTTGTCGCAAAATATTCTAAACGTTTCCTGAAGTTTCCTGCAATGACCAAGTATAGAATCATGTTTACAGTTTACACCAGGGGTGTGCAACCTTTTCGAAACCCGGGCCAAATCTTGTTGCTGTGACCATCTGGGGGCCACAGTGGAACAGAGATGTGTATACGAGGGTGGCATCTCACCCTCACCCATTCCCCCACGCCTTCCCCACCCCTCCCCCGTTAGTGACCAATATGCCCATCTAAGCAGACCAACATGCACTCGAATAATATTGCAGTATGGACCTACCAATTGTTGGCGAAAATTTTCCCGTGTACTGCATCTGTATTTTGTCGACAAATATGTTAATTCAGATTTAGAATGCATTTTAGAAGTGATTTTTTTTTAATTTATCAAATAATGAAATGGTCGAGGATATCCACCTTACATCAAAGGAAGTGATCATTTCTTTGTTTTCATGATATCCTGTACTTACGTCAAGTTAAGTTGTGGTCAAATAACAAGACGTACAAGGGACAAAAATAAGGGTAAGTCAGAATTGGTTCGCGGGCCACAGAGGAGGACGTCTCAGGCCGCATTTGGCCCGCGGGCCGCAGGTTGCACACATGGTTTACACAAAAGGTTTTTGATATACACTAATCAGCGTTAAATTTCGTAACGACTGGCATTACTATGGCAGTGGTGACAAACCCACGACTTGCTGTGGATGCAGAAGACGACAGGTCCTTTTTGTATGAATTACCTTATCCAGCTTGAGTATTAGGGAAATGCCAGGAAAGATACAAGGGACAGATAACTGTATGACTTGCAAATTCAAACCTCACTTCAAAGCGATTTATCTCCTTCTAATAACAACTCCTGGCTGACAGTAACAGCTCATGTTCATAAATTCTGTAAACCAAAGAAGAACGTTACACAATTTATGCAATGAAACCTTGGAAACGTGTTTTGCGCCATTAATAAAGTCTTCTATACTCTCGAAATGTTTAGAAACTAAACGCTACATACATTGTCATTATAAATTTAACACACATGTTTTTGGACCTTGTTACGTATGTTGTAAACAACGTTTAAATTAATGAGCTGGGTACAAATCAAGATTTGGATGGGGGATTTCCGGCCTCAGACCCCCCTCCTTGCTGCCATAAATCTTTTTTTTTTAAGATGATCACTAGTCTGCGTGCTAATCAGTTGTGAACACTTAAAACTTCGTTTTTAGATGAAAAGAAATCAAACCCCACAATGCTTTAGTTTAACCATATTCTTTGGCCAAGCTCACTTTCCCTCCTTTTGCCCCCTTACTTTGCAATTATATACAGATCAAAAGTCATGGCTAGTTAGCCTATATGGAAATTGCTGAGTAGTCACACTGCACTGTAATGCACGTCCTACTCATTTTTCTTGGAAAAGAATAGTTTCATAATACTTCTTGAGGGCCATATACGCCGCAGGTCCCCAAAGAGGGAAGGGAATCCCATTTTTTACACAATATTTGGCACAGTCGCCTTTAGGCGGGCTTTTATGGGTCCACGGGAGAAACTCGGAAGCTGTGGGATATCTTCAAATTATTGAGGACTCAATTGAGGTACTTCACTCTCGTTAAAAGCATGAACTCATAATGAAGGAACATATGAAAAATGCAAGCAAAGGGCACAGAAAATAACCCTTTTCAAAGCATTGTTTGGTTTTTGCTTTCACTCTACATTACAAAAGTTATCAATTTGTCTAAATTTTTGACCCACTAAAGAGAAGGTAAAAGGTTCCGGTCATTCGAAACTACCAGGCCTAGAGCATTTTATAGAAAAAATGCGACTCTTCGAGTTTCCTGTTACATATAGGTGTAACAGTAAACTCTTGTTCAACGCTGCAACGTTACACCTCCCATAGTTCTACGTTTCTGCACCCAATCAGTGTGTAAAGACACGTTCTATGTGGCATTTTGCATACTGTGGGCTGTAGTAGGCCCATACTTCCTAATTCGGTGATTCTCACCTGTTGTGAGATTATGAGGTGTATTCATCTGAAAATGTTAAAAACATTGTGCAAAAGGGGAAAAAAGGGTTAAAAGCTGATCAATAATTTTAGTCATCTTTTCCTAAATATGCATTTATGGTCTCGCGTGCCAAAGGCTCTCCGCCCGAGATCTACGAGGATGTTTAATTGTTAAACATGTCCAGAGCTTAGCCTTGTTTGCAAATGGTGGCAGCAGAAGTTTTAAGTTCTAATTAGCATGCTTTTATGGTTGGTCTCTTTTTAACAGCTTAAGTAGCAGCTCCCCTCGCTACTTACCTGCAGTTCTAGCCTTTCTAGAGGGATCCAGGATTTTCATATAATAACATAAGTTAACAAGGTCAGTACCATATTGGCAAAGGCCTCGACTGGTAAGGGGTATGGCAACTATTTTGAGTTTAGACACTGTTCACTAGCTTTTGTCGACCAACCAATCAAGGTAATACACAAGCAAACCTTTTTCGTGCATCACTGGTGCCATGAAACACGAACATGATCATAATCAACACATCAATACACAGAAGGTCTAGTAAAAAGTTGTGAAATCAAACACTGTTAAGTGCGATTTCCTAACATTTGGGAATCAAGATAAGTCCTAAGTATGCAAAAAATCGTTTTGCACAGAATAGTAATATTATTAAGTGCAGCTCGTGCTGCACATGGGGCTATCCAGCAAGTGTATCCGGAAAAATAACCAAAAATGGGAATTGGAAGGACTTCCAGACAACCTTCTATTAAGCGGTCAAGGACCAGGAGACAGAAAATCCCACTTTTGGCTCCTGGTCCAGGGGATTTTGATAGAACCAGGAGCTGTTTTTCCAGGACCAGGAGCCATTCTCTAAAACCAAGAAAAATTGGAAATAAAATGCTTTGATTGTCAAATTATCATAATGAATAACGGGTATTCGGTAACGGGTATTTCGGTTACACGGTTTTTGCATCCAAGATTTTGACGGGGCGATACGCACTGTCTAAGAAGATTTTTTATGACTGGCTAACGTTAGCCCTAATCCCTAACTGATCCCTAATCTTAGCAAAGGATACAATCGATACAACACAGTAGAATCAGCCAATCACAAAATATCTTCTTAGACAGTACACATCAGCTGATTTTGACCAGACACTATATACGAAAATAAGGTGTCGCCTGGCTATGCAGCTTGCAGGTGTACCAGGCGCAAAATCACAAAGACCATGGAGTAAAAATCGCCCGGCACCTGATTATGGGAAGCCTTGCCTCCAGAGATATTTTACAAGTAAACACTATTAGAACTGCTTTCCTGGCATCTGACTTTCCTGTTAATTGATAGGGGAACCAGATGGGAAGTAACCGGGGTAGAGTTTAACAAGACTACTAAAACATCCTGAATGATCAAAATCAAATGGAAGTAACCTTCTCTGACCCCGAAAACTACATTTGATCAGGTCACTAAATTTTGTTCTATTGCATCGACCATACATACCTAAATCTGGTGAAAAAATACAGTTATATCAGATTAGGTGGTGCAAATCCTTTTTGAAAAGTTTTTTAAGAAAGTGTATGGCTGGGGAGAAGGTGGTTTGGTGTGACTTTATCTCAGCGGATCGTCACTACCTGTTGGCTCGTATGGCGTAACAAGAACACTTTTTTGCTAAAAAGACCTCCTAGATTGCCTTGGGTGGCAAGTAGTACCAGGCTGCAGAAAGTTGTATCTCGATACCGTATCTTTCTTCTGAAATATTATTGTTTAGAAATGCACATTTTAAATAAAAAATGCAAATAAGAGGAAAGAAAATAACATTCGGCCTATATATTTCTATCAAAGGGCATATGAGTTTCGAAAGTTCATTTCAACTGAGCTGCCTAGCTCCCCCTCATCACCACTGGATTACATACGTCAATTTGCTATATGTCCCCTCGATTTGACTGTAGTGAGCATGTGAGTTGGTAGGTGGGGATTATTGGATTATAATACGGTTTGCAGGCAGGGATGTAGCAGAGGAATTGGTGATGGTATGTAAGAGTTGAAATTCAAGGTGGGTTTGAAGTCAGAGAATTCCAACTACCACAGTTCATACAAGTCAATCTATAGACTTCAATTTAACCAAGATATACCCATACACCCACTTCTCGGGTACCCCTGTTGCTTCCAAACTCATGTGTAGTCAGGTTGTCTCACAATTGCTTTTTTGGCAAAGTTATATCCTAAATGTGCCCTTTTCAAAAGCGTTTGGTACTAGTCACCCTTACGATACGAACCGGTTACAGAAATGAGACATACGAAAGGAAAGCGGTGACACGCAAAGAGTACCAAGGTACATCAACGGTGTAGGGCCGCTGTTGGGTCAAGAATATTTCTGATCATGCTATAGTCATAGCATTCATTTACGTGTTCAAAATTAGGTAATTTAAATTATTATTATTACTTTACCAGTTATGCTTGTGTGAAAAAAAGATTGTTGTTCTTTGTACTTTTATCTTTGGAATGATAGACAAATTCGGCCCTAACTTTTCGTTGGTCACATAGTCCAGATACATATTGGAGGTGCATTCCATTGTCTATTTAGTTAAGGCAATGTTCGTAGTTGCACATCTGATGAACTCATAATTATGATATTCGACCTCCAACAGACTTACATGGTTCCATCTCTCTTACAGTATCACATCTCTATAAGAAGTATGAAAAGGATCCATCATCCCTGTTTTGAAATACCGGTTCTTTCAAGATTTTCGGTTTTGACCTCTGATGAGCTCAAATGACCTTTGACCTTGTAAGAAATTAATAAGGTTCTTTCTGTATATAAAATGATAAAGTTATATACCAAGTGTGAAAATTGTCTATCACTGCTATCTTGAAATATCGTGTTTACAGGCAGTTTCCATAATTTCGTATTTTCACCTCCGGTGACCGCAGATACCCCTTGACCTTACCAAAGTTAGTAGGGATTATCTTTTGACTGTACTGCATCGACATGCCAAGTATGAAAAATATCCATGCTTTCTACCTAGAGATATCGTGTTTACAAAGTTTTCAGTTTTTACCTCTGGTGACCTCACGTTACGAAGGTTGAAAACTGTACAGCACATTTGAGTTTTTGAAACAAAAGCAATGTATTATAATAATGTTAGTAGATTTCACCCCTAACACTGTTGAAGAAGACACTTGCACACCGACGCTAGCAAAGGTAACCAATTACACGTGTATATTTTTTTATTTCAAGTTTTTTTGCCCTTGAGTGGTACATGTATGTACATATCAAATAATGTACGTAAAATATACTACGATACACTAAAACACAAAAACAATGTGTAACGACTCGAGTGTAGATGCTGATCATTAGCAATGGGCACTGACCTAAAGTATCACAGTTGAAACTAAGATAAGTCCAAATCCTGACCCCCGTAGTCGCTGTAGCCTAGTAGACTGCAGGTAGAGGTTCTAGGCAAATCTTAATGTTCGATTCAATTTCCTCCAGTGTCGTGGGCTAATAGATTTAGAAATATATTTTCTTGGAGTTCGCCCTCAGAATCACACAAAAAATTTGGCCAACACTCTTCGGTGATCACAAAAGCTCACTAAATGCCCAAAATCCACAGTCGTTAGTAGTTAGGCTATTGTCTAAAAGTGTGTTCAGTGTTCGTTCGCTGACATATACGTGGACAGTTGTCGTTGTGCTGCGTTTTGCACATTTATAGATTACAGCTCTCCCATTGTTTTTTTTTCAGCCAGTGATGGGATTGAATAAATATTGTGTGCCAGCATTATCGATTTTCTTAGTTTTGCCATTATTTTTATGATAATTGAGCAATATTTGAAAGAATTTCTTCTGTGAGGGATCTTTATTTATTTTGTTGTTCGAATGGACTGCTTAAAGGTTATCCCATTGCTTTTATAACGGCAGTGTTTTGTATTTCCCTTTTCTTAAACAGGTAATATCACTTTAAAGTCAAAAGTGCATATTCAAAACTTATGTTACAGTATTTCAAACGAAAAAATGAAAAACGACAAGAACGGAAACGACACACCAATAATATGCGTAGGTTTTTAGGACAAAGAAGAACAATTACTTACCTGCCAGTACTGTTGTTAGTTTTGTTTTCCTGAATGACGAAGTGTCTGGAGACAATCTATTTTGAAAGCCTTTCCAGGAAAAGCTTCTTTAATGTGTATGATAAGCTGCCAACCAAACCTGGCGTAGTGTTACTTACAAATATGTAAAGCTCAAAGGTTGTCGACATGATACGGCGTGAAACCTTCATAAGGAACGACATTGTTAGATATCTGGAAAGTAACCTGCATGATTGCTCTCTTTTTGCACTAGAAAAATAAGCTCTTGAAGGCCTGTAGTAAGGGATGACTGAAAGTGATATCACCCGTTTAAGTAAAGCGGAATAATTATATACGGAATACAAACGTTTTTTCTGTATTTTTCAATACACTAACTATGCTAATCATTAATTAAATTGTTATGTAGTGACTGAAAATGGTTGTGTGAATGGCAAAATGCAAAGAAACGGTGCCAAAAACAGTCCAAATCTGCAGGCAGTTTTGAAAAAAAAAACTTTTCTCATTACAACTAGCTTCAAGCACGCCTATCAGAAAACAATATGAACATTTCAGGTCACGCAGCTGCATGTACGAATTACTGTACATTTAGTGGAATTATCTTGGCCGCGTTATTCATGAATTAGCTTGAAATTATGTAGTTTTGAAGGTTGTTTTCTGCACAGCACATTTGAGTTTTTAAACAAATTGAAGCGACGTATTATCACCATGTTAGTAGGTTTCACCCCTAACACTGTTGAAGGATACACTTGCACACCGACGCTAGAAAAGGTAACCAATTACACTTGTGTACTTCCCCTTATCCCAAGTTTTTGTCCTTGAGCGGTACATGCAGGTACATGTCAAATAATGTACGAAAAATATACTACGATACACTAAATCACAAAAACAATCACAAAAAATCACGCTAGCACAGGTAAACAATTATACCTGTACATTTGTGTACCTCCCCTCATCCCAAGTTTTTGTCCTTGAGCGGTACATGCAGGTACATGTCAAATAATGTACGAAAAATATACTACGATACACTAAATCACAAAAACAATCACAAAAAATCACGCTAGCACAGGTAAACAATTATACCTGTACATTTGTGTACCTCCCCTCATCCCAAGTTTTTGTCCTTGAGCGGTACATGCAGGTATATATCAACTAATGTACGTAAAATACGGTATACTACGATTAACTAAATGACAGAAAAGGAGTCACGACTCGAGTGTAGATGCCAATCACTAGCAAGGGGCACTAACCTAAAGTATCATAATCCAAATTAAAATAAGTCCAAATCCTTACCCCCGGAATCATGGTAGCCTAGTAGAATGCAGGTAGAGGTTTTAGGCAAATCGTATGACTCGATTCGGTTTCCTCTGTGAGCAACGTTTTTTTCCCTCGGACAATTTCGATTGTTGTAAATGGTTTCGCCAAGAGTTTCCAACATGTAGAAGAAAATGTGTCTGTTTAATCAAGATAACTTTGTACACATTAGCTGGGAAAGGTAAAGAGGGAAAGTGAAGAGGGCAAGTGTGACCTTCCGACGGAGGGTAAGCATCTCAGATGTCAGACGTCAAGCTGATACCGTTGACCATCGAGGATATGAATGTCTCAAGAACTGTTCAATGTTATTTCTCGGAGGTAGTACCCACATTTTATGTAGATGGCCAGTCTCGTGGGCTAACAGCGTTAAAATATATTTTCTTGGAGTTTGGCCTCAGAATCATACAAATATTTGGCCAACACTCTTCGGTGATCACAAAAAATCACTAATTGCGCAAAATTCACAGTTGATAGTAGTTAGGCTATTGCCTGAAAATGTGTTCAGTGTTCGATTGCTGGCATATACGTGGACACTTATGCTGCGTTTTGCACATTTATATATCACAGCTCTCCCATTGTTGTTTTTTTCAGCCATGGGTGGGATTGATTGGAATAAATATTGTGTGCCAGCATTATCGATTTTCTTAGTTTCGTCATTATTTTTATGATAATTTAACAATATTTTAAAGAATTTCTTCCGTGAGGGATTTTTACTTATTTTGTTGCTCGAATGGACTGCTTATAGGTTATTCCCATACATTGGCCAAGGCAGTGTTTTCTTTTTCCCTTTCTTAAAAAGGTAATATCACTTTAAAGTCAATTTTTTTATTCAACAGTTATGTATTTCAAACAAAGAAGTGAAAACGGTAAAGACACATCAATACTATGCGTTGGCGTTTAGGACAAAGAAGAACAAATATTTTCTTGCTAGTACTGTTGTTAATTTTGTGTTCTTGAATGACAAAGTGTCTGGAGACAATCTAGTTTGAAAGCGTTTCCAGGAAAAGCTTCTTTAATGTGTGTGCTAAGCTACCAACCAAACCTTGCGTAGTGTTTCTCACAAATATGTAAATCTTTGAAGGTTGCAGACATAATACGTCGTGATACCTTCAAAAGTAACTACATTCTTAGATATCTGGAAAGTAGCCAGCAGGATTGCTCCCGTTTTGCATTAGAAAAATATTCTCTTGAAGGACTGTTATAAAGGTATACTTAAAATGATATTACCTGTTTAAGTCAAGAGGAAGGCATAAGGGCTAATCTTTTTCTTTATTTTTCAATTCACTAACTATGCTTATCATTGATTAAGTTGTCATGTAGTGAATGAAAATGGTTGTGTGAATGGCAAAATGCAAAGAAACGGTACCAACATAGTCCAAATCTGCAGGCCGTTTTGAAAAAAAAAAGAAAACGTTTCTCGTTACAACTAGCTTAGACCAAGCCTATCAGAACTTAATATGAACATTTGATGTCACCCAGCTGCATGTACGAAGTAATGTACATTAAGTGGACTTATTTTTCCACGTTTTTAATGGATTAGCTGTACTTTTAATGGACTTAGACTTCCACGTCATTCATGAATTAGCTGGGAATTGTGTAGTTTTGGAAGTTGTAAACTGCACAGCACATTTGAGTTTTTGAAACAAGTGCAATGCTTTTTCTTCATGTTAGTAGATTTCACCCCTAACACTGTTGAAGGAGACACTTGCACACCGACGCTAGAAAAGGTAACCAATTACACTTTTGTACTTCCCCTTATCCCAAGTTTTTGTCCTTGAGCGGTACATGCAGGTACATATCAAATAATATACGAAAAATATACTACGATACACCTGTTTAAGATAAGGGACAAACAAAAACAACCGTGTCCAAAGTTTTGGAATAACCTTTAAGCAGTGCATTGGAACAACAAAATAAATAAAGATCCCTCACAGAAAAAAATCTTCCAGATATTGTCCAATTATCATAGAAATAATGACGAAACTAAGAAAATCGATAATGCTGGCACACAATATTTATTCCATTCAATCGCACCAACGGCTGAAAAAAAATGGGAGAGCTGTAATATATAAATGTGCGTAGTGTTACTCACAAATATGTAAATCTTTGAAGGTTGCAGACATAATACGTTGTGATACCCTCAAAAGTAACTACATTCTTAGATAACTGGAAAGTTACCAGCAGGATTGCTCCCGTTTTGCATTAGAAAAATATTCTCTTGAAGGACTGTAATAAAGGTAGACTTAAAATGATATTACCTGTTTAAGTGAAGAGGAATGCATAAGGGCTAATCTTTTTCCTTATTTTTCAATTCACTAACTATGCTTATCATTGATTAAGTTGTCATGTAGTGAATGAAAATGGTTGTGTGAATGGCAAAATGCAAAGAAACGGTACCAACATAGTCCAAATCAAACGAAAAAGTGAAAATTGTAAAGACACATCGATACTTTTTCGTAGGTTTTAGGGCAAAGAAGAACAAATACTTGCCTGCCAGTACTGTTGTTAGTTTCGGTTTCTTGAATGACGAAGTGTCTGAACGCCTTTCCAGGAAGAGCTTCTTTAAGTTACCAACCAAACCTGGCCTAGTCTTACTCACAAATGTGTAAAGCTTTGAAGGTTGCCGACGTGATATGGCGTGATACCCTCAAACGTAACTACATTCTAAGATATCTGGAAAGTTACCTCCAGGATTGTTCTAGTGTTAATTTTTATAAGGAAAGAACCGTTAAACTCTGTCCAGACAAAAGTAGATAGAGTGTTTGTACTTGATGGACTACAAGTATGGGTGTCAATCCTGTGGGGTAGGGATAGGGAGACACGTCCCCCCCCACATTTTAGAAATACACCCATTGACTTAAGATTTTTACATGGTAAACTTTGGACAGAAGTGGCCATGTCCTCTACATTCGAGTAAAGATTGACGCCCATGACTACAAGTGTTGGTATGTTATACCTCAGGTTGAGAGACTGTTTCATTCCCTTAAAAATCTTTTAAAAAGTACTCTAAAACGTATACTATATTTAGTACCTATCTGTTAAAGCAAATATTTGTAGAGTCTTGCAAAATGTGAAACAAAGTGTAGAGAAAAATTACCTGTTCAACTTACAGAATCCACTTTGTAAAACAGCAGTGTTGTATATAATAGGTTTTAACATTTATATATTTCTTTGTTTGAACCAAGTTTTTCCTCTTTAATCCATATTGCATCTTTTCATAGTAAGAACAAAATGTCCGACCAATTTAACAAAACAAATAGTATCTAGAAGAATCGTTCGAACAATCTAGCTCCATTATTGAAGATCCAATTTACTCGCCATTACTGAGGAAAATTGCATATACTTAAATGAATTCTTTAACCATGTTAAAAGTGTGAGTACGTACCATGGACTTGCTCCAATACCGATACCACCCTTTTTTTTTCTTGTAACTACGTTTCAATATTTAAAAAAAAAGGTATTGCGCATTATTCATAGTCTAGTACTGGTGATGCTCGTGGAGGTGATAATGTTATGGGGATGTCTGCGGCGATGGTTGTCGTACTGATGGTGGTATAGTGGATTTAAAAGCTACACCAACTGTAAGTTTATTCGTCCGTCAAAAGTGCAAATAAGGGTACAGTAGTATACAACATTTAGCGCTAATTTTGCACTTACCTAAGGGAAAATATTTTAAGTGGACATAGGAATTATTTTCAACTCCAACCAGAATATGAAGGGTAAGTTCCCTTTTAACCTGCCAAATATGAAAAAGGACTGGATTATCTTTTTAATTTATAAGTCTATTTTTGGCGGGAAGGAAAAATAATAGTATTTCCATGTCAATGAGTGCTTTGGACTAACAATTGTTCCACGAAGTCGAGAGTTAGTTAACTTACTCTTTTAATTGTTAATTGTTATCATTACTTGTTCATATTGTTGTAGTGTGAGAGATAGCTCATGTTCGTTCATAGTTACATATTATGTCAATTTGCATGTATACACGGCAACATTGAATCAATAGATTATATGGCTTAGCCTTACAAATTACCGCACGTGTCTATGATACACCGTACCTCGATATATAATAACTCAAATGTGCATATGAACAACGTTTGGGGGAAACGGAAACTTAAATGAGAATGTTTTCCTTTCAGGATGTCGCGAGTAGGAAAATGTAGTACGGTTAATACAATTCCATAAATTTTGTGTTCTGTTGTACCATACAAACAAAATTTTGATCTTCATGTTATTTTACCTTGGTTTAATGCTTTTAAATAGCTATAAACTAATATAATGTATTCATCATCATTCCTTGCCAACATGTAATTACGTTGAATTTGTATCTTTCATTTGCAGTTGACGTTTGAGATTATACCTTTGTAATTGACAAAAGATGAAAATGTATTGTCACAATTGTTTTATATTCTCGGCCAGTGTAAAATAACTTAATTACCCGCTCCATTACTTGCCTTCCCGGCAATATATTGTAGTAAATTTACGGTGAGTCTAATACGTTCCCCCCTCCTCTCCACGTTTCACCCACGCACAGAATCCCGCAATCAACAAAGCTAGCCAGATAAATTTGGTATTTCGTTAACAGCTGATTCACGTTGAGTAATGCCTTCATGTTGAATCAATGTTCATAACGCTTCAAGGGAAGGTCTGTTAATACAACACTCGAAATGACTCTTCAATTGACATCAATCAAAGTAGGTTGTTCTTCCATTTACAGCTATCGAATGCAAATGTGTTACACTGACAAATGCAACCGCATTGTATGAATTGCCGTAAAATACAAAACTTTGTAATATTCCTTTTGCGACGACTAACAATATTGTTTAAGTGAATGAAATTTCCCAGTATCACCAATTTGATCCAGCAAATGACAAACTCCTGTTTTATAAATCTTTTCATCCTTTACTAAGTCCTATAAACATCAAAAGCAAAATGAATGAGGCATTACTACCATACCTTCACGGTTTGCTCCATATTTGTCTCTGCAGGGCAGATAATTAAATAACAGTGGACCTCAAGCAGTCGTTAGTAAAAATCAATTTTATTGGTTCTGTTCTCATCTACAGAGTTTTGTCAATTGTGAAGATGAAAAATATGGAATTTTTTAAACACTTAAGAAAAGTAACAAAAACAAGTTATCGAATGCAAGGGTACTTGAAGGATTAAATGGGGAGATGTGAGTAATGAAACAAGTTAAAGGGTGATACAATTTAAAGCATCTAGTAAAAGATTTAACAAGCTTGAACGGGTATGGTGAGTGGAGGTATTGAGCCCCCTTACAGTTTGGTAAAGCGTTAACAGGTTATTTTTACTTTGTTTACATCATCTCGTATAATTTATAAGTTTGCATCATCTTGTGTCGCCAATCGTCTAAAGACTGTTCCACTTTATCAACAGCCCCATTGATGAGAGCAGGTGTTTTAAAGGAATTTACACTGGTTATTGTATTTTTTCACTGGTTATTGTATTTTACACTATAGGGGGAAGGAAAATCACTCCTTACCTGTTTGTCATAAATTGTAAAAGTCATTTTTGACTCCCAGCTTGTTTTGATCCTTTTTTATAATTTGTTTAATATCTCTCTACGTTTTGTCCATTAATAACACAGTGGTTTAACATATTGAATAATTGTTCTGTGTTCTCTGTCTTTGGTAGTGCCCCCTCTATCCAAGTCCTTTCCTTTTCAAAGCGGATGTCGGCAAAGTGACCCCCTATAGACTGAAATTTTTATTGAGGAATGTGCTCTATTTCTGAATTTCCTTTATTTCCATGCGTCCATTCAAGGTATTAATAATATTGCGGGAAATGAAAGTGGGAGCGATTTGCTGGTAACACTATGTTGTTACCGACACAAAAGAAATATCCCTAGAAAATACACGTCATCATCTCAACACTAGTCATTGCGTTCCGATAAAAGAAAGGTTATATTCAGTATGTTTGTCTTACTGTGTTTAACCGCTTTGATCCTGACAACTTGACCGATCTCCTGGAAGGTGGTTTAGATGTTTACCACGTTCATCAAATAGTAGCGGCCTAAACGACTACGTTAAGTATTTTAATGTTCCTTTCTCAGCTCTTATATCATGCCATTTCCCTTACAAGATGGACTGAAACGTGGTTGAATGATTGCCCTTTATCCGTAAAAGACACATGACATTTAAAAATTGTTTGAGGGTACCAAAACGATCAAATTGATTGATGATTGTGGTGGTGTCTGATGTTTCTGACAAATAAACCATTTAACATACTGTAAAATGTTGCAATATTTCTAATAGATTTTCATTTTATGGGAATCACCATTTCGTATCCCAAACAAAGTTTGTTGTTGGCAATGTCCAAAGGCCACAAGCACTAACCCATATATTAACATTTTAAGATTACACAAATGATACGTACGTCTCTGAAGACCATATTATTTCTTAACAACTATTGTTATTATATTTGACACAACAAATTAGGTAATAATATTAGGTCTAGCCTTTCACTTTATTCTTTATGATTCCTTGCTAATAGCAAAGGACGTATGTAATCATGCTGCTGGTGTATGTATGAGTGTATGAGTGTATGGGTATGTGAGTGTGTTTGTGACACCTGACTTGTAAACACGATATCTCACCATAGCAGTAATGGATATTTCTCATACTTGGTATATAGAGTTATCATATTTAGAAGACGAACCTCACTGTTTTGGTGGAGTCAAAAGTCAAGTGAGGTTACCAGACTTCGGAAGTCGAAAACATTGTAAACACGATATCTCTATGTATGAAGTATGAGTGCTTTTCATACTTGCCATGTAGTCAAAAAATGAACTCTATTGGCTTTGCTAAAGGTAAAGGTTATCTGAGGTCACCTAACGTGAAATTACGAAATTTAAAAATAACTTCTTGTGGCAGTGGTGGACACTTTCATATTTGGTATCTAAATGTATCATAATAAGAGAAAGACCCCTATTGCTTTCAGTGGAGGTTAGAGGTCATTTGAGGTTATCAGATGACAAAAATCGCAAACCTTGAAAATACACGATATTTCAAGGTAGGTATGGCTACTTCTCGTATATGGTATATACAATCTTAAACAACACCTGGTGAAATTTCACCAGGCCCCGTGATTATACGCCACCCACACGATCCTGGTTACTTTCACAAGGATTTTCTGGTGAAGATGTTTCTACCACAATCCTGGTGAAAATCAACAGGAAGCCTTGGTGAAGCTTCCTGGTTATGTTAACTACATGTCTGGTAACTACAAAAACTATTCGTGGTTAAAATGCATAGAATATATTCCACCTTGTTCCTGGTTATATTTTCCAGGATTTCCTGGTAAATGTATCGGCTATTCTTGTAAATTGTTGTTTGTTTACATTTGTCGCCTGGTGAAATTTACCAGCGACTCCTGGTTAAACTCGGCCAGACCCTGGTGAATGTGTTAGAAGATTTCTCTTTTAAGTTGATCAGTATCTCCGAGTTGGTTAAATCATTTACATAAGTTCCCTGAAAGAAAACTATCAAACGTATAAAACATAATATTATGTTAAATACTCTTTATTTCTTATGTCTGATACTCAAAAATATTAAAACATTGTTATATGTTAATTAATATTGGTTATATTATGAAGTAATGCTCAAGGAAGGGGTTGCAATAACCCAAACATATTTAAAAATCGAGAGGTTCCTCTATTCACAATTGGTGACTGCACTTTGATAGCTCAATGACGAGTTGTGCAGATCCGTAGAATAGTCAAATGGATTGCAGTCACCTTACAAACAGTAGTGGGTGGATACCCCTCAAGCGATCTTAGTACAGGCAGATGTAACTTTGGGATTTACGCTACACAGGTGTATCCTTTTGTAATTTTAATTGGAGGAGGGGCTGGAAGTAAAATGTATGGGGGGGGGCAATTTACCCTATAAATATACGAAATCACCTGACATATAGAACTGGCATTTTCCTTTCATGTAAAAGGTGTGCTAATATACGCCACTTATTCTTTGAAACTGTGACTATTTCCATCATCAGTCTGCAGAAGTAAAGTTCTTATGAAACGTTTCAAAACAGACCATGGATTCAAAAATAAGCATTAAAATAAGTCGGGTACCATGTCAAAGCAAAAAACCACTTTTTGTCATGGCTTTGATTTTTGCCAACAAAACTTACGAAATCTTTGACACTGGACCTCATTAGTGCTGTGACATTAGTATCGACACTACAGGTGGGGGACGCGAGCCCGATGGGCATTTGGGGATTTCCCCATAACCACCCAAAAAAAAGTTCAGCTGATACTCCTTAAAAAGTCTTGACCAATCCACCCCCACCTCCAAGCACTCTTTTGAAAACCTGGTGTTGCCACTGCAGTGGAACAACTGCAAAATTCACTTCCGTATTATCATAATATAATGTTGAAGGTCATGGCTCTACACCTCTATACTTTCACAGAAATAGAATATCAAAAGACTTTATGCACTGCCAATGGGAAAAGCGAACAATTGCACTGTGAATATGGTAAAGGATGAACAAAAACAGCCAGTGCATTTTTTGCAGTAGAAATGGATTCAAAGGACTAGCTTATTTAGTTCAACTTATCAAACACTTGCTTGAGAATTGAAAATACTCATAGTCTTTAATCTGCTACATTCACCGTCACTTTTTTTTTTTTTTTGGCTTGCAAAACTTTTGTAATATTGTGGAGTTGCTTCCGAATTAGCTTCATGCTCAAAAATGCACTTTATAAGCTTCTATATTTAAAAGTACTGCTCCTAAAACGTTTGTTTGAAAAGTTGTTTAGCTTGGGCAGATTGCATTGTGGTAGACATGGAATAATCAGAGTTTCCCTCTCTAATCGGGCTTTCATAGGCCTAGTAAAAGGGCAGAATTGTGAGTGCCTTTTCTCTCTGTGAGGTGACACTGTGAGGTAAGAATGTGCGTTTGTGTGTCATTCACACCAAGCAAATGTTTCAAGGTAGTTTCTAACTTCTTCATGCTCATTAAATATTTCATACCATGCAACATGTCAAGATACGTATTAAACAGTTGTCACACAGTAGATTTTGCATCCTTTGCAGAGTCAGTTGGTGCATGCGCATACAGTAGGCGGCCAAGTTTGTAAACCCTGAGGCTGATAGGTTCTCGCAAACAGTTTCAGAATTTCGCCTCGTGGGAGCCAGTATCAAGGCTTCCGTAAAAAAGTGTTTCATGTGATATATTTGAAAAGTCTGCAACCTTCACTTCCATGTTTGATTATACAGGTACACTAGCTCCCACAACACCTTTGAACTTTCCAACAGAATGTCTGATTATGCTTCAAATTCTCCAGGCTAGAAGCTTTCTAGTAGCTCAACCTGCTTTATCAACTCCTTGAAAATTTACATGCTTTTCAACAGCAGGGCATCTTCTTCAATAAAATGCTGTTAACTGGTGAAATAGAAAAGAAAATCAAGCAGACATTATTGTAATTTTACTCACACGTTCTGGTGAAGGTGAACAGTTATGTCTCTGTATATCAATTCATCTCACTTATTTGCATTCTTTCACATTTAAAAGAAATAAGAAAGCAAAAATGCATTCAGACTTCGATGATTTCATCGCACTGAATTTCAACTTTTGCATTGCACAATATGCACCTACTACCTCAACATGAAGAGTAACCATGCTTTTCACCTTAAGATAAGATGTAAACAAGGTTTTCAGTCCTTTTCCTCTGGGAGCCTCACAAGACATTTGACTCCCACCAAAAAAACAACTACAGAATATCAATCAGCAGGGCTGTAGTCGAGTCCATACATGTCGAGTCCGAGCGGAGTCCGAGTCCAGAACCCCTCGAGTCCGAGCCGAGTCCGAGTCCAACTGCATTGTGGAACCTCTCTTTCGATGAGGTTTAAAAGTTTGCTGGGAGGGGGGGGGGGGCAAGCTCACAGCCTCTTGATAACTAGCTGAAACATGTATGCTTAAAATTGTATCACAAGAAAGCACAGTCTTTTGAGAATGAAACTGTAGACTATCAGTGTTTTTATAGGCCTATACCTGCAGACATTACGTATGAGTGCGGCAAGGTCCCCAACGGGCAGAGGCATGGGACTACGGAGATGGGGGTGGGTTGGTTGGCATTATAACCGCTGCTCTTTTTTCTGCCAAGGTCATTTAGAGTCACCTTAAACTGCTTTTATTTTTTAAACATTGGGCTGCTTTGATGATTAGCTCCCCCCCCCCCACTTTAAAATTGGGTCTACAGCCTCTGTGTGGAGCAGTTTATGTAAATTTACATAGGAGGGGAATGAAATAAGTACAGAACAAGCATGTGGGGCATAAAGAACAGAAACTAAGGATTTCCCTATGGCTACGTTGGTGTAGCATCAAAGTGACGTGACCTAGTTTGGGAAGAGACGGTAAGATATGTAAGATGTAATTGAAGAGAAAAAATCAAGAAATGTGTTCAGTTTGCCCACCTACAGTGTTTTCAGCTTTGGGTTATAAATATTTTTGTGATTTTCCCATAAAAGAACAAAGATACCCCTTTGCAACCCAAAATTGTTAGGTAATATCAAAATACCTCTCAAACAGTTTCTTACAGTCATACACATACACATGCGTGTATATAGCAACAACAGTCCTGAAATAATGCAGGTAGAATCAGGATCCCACAGGGATCTTTTGAGGTCAAATAGTTGTATTACAATAGCCTAGGCCCAGTTCAGGGAACAAAGTGTATGTGACAACTAGGACTAGGTACCCTAGGCAAAGTTTGGCTATACATGTTTCACCTAGCTATAGCAACAGCTCTAAAGTATGAAGCCAAAGGCCACTAGTTCTGATTTTCACTGTAAAGTATGTACCATACTTAGCCAGGACCAATAAAAAGCTTGTTAGAATTTGAAAATTTTGAGACTCCTCAAATCTTCTGTGAACCACTTTTTGTGCACACTGCACTGACTCCACTGGCAGGCAGAGACTTGAGGATCTCCCGCATGTGCTCTAATAAATGCTCCCTCTCGCTAATTAACACCCCCTTCCCCCTCCCCCATTGCCCTGAAAATAGTTGTTATATCTTCTGGTATTTTGTAAAGTACGAAGGAGAATCGCTGTTACAAGTACAGAAAACAGAGACATAGCAAGACTGCTGATGGACTAGAGGTCCATCTCTGTAAACTAACATTCTCTAGCTCACAATCTTTAAAATACTAAGGGTCTGCCCACTGTGAGCATTCTGTAATGCTGAGATTCCTTAGCGGTAGATTTGCCTCTAATAAACGCTCACTTGACGAAATATTTCATGCCCCCGGGGTATTTATCAGAGTAAACACGGTAGGACCTACAGGAAAGATGTACCAACAAGATACGGTATAAAGATGAAATAATTACCTATTCAGAGTCTTTATCTCTGTCTACATGCTGTTAAGATACGGTATGTTATACAACAATATGCATGACTATTGAAGGAGGCCTATTTTTGGTCTGATATGACTCGTTTCATAGGGACAGGAAGCTGCCCTTAGTTTTTGATGGATGGGACTTGTTGAGCATTTTATACCACCATCTTGGGAGAGGGGGAAGGTAATTGTCAAAAGAAAGAGAGCAATCTTCTGCGGACCATTTTTGTACATGTTGCATGTGAGCCTCAATTTCCAGAAATGGCACATGGGCCACCACCTGAACTGCTTGCCTTATTTAAGCTTAAGTGCAAGTCTCACTGCAGTAGCATGCTAGTCTGTTCATAAGCTTAACCCTCCCTGTTTCAACTAGACACAAGCCTATGATCACTATGTACGGTTTATGCAATTTATGTCTATACATAACCTGGGCCTTGTAGTACCTACAATACATCTACTACATACAGTACAGCACAAGAAAAAGGAAAATTTTAACGGTGTTAGCGAATGCACATTACACATATGCACAAGCACCGAGTTGAACATAGCCTACGGATGTAGTTCCTGCCTGATCGCTGAGAAGTCCCAGGCTCCACACTATTCAAAGCATTGCAGTGGCGTAGCTAGATATCTTTTTGTGGGGGAGGGGGGGAGGGCAAAAGCAAAAATTTCCGACAGATTATTATCTGGGGACCTTTTTTTTTGCTTTTCGGGCAATTTGAGAGCGGATTCTGATTTTCACGTTGACATTTCGATGTTTAATTATCTGGGGACTTTTTTTTTTTTTTGCTTTCCGGGCGATTTGAGACCGAATTTTGATTTTCACGTTGACATTTCGATGTCTAATTCTGCTTAAAAACATAACAAGTGTTGTAAGTGTTTCAATTGAACTTTTTTAAGTTATTTCCGACAGACACTAGAAATCTCCGACAGAGGCCTTCAAAGGCTTTGTGGAGGGACCCCTGCCCCCCCCCCCCTCTAGCTACGCCACTGAAGCACTGCCTACAATTTATGCGTCACACACTGAAGACTACATGTTTAACTGGCATGCATATGGTAACTGGTGTTTGTTCACAAGCATCATGCTTCACCTGTAGCCTACAACAACAAAAACTATTTGATAGCTTTATCTTGAAAATGACTACAAAGCTGCTTACTCATACCGATGTGAGCTCCACAGGTTAGAGTAGTAACCATGATGGAGTTTATACAACAAAAAAGATACTGTAAATTGAAGCTGTCAGTAAAGGTGTTGCCCAGGTAAGGTAGCAACAAGCTAGTGTGTAACTTAATGTTCTACTTGTAGACAAGGCACGAGCGTACAGGCTGGATTCAGTTGTCGGAAGCACGTGGGATGCATGTATTTATTATAAGCTCCTGTTCAATGCATACATCACATCTCTCTTTCTTTAACATTTTTGTAGCACACACTTGGTCAATTCTTCCAGTTACAAACATATCATTTGAATGCAGCCTATTTAATGTACAGACAAGTAACAACAACTGTATTTCTAGCAAACTGATTATAATAATAGATCACATAAAATACAACTGATTCTTATCATATTAACTTATCGGTACACAATAAAGTCTTTGAAGTGACTTGGTACGTTCCTGGTTCTTTTTACTCTTTCTGGTCGAGTATTTGCTACGCTTTCCTGGGTTTCCCCAATAACAGGATTCGTTGGGGTTTGAAGGTTTGGGTTTGTCTGAGTCTCAACATCACTATCATAATCTACAGAGTGTGGATTAAATGAGACCCCAGGAGAATGACGTATTTGGGCCCTATTTCTCCTTAACCTAGATCCAGTTGGTGTTATTATGTTAAAGGATCTTGGTCCAACTTTCTCTTCGACCTTGGCTGGCAACCATAATTTCTTGTCACTATTCCAGACTCTGATCTCATCACCTGACTTAAGAGATTTAAGTGGCTTAGTTCCTCTGTCATAATAATGTTTTTGTTTCACTTGCTTAGCATTAAGCTTATCCTTTACAATTTCGGGATTTACCAGACTTGGTTTTAGCAAGTATGGGTGAATAGGAAGTTTTGAGTTAAGTCTCCTACCCATCAGAAGTTGAGCTGGAGATTTTCCAATTTTCTCTTTGGGTGTAGTACGGTATTCCAGGAGGGCGAGATATAGATCCTGTGATTTTAACAACAATTTCTTTATTATTTGAACATATCTCTCAGCTAACCCATTTGAACGAGGATAGAGGGGGGATGATGTTACATGTTTGAACTCCCAGTCTTTTACAAACCTTCGAAACTCCCCAGAATCATAACATGGACCATTATCAGTCATCAGTGTTATTGGTATTCCATGTCGACTAAACACTGATTTCAATGCTCGAATTACTGCTTGTGATGTACTATCCTTTCCTAGTTTTACTATTTCAGGATACTTAGAGTAATAGTCAACAATAAGGCAATACTGATCACCTTTAAATTGAAACAGATCACTTGCTACCTTTGCCCATGGCTGATCTGGAATTTCATGTTCCTGCATTGGTTCTCGTGGTTGTTGGTTAGCAAACATATTACACTCAGAACAGCACATAATCATTTCTTCTACTTGGGACATTATCCCTGGCCAATACAAAATTTCTCTTGCTCTTTCTTTACTTCTTACAATTCCTTGGTGAACCTCATGAATTTTGGACAACATGTCCTTTCTCAGTGAATGTGGGACAATAATTTTAAAACCTTTAAACAGTACACCATGAACTACTGTTAATTCATCCCTCACTGTCCAGTAAGGCTTTGCCTCCAGAGGACATTCATTAATTTGCTCTGGCCACCCTTCTTGGACAACCTTACAAACTACTGCAAGATTTGGATCTTTTGCAGTCTCCCTTTTGAGCTCTTCAAATTTTTCTGAGCTAATGGGAGTTAACTCTTTAACCACACTGACCTCCAATGTACCTTCTATTGGCATTCCAAAATTTGGGAGATAGGCCCGAATAAGGGTATCCGCTATGTATAACTCTTTACCCTTTTTGTACCTGACATCAACACCATAATGTTGCAGTTGCATTAAAATCCTTTGCAAACGCAATGCAGCCTCATAGAGAGGTTTTTTCATAATACTCTCCAAGGGACGATGGTCAGATTCTACCATCACCTTCCTAAAAGCTACATAGTCATGGAATCGTTTACAACCCCATACAATTGCCAGTAATTCTTTCTCAATTTGGCTGTAATTAGTTTCAGCATTAGTTAATGCTTTCGAGGCATATGCAATAGGTCGGCCTTCCTGAAGCAAAGTTGCTCCCAACCCTTTTGAAATAGCACCTACTGATAACGTTAAGTCTTTGGTTTCATCATTGTAGGCTAACAATGGGGCTTCACACAACACTTTCTTAAGTTTGTTTAAGCAATTCTCATGAACCTCTGTCCAGTGCCATTCAACAGATTTCGAAAGTAGTTTTCTGAGAGGACCTGTCATCTCAGACAAATTTGGCATGAACTTGTTCAGATAATTCAGCATGCCAAAGAATCTACGGAGACCTGCCACATTTTCTGGTCTAGACATGTCTAATATAGCATTCACTTTCTGTGGATCACATTTTAGACCATCCCCAGAAAGGATGTGACCCAGGTAAGTAACTTCAGATGCTTTAAACTTACATTTGTTTTTATTCAATTTGACTTTCTGTTCTTTTAGAATTTCCAGCACTCTTTGAACACGGGCATCATGCTCAGCTTCCGTACTTCCATAGATGAGTATATCATCTATAACTACCTGAACTCCCTCTATGCCTTCGAACAGATTTGTCATACGCCTTTGGAAAATTTCTGGCGCTACGTTAATATCAAAAGGTAGTCTTTGAAAGCGGTACCTGCCGTAAGGTGTGTTAAAAGTGCATAATTTTGAACTAGCATCATCTAGCTTAAGCTGCCAATACCCTGATGAGGCATCTAATACTGTAAAATATTTAGCACCCTGCAGATAAGTCACTACCTGTTCTATTGTATGCATTGGGTAATGCTCCCTTTGCAATGCTTTGTTGAGATCACGAGGATCTATACATACACGCAAATCACCATTTGGTTTAATGGGTGTCAATTAACTATTAACCCATTCTGTAGGTTCCGTTTGCTTCACAATCACTTGAGCATTTTCCATTTTCTTCAATTCTTTCCTCAATTTTCCTCTAAGGGAAATTAGATATTTTCTTGGGGGATGCACTTTGGGTGAAGCATCACTTTTCACTTTCAGTTTTACTTCCCCTGCGATACATCCTAACCCTGTAAATAGCTGCTTATTTTTACATTATTGCATGAAACTTTCTTTAGTCATGGAACTTGAAGTGGTGTTAACCTTCTCCACTTCTTCATTTGTGTTGGTTCTCAACGATTCTGAACTTTTGGCTTCACTTTGAACAACTGAGTATACTCTTTTGATAACCATTAATTCATTTTCACATGTTTTAACGCCCAGCAGTGGTTGTGAATTCACATCTGCTATGTGAAACTTAATTGGATGTAGTTTGCCTTTCAACTCACAAAGTAATGTTCTCTTCCTTAATACTTTGATGGAATTACCACTGTGAAGGCCGGTTCATACTTCCAAATTTCTCGCGCGATAAAGCGATCAATAAGCATATATGGTCAAAATATCTTTGCCGCCAGTTCGATTCACCGTCATCGCTTGGAGTTGAACATTGTCCAACTTTTCTCGCAAGCTCTCGAGATATCGCAAAGGAAACGGCTTCTGATTGGCTGCTTGGTAGGTGAACGACCTTTTGAAACGAGCTCACGATCCTACTCGACATCAATGGCGGACCTTTTCAGATACCGGCTCATTACATGTATTCGGGTTCCGTGCAACTATCGGCGGCCTGATTGTGACAGTGAGAGTTTTCGGAATGGAGGGAAACAGTTATTGCTTCCCACGAATTAAGACATGAAGGTTAGTAAGGCAGGAATTTCTTGTATTCCCAAAAATTATCACGGTAATCAATAGTCTATTTGTCGTAGAGCCGATCAAACCACATACACATATGTATTGTACTTGGCCTTTGCATAGGTAGGTATTGGGAGACTGTGCATTGCATGGCAGTACTGCGAAAGTTGAGCTATGCGAGAAAACTGAAGTATGAATCAATTTTACATCAGCATATCGATACCCAGCTAACATCCTTAAGACACAGCTTTATAGCGCTATAATGAAGTATGAACCGGCCTTAAGATACCAATTTCTTGTTACTCCTTCTCATTTGATCTGCATTTGTCAGGTTTAACTTGTCATATAGGGTCAAGCCCAATAAAAATGTACAATTAGCCAAAACTGCTGTCGCAAGTGTTTAATTCGGTTTAAGTAGAAATATATGACAAATATTTTCCAATTTTTTGTGTTATATGCAGTATTTCATGTAAGAACAAAATCTCTGAAAATTGTACCACCAGGCTGTCGGTATTTTTGAAGTAACATATAGTAAGACATGGATCTTCAAGCTAAAAAAGGGCTGTCGCAGCAATTTTCCCGTAAATATATTTCTCGTAAATTTTAGTGCTTATGAAAAGAACTTTACTATGTCTGTAAGGAGTTAATATTTTTGGAATAAGGTGAATACACTAAACCTTGATATTTTTTTAATAAACTTTGTCGCAAATGGAACGGTAAACTACGTTACCTTCATTTTATTAATCCGTGTAAATATATTTATTAAAACTCAATCAAATCGGTGTCTATAATGAGAAGGTCAGTTTAGATGCCATTTATGTCCAACCCCAGTCTCCTTGCTCCTTGAATTCTTGAAAAGTTGACTTTGAAGTAAAACATCGCTTAAAATCGCTTGCTTTTTACCGTATAGATAAGCAATGTAACATACGTAACGCCAATCCCCTGGTTTCACTGTAACTAAAAAATGTAGAGTGGTGATCAAATGATAGTGTTTAGTAATAGTTACTAATTTAGAAACAATCACCCTTTAATTATGCAAGGATCATTTTTGTTCGACACTTCGAATATAACTTTTAACTTACGTTACCGTAATTTTCGTTACCAAGCTTTTTCTCAAGGTCATTATCTCCTTACGGATGTCCTTGTTTTGACACATTATCATAGCAAATGTGTCATGCACTCCTACAATAACGTAGGAACTTCAAGCCGCGTTACAGGCTTCAAGATGACGTGGTGAAGACCGTAGCAAGTGTGTTTTTATAACCGATTATTTTGCAAACAGAAATACACCTGGTGAGTGTATTCTTTTTTGTTGTTTCGATAATCATCTACGTGTATCCTAGGCCATTTAGATACGTATTTGAAATCATTGTTGGATAAGAAAATGATGATTTCTTAAAAAAAAACGTTACTTCTTGTTGTGTGGGCTATCTTGTACTGGGAGCCAAATGGTCTTGTAGGTTACATTCACTTCGTAACGTATGTTACACTTTTACATTATGAACTGAAAAGCGTCATACAGTAGTATTAAATTTGGCTTGGTAAAGGAAAACAACGTGGACTATTACTAGATGCATTGTGGGTTTTCCATCCACTATTCTTACATTGATATATTTCACGGTGTTTGTAACATAGCATGCTGAATCTATATGTAACGAAGGTTACATTCGTTTCGTAGACGTTTGTTTCTAAATTGCATACAAAATCCAGTTTAGTACCATAACTGTTTAAAAAGTCGACCTTGGAAAAATTAGTATCGGTCGTACTTACATTTGAATACAGCAAGTATATTAATCAGGCACATTTGGAAATGCAGTGGCCTCTCAAGCTTTATCCCTTCGGTAACGTAGGTTACATAGCGTAATAAATACTGTGTTACGTACCTCGACACAGATACAAGGAACATGGCAAAGTCAAGATAGGCTATTCGAGCGGCATACAGAGCCCCCCAAAAAAACAGGAAATGGACGAAGCGGCCTATTTAATTAAAGGCAGAGAGACTTCGAATAAAGAAACGTTACGCCCCTGTACATAAACTCTCAAAACGCTTTCATTGGAATGGGGGATCAACAAATTATGTGTCGGGATTTGTCCTGTTACTGTCAGTTCTGTTTAGGCCCAAATCCCCACGATCATGATATAGGAGACATGTGCAGTGATTGGACAATTCATTCTCTCCCATCCTCCAATTCAAATGCCACCCTATGAAACTCATGCACAGTTAACTGCGTCACCCGATAAGTCCCAACGCCAACCAACGAAACACTGGTTTAAACCAGTGAAGTGTCCCGGACCCCTGAGGACAGCCACGGGGATGAGCTTCCCGTGTATTAGAGTGACGACTGGGTTGCTGGTTTATAAGGTGATAATTGGTAAAATGGTTCGGTAATTGATGCTGATGATGAGGACTTTTATGAAAGGATGCAAAGGTAGCAATTATTGGGAGCACACGTACACATGGCCAGCAGTTCAGGATAAAATATGGGTACCAAACGCTAACGTATTCCGCCGAATTAAAGCCCCTATCCGCATGTCAAGGTGAGTTTACAAGGTATCAAGTGATCAGGCAGCTGTCATTATAATGTGTACAGACATAGACAAATGAGGGCCTGAAAGTTTGAAACGACAAGATGAAAACATGTTGTTATGAAATTAGTATTGGTGTGTTCATGAAAAATGTTGCTAAAGTTTGTTTCATTTAAGGCATATTGATTGTTTTTGTAATCTACGATACTATATCCACGAAACATAGTTGACGTACTTTGAATTAAAGTAAGGTTATTAAGTGAAGATCAAATGAATCTTGAGAAATGCACTGAATGTAAATATGTCCTCAAGAAATTCATATGGGATAAAAACATCATTTGAACTTTACTGATGGTGGAAATACAAGAAACGGTATATTTTTAAAGCCCGACTTTCCATGTTAACAATAGTAGTATCATTTAAAATGAATATTGAGTACCCTAGACAATACCAGCCTTCAAAAAAAGTGAAATTTTCAAACATTTGTTCATAACTACGAGCCAGTTAGTTGTGACTCTCGCTTCATTTTAAAGATGTATTTGTTCCCAGAGGTGAAAAGGTGAAAAGCCTGCCGTAACGTAAGTACAAAGGTAAAACTTCGATTTGCTGCTGTAAGCAACGTTATACTTTAAGTGGAAGCATGTAATACTTGTTTTTTTATTTGTTTTGCGATTAACTTTCAAAGTGTGCAAACGTGAGAATAAATCGCTCAAAAGCAGGGGAAATGTAAAGACGTTTGCCGGTCACATAGCGAACGCCTATGTATTAATGAATCCTTAAACATTTTTGTGACATCGTGTTATTTCAAGTTTATCAGTAAAAGATTTGAAGTTAGACCAATCAGTTGTTTTTAGAAAAAAAGCTTTGAAAAAGGGATATTAAATGAAGTTGTTGGTTCAAACTTTACTGCGTTTATATTGTTTCTCGTGTAACCTACGATACCGTCCAATGTAACTTACGTGATCATACTTCACGTCAAAGCAACTTTAAAAACTGTAAATGGAATCAACTGAAAAATCGTAGTGTAAAAGCATGTTCAAATGGAAAGTGTTTTTGTCCAGAACACTTACCTTATGTCCAGTGATAACAAAGATACACCAAACAATCATAAGTATACCTCGGATAATTCATTTGCTATTAATTAATGCCAAACATTATTCATGTAAAAAACTATGAAAATGAAGAGAGAAGAAGAAACCTTTAATTCTAACGCAGAATTTTCGTACAACCAGTGACATCCACGCGTAAGAAACTTTTACGTAGCTGACATCAATCCCAAAGTTATTTTTGCCCTAATTCTGTTGTGTGTAGTAACGTATGTTTCATAGGTGAAATAGGGAAGTGTGACGAAAATGTAAGTTAAATTTTAATTATGTAACATTTGGTGCTCATATTGTTCAGAATATTTCTTCAAAGTTTCGACTTCCAAAAATATCAGGAAGAATAAAATTAGACAAACTTCATTTTTTCCAACTTGTCATTTTACATATGTACATATTTACTGGGCTTGACTCTATGTTTTCTTTGGTAGTACATTACACTGTGCACCACTGTCAATTTTACATGACAATTCCCTACCATTTAACAGTAATTAAACTTTCCAGTGATCTTCAGTTTTATTTGCATTATCAACTGAGTCCACTGAGTCAATGAAAAAATGTGATTCTTCCTCACTGTCACTGGTAGTTGAGTCTCGATCTAGAACATGGACTTCTTTTCCAGCTTTTGCCTCATTTGACCTTCTCTTTGTACTCTGACGGCTTCGAAATTGACCTTTACCTGCACTTCGGCTATTTGATTTCTCACCACTGCCTTTACTGCTTCTATTTGACCACTGGTTACTACCATCTTGTGCAAGCTTAGTACGGCAGACACATTCAAAATGGTTGGCTCGTCCACATCTACGACATGTTTTGCCAACAGCTGGGCACTCCCCATACTTGTGTTGTCTTCCACATTTCCCACAGGTTTTCTTGGCAATAGGCCTAGATTTGACCTCATGAATATCTGATGCACGACCCTGATCATGGGATAGTTCTGTCAACTGAGCAGTTGCTGCCTCATTAGCTCTACATGTGTTTATGGCTTGTTCTAGTGTTAGCTTGTCTACACGTAGTAGCTTACATCTCACTGAATCATCTCGTGACCCACAAATCAATCTGTCTCTGATCAGAGATTCTGTGAATGTTGCCAATTCACAGTCTTTTGCTTTGTTCCTTAGGTCGGTAATGAAACTATCAATTTTTTCTCCTTCCTTCTGGGACCTAGTGAAAAATTGATATCTTAGATATGTAAGATTCTTACGCGGCTCAAAATAACGACTAAATTTTTCTTTCACTTTATCGTATTTGTTAACGTCGTCATCATTGTCCCATTGGAACGCATTATATATGGATATCATACGTTCGCCTCCTATGTGTAGTAGATTTGCGATTTTCACCGAGTCCAATTTCTTATCGACTCCACTTGCTACGAAATATCTCTCTAAAGCCTGTATCCAGCGCTTATAATTTGCAGCACAGTTACCTTCAAACGTCATGGTGCATTCTCAAAGTTTGGAAGGACAGTTGAAAAAAAGATATCTTCGCAGTTCTCATTTACAGCAGTAGGGATTCCGACAATACGAAAGTTGTTACGACGTGACATTCGTTCTAGTTTGTTTATTTCTGCATAAGAGGCACGCAAGGAATGTTCATTAGATGTTACCTTCTCTGACAGTTCTTTTATACGATTATCATTTTCTTTCATAGTACCCTCCAACTCGTCTATACGTTTGGCCTGAAAATAAACGGCATTTCCCAAATTTCTCTCAAGATCTAAAATACTGTCTTTAAGATCTTTTAACGACTTTTCCAGCACCTCTTGAAAGTTTGAAATAGCGTCACGCCAGCCACCTTGATCATCATGCGTTAGGCTAGGTTCACGTACAACAGTGTGGCTGCTAGCCGGCGTCCTTTGCTTAGAGCCTCCAGACCTCGTTCTAAGGAATTTGACTTTGAACAAGGTTAGGTCTCTCCTTTCCAGTAGGTGTAGCCATGTCCAAAAAGTGCAAAAATACCCCAAACAGACTTTCACACGAATCCTTTTAGTATAAAAGTACGAAAACAGAAAATTTAGCAGCCCGATACGAACAGTGAGACTAGCTTTTCATGCCGAGAGAGCCCTCCTATCTATCTTACATTGATTTTCAGAACACATTTAATGTGCCCCACTTCCCATTTACACTTTATTTTGGTATTTTAAAAGCTATTCCGAATGAGTGGCGGCGTTATGTGTGCTCTGATTCCTCTACTGTTGGTCGAAGTGAGAATATATTTATTTCTTCTTTAATCAACCCCAAAATATCTCGATTTATTTATCGTACTTTGGTAGAAAAAATTTCCACTCCCCCGACAGCCATTGCGAAATGGAATCAATGTAATTTTTGTAATAATGTTAATTGGCATTCCATTTTTTCTTTACCTTTTAAGGCCGTTCGCAACATGAAAGTTATTTATTTGCAAGTACGATTTTTACATAGAAATATAGGAGTTAACTATTTGCTTAACAAAATGAAATTGTCTGAACCTTTCTGTTCCTTCTGCTCCACAGAAGAAGAAACCCTTTTTCATTTATTTTATGATTGCAATCATGTCAAAAAATTTTGGGATGAAGTATCCACTAATTTTATCAGGAATGGTTACAATTTCTGTGCAGCAGATATTTGCTTTGGTCTTTTTACGAATATTAATCACCCTATTAATTTCCTTATCTCTATGCTAAGCACTATATTTTCTCTTGTAAATTTGAAAATACAGTCCCTGATGCATTTAAGTTGTATTATAAGTTTCATTTTAATCTGGATGTTGAACTGCATATTTTAAAAAAGAACAATGTTTTGGATAGAATGAAGCTATTACAGAATTATTTCATTTAGACCTTAGGAAATTTTGTTGACATCGAATTGAATGTTTTGTATCTATTATTTTGTAATGTACAATGATTTACAGTGTATATTGTGAATTGTGAAAACTATTAAATACAGTTGATTAAAAAAAATAGGAAAAAAGACAGTGTTAAGTGGTTACCACAAGTCCAAAAAAATGCAGGAATTGCTGCGTTATAACAGTTCAAGTCTAACGTTCAGACCATGTGGGGACAGGGTTCCAAGTTTCATGATTAGGCGGTTTTCGGCAGCTAGGCGGTCATGATCGGAACCTCGACCCGAGATGGCCGCCGAAACCATCAAGTCACGGATCGAGCATGTTGACGGGGGATTGAAGTGGGTGGCTACCGGGAACCCTGGGAGGTTCTGTTTGATTGACCTCAGGTGCTCGGTGACTCGGTCAGGAAGACGATGTTTTGTTTCTCCCACGTACAGTATATTACAGCGTTTGCATACGAGAACGTAAACAACATTGGCTGAAGTACAGGTAAAACGCTGATGAACGTTAAACCGGTTGTTGTTGGGACCTACAATGGAAAGGTTTTTGTCATAACTGACCACCGGGCAAGTATTGCATCTCCCACGGTTGCAAGGAAAAGTTCCTGGGGTGTCAGGCACTACTGCTTGAGGTTGAGAGGCACGGACCAAGTGCTTAGATAGGCCTATGTTCTTTTCAATTCTGAATGCCGTGATGGGGGGATCAGGGAAATGGTCACGGGTGGATGGGTCATGACGGAGGGTCTCTACATTCCTGTAAATTTCACGTACAATGGGGGTTACAGATGGGTGAAAGGATAGGACCAACGGGATACGTCTGGTGGGTGTATGGTCAGTTTTGGGAGCAAGGGCAGAGGCTCTATCAATTCCTTGTATGCGTTTCAGGGCATTAGAGAGCACTCTTTGTGGATACTGGCGTTGTTCAAAGAAAGAAGTAATCTGTTTGGAAACTTTAGCGAAATCCTGGTCGTCGGAACAAATCCGTCTGGCCCGTAAAAGTTGTGAGAAAGGAATCGAATTGGTACAAGATCTGGGGTGGTTGGAAGGGTACATGAGGTAGTTGTGAGAGTCAGTGGGCTTAAAGTGGAGATTGGACTTGATTTTACGGTAGGAGATGGATAGTTCCGTGTCTAAAATCACTACTGAGGAGTTGGAAATACAGTGAGTGAATTTCAAAAACGGGCAGAACGTTTCAGCAAAGTTAATGAACTTTTCCAAATCGTTTCGAGGACCCACTGCGACCCCAACAATATCGTCAATGTACCTTTTATAAAGTATGGGCTTGAATTCGGTGTATCGTGAGAACAACTGCTCCTCAAAGTGGCCCATGGTGAGGCAGGCCACAGAAGGTCCCAGTTTAGTGCCCATAGCTACTCCTTTAATTTGGCGGAAAAAACGACCATTGAACTGAAAGCAATTTTGTATGAGGACTAGTTCATTCAAGCGAAGAAAGGTGGTGGTAGGGATGTTAGGGTCCTGGCGTTGATCAAGGTAATGGCGTATGGCTGCTAAGCAGCGTGATGGGGGATTGAAGTATAGAGGCTGCTGACATCCATGGTGAATAAAGTACGTTCACTGGGATTCTCAGGAAACTCAAAATTTTGAATTAACCTAAGGAAGTGAGGAGTATCCTGGATAAACGAAGGTAGGGTTGAAACTAATGGGGAAAGTACAGAATCTACGTACTGTGAAATGAGAACCGTGGGGCAGCTGTGGGAAGACACAATGGGACGACCAGGATTATTGGCCTTGTGAATTTTGGGCAGTAGATAGAAGTTGGAGATTTGTGGGCAAGGGTGCAGAAGGGCTTTAGCCGATTCAGGAAGATGTTTTTGACTTACAAGGGTAGCTAAGGTTTTCTTGACCAAGGTTTGGATTTCAGAAGTGGGGTCCATCGGCAGTTCGGTGTATGCTGTTTTGTCTGAGAGTTGTTTCTCAGCTTCAGAAACATAAAGATCTCGACGCCAAACAACAGTGGCACCGCCCTTGTCAGCAGGCTTAATAATCAAATTCTTGTTCTTCTTGAGGGACAGAAGGGCCTTCTGCTCGTCCAAAGAAATGTTACGAAAGGGAGTTACTTTGGGAGGAAGGAGACGTTCTAAATCGGAATTAATGGACTCAATTACACTGTCCAGGACCTTGCTTTTACCAGGTTTAGGGGTCCATGGAGATCCCTTAGACTTTTTAAATTGTACGTTTGGCCGTGTCAACGATCAGTTGCATTTTTGCCACCGGATGAAGGGTTTAAACCCAAAACGTCGTGGAATTTTTCACAAACTTTTAGCACTATTTCCTACTTCATTTTTACCTACCTACCTACCTACCTACCTACCTACCTACCTATATATATATATATATATATATATATATATATATATATATATATATATATATATATATATATATATATATTTATATATATCTATATATATATATATATCTATATATATATATATATATATATATATATATATATATATATATATATATATATATATATATATCTATATATATATATATATATATATATATATATATAAATAATAAGTAGAACACACCACAAAGATGAAGTCACTTCACATTTTGCGCTGAAGAAGGACACAGGAGTGTCCGAAATATACGCTATTCTGTTACCGTATCTGTGCTCTCGTATTGTCATCTTTGTGGTGTGTTCTACTTATTATTATAATTTTTATGTTTCATCGAGCATACGTGGATTTTCTCTTATATTTTCTCTTATATATATATATATATATATATATATATATATATATATATATATATATATATATATATATATATATATATATATATATATATGCTTTTACCACTTTCATTCTCACACAGGCTGCCAACTTCCACCTGATGTTTTGGTCTCCCCGAACTCGATCAACGAAGTGCATGGTTACGGTGTTAGACTGATAAGACTAGACATGGGGAGTTTTCCAGTTATATATGTAATTGCATGGTTTTAAAAAGGTGAAAGGGAAATTGCATCCAAACATGAACAAATTGTGTGCGTAATACAATGCATGCTATGGTATTACTCTTCAATTAATTAATGAATAATACACCTTCAAACTGAACTTATGATATTGCATGGAATTACGTAAGGCAAAATAAACGCGATCAATGCAACCGACACATTTTGACTTGATATTTGGTGTACGCGTGTGCATCGACTCTGGTTTCCCTAAACTAGACTTTATCAAATCTCCATTTGGCTCATTGGCTTAGAATGCTAATCAAAACTGAAGTTAGGCCGAGCGACTTAGATCCCGCCTAGGTGAAGCAGTCTAAGGGAAAGGACTGTTTCTGGACCATTAATTTTGTTTTTCATTTTGAGGGTCTTACTTTGGCTTACTTGTGTACCGATTGAAGAACATTCTTCAAACAAGTTTTAAATTTTATTAAAAACTTTAATCCTTTTCACAAATTGGACATAAAGGAGGATTTTGCCCTAAGGTGGGGGTACCTTAATACCATACTCTTTTACTGTGGTTTCTCAAGCCTTCCATCCCAAAAGACCGCCGTTCGGTCCAAAGCCTTATATTAGATAATACAAAACAGACGTCCCAAGTAAACTTCTTTTTAAGAAGGTACCACGGCGCTTAAAGAAGTGGAATTTAACCGGAATCCATAATTCAAACATAGTAGTATAAATTGGTTGTGAATGTAAATCAATGGGAGTTAAACATTGGGGTTCCCGTTAACTTTTATGCCACATAAGTACTGATATTCTTTTGTACATTAGCAGACTTGAATGGAACATGGGCACAGTGTGGACTTACACTCGTAGACAGCAGGTAGCAAATGAGAACGTACGGGACTTTTCATTCCTGGAAATATCTGAAGCACCATTCTGCGGTATTGTACATATCGCATTTGACTTTTCCAGACTACAATGGAATATGTGCCATGTAAACAGTAATCGGCTGGACTTAATTGGGCACTCAAGGGTCTTATTTACTGTAATTTTGAGACAGTTGTAAATATCCCATTTGATATAAGTCTAACTGAACAAACGTGTTCAGTAAACCCATAGCGGCCTACGAAAATACGTGAATCTTGTTTGCAACAATCCTGTCCGTGACAAAGAACACATAAAAGTCAATACTTAATGTAAGAAGTTCATGATTTGTTATCTCCAAATGATAAACCTATTATCACACAGCCCCATGCCGTGCACAAAGGCAGATATTCTGTAGGGATATTGGAAGGCTGTAACCCCTGGTAGTACCCCCACTGACTTCAACATTTCGTAAAGTAAGATTTGCTTCAAGGGCCCTTATTCCGGCCATTTCTTTGTCAGCTGGTGTTGATTAAGGCGATCCAAACTAATCATGTTGTGGTACAGTTTTGACCGATGAGTTACCAAACAGTCTTTTGATTTTTGTTTAACCAGCCTTTCAAAAGTTATGAAAATACGTTATAGTACATTGTAGATACATTAAATAATAGCTACTCGATTCAGTAAAGTTCTACAATCCCACAAATTTCTTCTCTGTTCTCGACAGGTTTTTGACAGGATTTCGAGAAACGCTCTAAGGAGGGGCTATTACCTTTTTCAAACGTGAGGGAAAACATTGTTTACGCGGAGCGTGAAGCTTGTGTGCTGTTTATATGTCATGTAAAAATAAACAAAAGGGTCTTTTATTTACAAAATTAAGAAATTAACAAAACAAGAACACCCTTAACATAGTACAAATCTACTACAATATTTACATAACAAAAAATAACTTACAGGTGTACCCTCGACCCTACCTGTCCACGTGGATACATGGCCTCCATTGTGTGCCGAACGCCGTCCCAGACAAGCAGGCGAAATCAGCCTCCAAACCCTGATTTCCGATTTTACTAATGATAGGACGACGTCCGACCGTCTCACGACCCCTCTTAACTGTCCCACCTGTTTCTCCACAGGGCCACCTTATGGAAGCTGACATAATGATGAGAATTCGTGCAACATGTGCGGGGCACGTCGGGCTAAAAGGCAGTACAGAGCATGCCCCTGGCTGACCGTCCTACTGTTATCATGAGTAAGACGGTCAGCCAGGACTTGAAACCACTCCCAGAGGAGGGACGCAAAATCGCACTGCCAAAAACACGGATCATTCTTTCCCATTTCGTTCACCTAGTGCGAGGGCACAAGCAATCCCCAAGGCACCACTACAAACGCTTGAGGCTCGGGCTCGTAACAATGGCGTTGTCGGCTTTTCGACAAAGTGGGTCTCGCCGACGGTTATCAAGTAAACTGCCGTGGACTGCAAGCCATGCAAAGGACCCAGACGCATAGCCTCAAGGTGACAGCTGGCCATTCATGCCCTCGAAAGCTGCCTGACACGGGTTCCTGCACTGGACAGTGCAGCGTCAACCCACCCATCCTTCTTTTAACTGGTTTCGTTTTCCCTGACCACAAAAAGCGAACACTGCCCTCATCAGTCGCAAAAGGACACAATGTGAAACGTTCAGAACAGTGCCCCGCAGGAGAAGGTATACGAAGCAATTTTTCATTGTCACTTTCCAAACAGTAATGAAGCGAGATCTGAAGTTCGTCATCTTAGCCTCTATCAAGTCCGCCTTCTCTTTTCAGGTAAGTGGCTCAGGGGCACCATACCCACACAAATTACATTGATATTAATGGCAGCCTTAACCCATGAGACTGCAAACGACAGGTTCTTTAGCCTTCACTTACCTAGAAGAAGTCCTTTTGCTTTTGTGGAATTAAGTCGGGCCTAAGTTGTTTTCTGGAAAATGGACACTGTGCCAGAGAGGGGCTTTAAAGGGGCTAAGTCACTATGCAAGTAACTTCATCAGCGCTTTGAATACATTCAACTCCAGCTCCGCAAAGTTTGTGGAAAGTCTTAATTGAAGAATCTACCTGGAAGGCTCGTGCAAGGCTGTCACTAAATAAAACGAACGAAATGGGTGGCAAATGGCAACATTGCGGCAGCCTGTGGTAAACAGTAAAGAGGTTCGGCCACAGGCCTTTTACCGCTATAGAACTATGCACATTACCGTGCAATTACAAGGTAGAGGGTGAAGATTTTAAAAGTTTTCTTTTTCGGTCCTTTCCCTACTAATTTAAAATGTATTAACTTAATTAGGTAATAATATATGCCCTACCGATCAGTCCAAAAAAGGCTAATCAAGAGCACTGTCAAGTAGAATGGAATCACTGATGAATACTACTGACATTTGCTTCATAATTTTGACAAGTGTTCGAGACAAAGTGTAGACCTGGTCAAGTCTCTATTTCTGATACATTTATGATCCAATACTTTAAACTTGCAGGCAGATATGCGGCTTATAGTTTCAGTGGAGATTCCATGTTGACTTATTTAACAGATCTATCGACATAAATGGAGTATACTGTAACACAGGGCTGTCACCTCTCACCCATTCAGCGTGTGGGTCACGCAATCTCACGCTCTCACGATGAAGCATCAGTTCCTCACGCAATGTCTCAGTATGGTGTAAAAAATTCCACTTACAACTCAAATGATGCTTCCGGTGTCGGTAAAACGCCAGTTATAACACAACCTGAGTTCTTTCTCGTGCAGCTGATCATAGTCTGCAGTAAGTTGACAGTAGTGCATTATACAATAATACATGCCGGTAGGCCTCAGAATTTCCAATTTTTCGAAGGCCTATTTTAAACGTGAACAAAATGTCTTCTTAAATTTTTCCAGAAACTGGCAATTTTGGGCATGCAGTAATGAGGCACGGCAAGTGTCATTTCCTGCAATGAAGGGTATTTTTGTCAAAACGTTCCCCTTGCGGAACGCTTCGCGTGAACCGATGGTCGCGCTCCGCGCCAGTAGTCTCCCAGCAAACCTTACCCTCACCATTCTCTAAAAGTTTACAGCCCTGTATGATAGGCCTACAGTGTATGTTATCCCCTATACGGTCTACAACCCTTACATTTTTTCTTTCTTTTTCTCTCATTTTGTTCTTAATGATTACATTTTTGTGTGTGTGTAAGCCTACCAAAAATTTTCGCGCGCTTCGCGCGCTTTTCAATTTCACGATTCACATTCAAAAGAACACTATCAATGAACAACACTTATGTGTCTGGTATGTGCTACATGTACAGTAAGCCGTATATTTGTAACCTACATTGCAGAATGCAGAACGTACCCTTATGCAGTCTTTAAAAATATCGGAAAATTTAGGTGCCCCCAATACCCGGAAAAAAGTCTAGCTACGCCACTGGTTTTGCAGACACTTCAGAGCTTTCGGTGTCATTAGATACACAACCCATTAGCCGTGTTGACTATCATCCACGGACTCAAATCAGTTTTACCCGGGTGTCACCTAGCCAGATTAGCATATAGGTATCTGTTTACAAAAAGCAGCGGACATGTAGGATAAACGTATTGCGTTTCCCATAGAATTAGAGGTTTCCCTTGCCTTGTCCAAATTGACAGCGCCGTTGTCCCACGAGCGGTCTTATGACTGTCACATGGCCTGTTATAAGCAAAAGGTTCTCCATCTCTGTGCTAAAGTATACCGTTTCAATTGATTTAAAATAAACACTCCAAACAGTCAATCTAAGCTCAGTGTAATGATACTTTTGACTAGTGGCCTACCTCTTTGTATATAGGATAAGACGTCGTTCTGAGTTAGGGGTATTCCCCTCCCCCTTTGAAATATTTCGTTTCGGTACTGAGATCCAAAATAGTGCTATCATTTCATCGTTTTCAAATGTCTTCATGCTCGAAATTTTCGTTAGTTTAAGAAAATAATCCAGAAAACCAACATTTTTTATGGCTTCTTGGTGACGCTGAAACATATTGTGACACAATGAAAGAAACAACAAAATATTTAAAGGTATGGCTCATTTTATACAAAACGGATCAAGCCGCTTTGCCCATTTCACCTGCCTTTTTCTCCCCCCTCTGGAGTAGCGTTCGGTTGATATGGTTGTATTTATTTGTAAAGGAGTCAGCTCATGACTGACTGCCTGAAATGGTTTTTGAAGAGCTTTTGAAAACTACATAGGGGCATCGCTGTAATACATAATTATAACCACACTCCTATTGTACTATCCGGAGCTGACCATTAATATGGCGGGGAGGGGGGTCTTCCGAACCTCCCTGAATACAGACTTGAGTTTGTCCCCCCAAACATGAGCCGCCCATGACTCAACTTATAACCCTACCCCTACCATTCCTAACAGGGATCGATGCACCGGATTTAAGTTTTTAGATCAGGCTGAAATCACAAAACGGCGGATAGCATTTCAAATCCGGCAGAATCAAGTTCGTCCAGAACCGGAATTTTTTTCACTTGTGAAGAGAAACGTTACAAGAGGAAAAATTGTGGCAAGAGTAAAGTTTGATAACAGGGGCACTGGAGGTTACCTTTGTATAATACTACTAAGTAACAGTAGATCTTTAAGCTGGTATGATTTTGTAGTGTTCAGACTCTACAACGATGTAGGCAGAATATAATTGTAAAAATCTAATTCCTTAAGATAACGTATTGTAACCTTTCACCAAAAAGTCCTTTACGTTACTGGATTAATTACAAATGTTGACTGGAAACGACCATGACTCAGGTTGTGCACAGTGGGGAGGAATAATTGCCAAATATTAACAGACCTTACATCATAATGACGTTTGCTAATGTATAATTGTTTATGGGCGATTTGAATATGTCCTCACTTGTCTCCTCTTACTTGAATAATTGCATAAAAGGTACCCTGAATACTACAGAATGGAACTTGTGTCACTCCCATTGTCACTACGAGGTAAAACTGGAACTATCTAACGTATATGAAAACTCCAATGGGACAGTTTCTTACTATGAAACATGGACAGAAAAAAAGTAATAACTTCTGAAAAGATGTAAATTCATTTGTGGTGCTACCCCTATCTTTTTATGATGGATAAAGTTCTGGCTATAATTTTTTGTCAATCCCATCAGGCTGGATTTTTTTCAAAGAGCCGAATAATTTTTCATGTCCAACCATAATAGTCCGGTGCTTCCCTACTCAACCTCTAAAGTACTTAGATGCATGGAAACAAAATACGTTGAAAAATAAAACACGTACGTCAGTATACCCGGGCACTTTTTGTCTCCTGATAAATTTTGAGCCCAGTAACATATCATCTACAATATCTTGACACTAGTCTCTACTGTTACTTGTTTTAGCAATAGTTAAAACTTCAGGCTCGTAGGTCCTGTCTTGTGCTCAGCACTCGCCCTCGTTAATGGTTAACACCTCAAGTACCTCACCAGGTTACATTTATTTTCGATCGATAATAATTTTTTTTTTTTTTGTTCTATGCTTTTCTTTAATTTTTTCATTTATCCACATTTTACATTGCTTCTTTTTTGCTTCATTTTTACGTTTGGTATGCTTATTTTGATACTTCACTCTTTATGTTTAAACTTAACTTTTACTTTCTTATTCATTATGTTTTAACTCTTTTAGCACCGTAATTTCCTCTTTTGGATAAATAAAGTGACTCTTACTCTTACTTACTCTTACCTTTCCCACCGTCAGCCAATATTTATCTGGTTTAAGGGGGGACTAAATTTCAAATCACTCAGTGTTACTATTCAAAAAATCGTATGTATAGTTACCAAACCTATGTGTATCATACACATTCGCCAATCGGTGCTAGCGCTTATTTGCAAGTAGATCTGATAGTCACTGTGAGTAAACGTGGTGTTTCAGATATATATTGCACAGTGTATGTTCGCGATATATAATGCAAGATCTGACTGTAAGAAGGTATATGGATATTTATGAGTAGATAGAAACTATATAGTATATTTGATTGCTTTCTTCTCTTTTCCGAAGCAAATCTGCTCTAACAGAAGAAAAGTAAAGACCATCATGAAAAAAAAAATTTCAAAGCCATAGCACAGGACTGAACTCTGAGGAAGAGAAAGGTAGTATTTTCACAGTAGTTCCCAATAAATGATGTACTAAAATGACTAGTACTATAACCTTGAACAAGACTAGGACTATTACCATATTTTAACGCTTCAGAAAAGCTTGGAAACATTGCTAAATTAGAAATTCCATGTTCTGTTTAAGGTGCCATAGTGTTAAAAAATCAAGATATTACCTTTAATTACATGATAAATTCAATTAGCTTTTTAAGCAACGTAAGTACTCTTTGGATTGAGGGGAGATTGTCCTGAATAAAACTTGTTTAGATTCTTTTTTTTTTTTTTTGTAGGGTAAATTTGTGAATAATGAAACATAAAAACACCAAAATAGAGGAAATTGAGGTGAAACTGTCTCCTGTTGTATGTCTACACATTGTCATTTCTGACAATCTGAGAGGCTCGTTAGACAACTTTCTCGATACTAGGCGTCAACTGATAGTACCCCCCCCCCCTGCACTGTGAAATAAGTTCCCAAGCCCTTTAGAGAGTTTATCTAGTCAACGGTCTTGACAATGTTGTTATCGTATTTACTGACCTAGTTGTGTCTGATGCAAAGTTCCGAGATACTACCGCCTTGGCCCTATGTTTTTTTTTTTTTGTTATAGACCAGCAGCTTACATAAAGGCTAGCGCCCCCCCCCCCCCGACGTTCCTGGATTTGACTTGACGTCCTTTTACGACAAAACGATGCCCCTAGCAAAGTAAAGAGTCTTTGCTTGAAAGGATAACTCCTTTCAATTCCAGACATTTGGCCGGTTACTAAATATTCTCCTGCACGGATGACTCATGCCGGTAGACGAGGAACTGTTTACAACAGTTTGCTTTAAAATGCGGTTTGTTGCAGTTAATGACCCTTTGCTTTTAACTTTCTAGCATATTGGCGATTAACAAACATGACAGATGAGAAGATGCAAGGATAGACTGAGATTTTCTGCAATTTAGGACCCTTGAAACACCACATCTTCTGTTATTTTGGCAGCCAACATAAGGTAAATGCGGAATCGTAATGGTCATTAGGGTGACTTTTCAAAGGTTTAGAATTTTGGTGTTTTTACATTAGCTCAAGTCATGGTTGCTGGAGGTCAAGTCATTTTAGGACGGGCCAATTTTTGTCAAGGAGCTATTGTAAGGCGTGATAATATCATCGGTCAGTCGCCTGACGGTTCCGCTGTTTTTTTTTTTTAGGACGCTTTATTTAATAGGAGAAACATAACTTTCCCCAAAGACACAATTCTAATGGCAGCATAAAAGACAGTCTGCAGATAAACGCACTAAGTATGTAATTTGACCAATTAGTCGACGGTAATTCTGCTGGTAAGAGTACTTTACACGAAGTGAACGCGCTGCTAGGCGTGCGTATCAGGCTAGTCTTAAGCGTATCGGAGTATTTGTCCTGACATGTTCCAATATTGGCAAAAAAACATGGTGTGAATTTTGCCCTGAAGAAAGACATGTTTTGTCATTAAAATGACTGTTTTTTGCTCCTGGAAAAAGTTGGTCTGTCACCCCAGAACCCCCCCCCCCCTTCGGACTCTTAAAAAATTGAAACAACAAAGCTGCAGTACTGCTTGATAAAATAGAAGAAATGTCTAAAGGCTGACTAGAATCTTATGATGTTTGTCCAACAAGTCTCTAGGAACGTTAATCGTTAAGCGTATCAGACGCGGTTCTAGATCGAGACTTTTAGGGGGGCTTACGGGGGCTTGAAACGGAAGAATCATACAAATTTCTCTTAAATATGTAAATCGGCCACACGCACGCTGAAACCAATGATAATAAAAACAGTACCATAACCAGAGACGGCGCAAGGTTATTTTGATAGGGGACATGGGTTGAGTGATCCCCGTCCTGGGGGAGGGGTCTAAGGGTGTCTCCTTCCTTTAAAAAATTTTGCTAAGTTAAGATTGCTAAGATGCAAAATGGTGCGTTTTTTGGGGTAATGTTTTGACTATATGACTGGAAAATGTTCATCACTTTGTGAATTCTAATTTTTGTTGGGAAGAAAGAGGGCGGTCCTAGGGGAGAGGTCTAAAGGGAGGGGTGTTCCCCTCTCCTGTGAGAAATTTTGGTTACTTTAAGGTTGCTAAGATGCAAAATGGTGCGGTCTTCGGGACAGTTTTGACTGATAAATGGCTGGAAAATGTTCATAACTTCCTGAATTCGAATTTTTGGTTGGGTAAAAGAGGGCTTTTGTAGGGGATAGGTCTAAAGGGAGGGGTCTTTTGAGAAATTTTGGTTACTTGAAGGTTGCTTCGATGCAAAAATGGTGTTGTCTTTGGGATATTTTTGGACGCAATCATATGGCTTTAAAACATCCTTAATATTTTTGTTTAGGTGAAAGAGGAGCCTTCTTTGCTTAAGAGTATGTATCAACAAACCTTCTGAAGTCCCCTTTTGGACACATTACTGCCTTCTAGTCGGGGAAAGTTTTACGCAAAAATACGTGCGTGGAGTCCATAGAAATATTCTCAAACTATTAAGAAAATTTGCCTTGCTTCATTTGTTCATTATAAAATCGTATCTAAAGGCTGGTAGAAACCAGAAAATGGCCTCTTTGAAGCTCTGGATTAACTATATGGATCAGATATAGGCCTACCCCGCCCTTCTCTTTTTTCTCCTTCAATGGCGTAGCTAGATATTTTTTGTGGGGGGCAAACCCAAAAATTCCGACAGGTTATCATCTTGATAGTTGTACGATTCGAAATTCTGGGACCCCCCCCTTTTTTTTTTTTTTTTGCTTTCCGGGCAATTTTGAGGCCGACTTTTGGTTTTCACGTTGACATATCGATGTGTGATTCTGCTTAAAAGCATAAGCAGTGTTGTAAGTGTTTTAAATAAATTGTTTTTATTTATTTCCGACAGAGACCAGAAATCTCCGACAGAGGCCTCGGAGGCTTCGGGGGGGGGGGCGACCGCCCCACCTGCCCTCCCCCCTAGCTACGCCACTGTTCTCCTTTCTGTCTTCTTTTCCTACTCTTTTTCTCTTTTCCTGCAAATTACAGATGAGATAGGCCTCCCTTCCCCCGAGGGGCACCGCCGCTGACCATGACATAGATATAACGTATACACAGGCATATATTTTCTATATTTGGAAGAATGTAGCAAACATTACTACTGAGAAATACGAGCAACTGGACCTGTTCACATTAATGGAAATAACGATTCGGCCTACAGATTTGACTTAAAAGGACTGCTAGTATATCTTGACGAGATCAGCGACGAAGTGACTCGTTTAAAACTTCCAACAGATGATTAATCCTTTAACTTGATTTACATGTACGTACATACTATCGTAGATGTTACTTATGTTACTTATCTGACCCAACTTCCATTGTATGAAATCGTAAACCTAATATGTGATTTCGAGACACAGACTACAGTTTCCCTTGACAAACTAAATCCACTGGACCAAGATGTGCACAAGTGTATTGGGCAATTATGTTTATCTCAATACGCGCAAATATAGCATAACACAACCTCTGAAAATTTGGGGGCATGAGCGAAGTTTTGGGTGGCTTGAGCCCCAAAAGCCCCCCCCCCCCGTAAAACCGCGCCTGAAGCGTATGCAAGCAAGAAGCCATGCCTATTTGAATGATAATGGCGTTAAAAAACTGCAAGCTACAAGCTATACACTATATATACACTAGCGTTGTTAAAAGAAAACATGGAGTGCAAGAAAAAAAAAACTGAAAAAGAGAAAAGGGTAAGAGATAGAGCAACTTTTTAGTAAGGCTAATGTAATTGTTGATTACCTTAGATAGAAGTACGGGAACAGTAACAGATTATCATGCGTGGTATTGAAAATCGGCACTTTTAGATCGCAAAAAGGGTTGTTTCGTCAGTCTCATATTAGGTTATCGTCGACGCTGGATCATAATTATTGCAATGCCATGAAATGTCATGTCATTTTTACTTTCATAGAGAGGAAAGCTGTCATGCGAAGAGTAATGTTGAACATGTTCATTTGAACTTTGATATAGCTCATTGTATACCGAATGTAGCCTCAACTTTGCAGACATGGACCTCAACAATAAAACTGGTCAACTTCGTAAGGGGGCCTACATATTTTAACTTTGAAAATTCTTCTTGGTGGATTTGAAACTTCGGACCAAGTCAACCCCGATGTCAGTTCTTGTGTTTCATGAACATACGGAATTCTTGATGTACACAAACAGCTTTATCTCCTAGGGCCCTGAAGTATTCTGAAAGCGTCTCACATTTTGCAAGGCTAGATTTAAATAACCTATAGCTCCTTTTTGACATGTAGTGAAAGGAGTGGGAGTGGATAATACTTGTGCTAACTAGGAAATTCACTCACGTTCTCAGTGGTTTGATTATAAAGTAATCAACTATTTGCTTTATTCTTAAAGGACCATATATGCCTTGTTCTTCCGTGGTCCATTACAAAGGATCTCTTATACCCCATTTGAAGGGTTCTATGTAGCTTCTACTGTTTAAAATTAATGATACGTAATGGTCGTTTCGTTTAAAGATGTGGTAGGAAGAATTGGTCAATGAAACAGCATGCAACGGAATATCTATACGTGTGGATCGATACAAATTTGTACTGAAACCACGTGATGTGTTTTGCAAGGACAAAGAAGAGCACCTTATAACAACCTGTAGCCTAAGTTGTGACTGTCTTCCTTACCAAAAACCCATCCTGAACCTCAAATATACCTTTCATTGTTATGATTCCATGGAGATTTCGGTAACCGTCTTCATTAAGAGTGGTAAAATGTTCGGAAAACACAACTTTTCACATTTGTATTTAATATATCATGGCAAGAGCGACATGGCTACAAACTGGCCTTAAAAGCCGCTAACTCTGTAGGGCAAAATTTCAAGTCTGTTAGACCTTTATTTCACGTATAGCTGAACATGCCTTTTCAGAGATGCTGTGTTCAGTCATAGATGGTTTTTGATATTACGAGCCAGATGTGTCACAAATGATTCAATTAAGAGTAGAATTCAAAACCGAGCAAATAGATTGAATTTCGTGGAAAATGATGGACCAGATAGCACTCTTTGAGTTGGTATCCACTCTTGTACATCAAAAAGCAAAAATCCTAACAAAATTCTGACGCACCGTTTGTAGTATTCCATCTCTCTCCCCAGCCAGATCCAATCGAGTGACTGTTTTTCAAGAATAATGCTTCTCATAGATCCATCATCCAGTACAGCATAGGTTCATATGCATCCATTCGGGCCATGAAATTTGCAGGAACAATATTTGTCACGAGTGATAGGAGAAAAGTTTCACCCTTGGCAAGACGTAGTAATTTATGCACTCGCGTAACGGGAATAACACAATTAGGCATATCAATGCAGAGCGCACAATGAAGCAGACAAGTCCCGCATTCCTTACTTGGCTTAGGATGGGCGTCAAACTTGTAGAGAAGATAGTTTCTTAGGCAGTACAGAACGCGCCTCCAAATAGGTGAACTGGGTTCGAGAGGTACGTGTAGGTGTGTGCGTAGTATCCTGCCTTCGGCGTAAGACTTACCCATATTTTGTAGGGTTAAGGGGCTTCTTGCTGAAGCCTGTAGGACGGAGGAGCATACGACACTAAACTGCACGGAGCCGGGAGCGTGAGGCCAGCTACCGCTGTACTCAAGCCTTCGAACGCCATTTTACATTGTAAAAGAGCATTGTTTATTTTCTTGAACTAAAAGGCGTGAAAAGAGAAGTGTATCTTACGTGTATGAATCGTGTATTCGAGAAAAACCGCGAGTGTAAGAGTAAGTGAGATATTTAAAGGCAAATTAATAGTATGGAAGTGTATGTAGATGAACAAGAGTGTCAAAGTAATGTTTTTGTCACTAGGTGAGACACCAACTTGTCAGTGAGAACAAATGTGTAATGTAGTCACGTGGTAGCATCATGATCATTTTATTCAAAATACTATGTTTAATAGCAATGAGAAATGGTTCTCATTGTAGAAACGAATTCAATTTCTTAACCTGTAACCAGGAAAAACGACGAGCCTATTGCTTAACAGAGAGCTGCTGTTGCGTAAGTTATCGTAAGCCAAGGAGTGTTGAAATTCGTAGAAATAGTGTCAAAGAGACTGAAGTGACATGTCTGCTACGTACCGATATAATTTCAAAAGTATAATCTAAGTTAGAAAAAAAAAGGAAGATGGAAGTTTTCAAACTCAATCGAGGAAGTTTTCGAAGCCAGAAAATTTTGAAGAAAATTGAAAGATTTTCGTCATTGTTTCTTTTTTTTTTTAAGAAAATGTGTAAAGGTTTTTAGGTGTATAAGACTGTAGAGAAAAATACTTCCAATTCCTAGTGGAGTCCGCATGTTAACGAGAATAATTAAATGTGTGAACTCGTTGTGAAAATTATTGGATTAGAAAACGAGATGTATTTTGGGAACATTGGAGAGTCATGCAAATTACGTCGAGTTGCATAGCTTCTGTAAAATTATTACGGGCTTACACTTACAGGCTTCCGGTCCGGAGTTGCATGCCCACATACCGTGACCACACCCAGAAGCAACCAAGGAGCCTTATCAGCCGGAGCGACAACCTCAGTGAGACGACGTCAGTGTAAAAAAACATTGACCCGACCTTAGCAAGGCTAAGTAGCCTAAGGGGGTTGTAGAGTCACCTGACATTATATTACCTTGAGTACTCGTATTTTACCAGGCCGGCATCAGTCAACAGCTTGGGATCGACAGCTCCCTGGCTGGAGGAACCGCCCACTGTCTATTCAGATTACCAGGTTCTCTCAATTTTACCTCTGATAATCGCATATCACCTTCGACCTCCAGCAAACCCATAGAACCCATGGGTCTCGCTCTTAAAGTAACACATCTATATACTAAGCATGAAAAGTATCCATCATTCCTGTCTTAAAATATCGTTTTTTAAGGTTTTCGGTTTTTGACCTGTGATGACCTCAAATGACCTCCAATGAAAAGGAGAGGGTTCTTCTAATCAATATTATCAAGTTATATATGAAGTCTGAAGATTGTCCGTTATTGCTATCGTAAGATAACGTGTTTACAAGCAGTTTTTTTTTAGGAATTTCGTATCCCCCTTGACCTCAGATAATCCTTGACCTCTACCAAAACTAACAGGGTCCATTTTTTGAATATAAAGCATCTGCCTGCCAAGTATAAAAAACAGCCATGCTTTCTACCTAGAGATATCGTGTTTACAAGGTTTTCGGGTTTTGACCTATGTTGACATCCACCAAAAATAATGTGGATTTCCCTCTAAATATGATAATTTTATTTTCCAGGTATAAAAATTATCCATTCACTCGCATTCATACACAAGCCTGATCAAATAGACTCCTTTTATGAGAGAAGACTTAAAATGAAGATGGTGTTTGAGAGTAGATGATATATCGAATGGAATTTTCGCTCTTCAGTTTGTAGGATATTTTGAATCGCCTCACTGTAATAAGTCCAACTTGGTTGTTGAAATATACCGGCATCTTGGAGCAAATTACTATAAAAACCTATCCACACATAGCACGACTTGGCCAGATAGGACCAGGCTTCGATGGCTATAGTATTCCTTGAATTTTGTTTTAACTAAAGCGTTTAGTTCCGTACTAGCTCCATAGTAAAATAACTACGTGCCTGAATTACGAAGCCCAAATTACGGTTTTAAATGCACATAGCAGCCAAATATTGTGAATAATATAACTGCGATGGCAATTTACATGCACTGATATATCTATGCAAAAACACTACATGCCATATAATTACGACAAGAACACCTTGGCTAGTTCTCCCTAAAAGGAAGCAATCTCCCATTGAATTCATTGTCAAAGTTCGTTTTTTTCTATGATAATTCGCCATTTAGATGTAATACATCCCCACCCCGTTTCATCAGACTGTGCATTCTTTCTTTTGACGGAAATAGCGCAACGGTAATTTATGTTATGTATGAATGTTTTTTTTTTTTTCCCATCCATCATTGTCTTATGAGAAACAGATCAAAGGACGAACATCCAATAAATATTACGACCACATCAATGGCTTCCAATTGCAACGACGTTCCGAACCTATCATTTTGATATAATATTTAAGAAAATACTTTATAATCTCACTCGTATTTCCACAAAGATGTGGAAAATATTTGCATCGATTTCTTATTTTTGGCGATTTGTCCTATGACTTCATTCTTGCATTTTGTATTTAAGAGCGACGAATTATTACTACAAGAATTTTTTACTCCGTAATTGTTTTATTTTTCCCATAAAGATAAAGATAAAGGCGAGTCCCTAGGATGCCCTTCTCACCTAAATATTAAATTTCCCGTTTAGTTTAGTAAGTCGTTTTGGGGTAGACGGTCTGGTAACATTTTCTGCCACAAAATGTATGCCAGAGTTCAAAAGCGAAGTCCTTATAAACACGATATTTGAATGTAGAAATGATGGACTCTTTACCAATTTGGTAAGAGGATCCATCCATCTAAGAAACAAATGTTGTTTTTAGTTTTCATCGTAGGTCACTAGAACTGAAACTACGAAAAACTAGTACAAGTTGAAATTAAAACTTGTTAAAATCTTGCAAACACGATACCTCTAGACAGGGAGTATTACGGATTCGATGTTTAGGCATGTATGTTAATGCCCCATACTTAGTACTAAGCCTTTACCGATTTGGTGAGGATCAGACGCCGCATTAAGTGACTAACGGTCAAGCAATGTAAACTCCGGTGTCAAATTGTTCTGGTCCTCTAGCTACATGGCTGCTGGCTTGATAAAGTTTCCAAAGTTTTTATCAACTTCTACGCAGACGCAAAATTATTGACAAAACGGTTCGAACTTCATCTTTTTCATAGTTTTCTAGGATTCATTCAAAGCAAAAATAAAACGTAAAGCAATGTACAGCAAAGGTGTTAAGATGGGCAGGTTTGTTAAGTTGGAAAGTTACCCATTCTCTGTCTGTCGATGGTCTTCGGACAAGTTCCTCTAATTCTCATTATTACTTAAAGCGCGCCCACCCACAGATTAACCAAAAAGAAAACAAAAAAGGCAGGTATTGAATTGTAATCGAATAATCAGTAATGCAAAGTTGCCAAAACTCATTTGACTGGTCAAAAGTTATGAAGTACCACTCCAGCAGAATGACCAAAACGGCTGACCTCATGATTCCCACCATATTTTGACAAATGACCATTAGCTTACAACAAATAGCACTGAAGAAACATACAATTCTTCTGCTGGCAGCTACTTGGACCTGTCAGAGAGTTACCCCCAAAATTCAATGAAAGTAATAGTTTTCATAGGACACGCAGATATGACTAATTACACTCTAAAAAAGTTGGTTAAAAAGGTTTGGTAAAATTCAAAGTGCCCAACCTGGGCAGTTTGGTAACCAACAAAGTGGCAAAACAGATTAACCAAGTGGGTTGGTTAACCTTCAGGTTGGGTAAAGTCCATGTCTCTTGCAATATTACCCAGGTTGGTTAAAGTTAACTGATTTGCGCGTCATACGTACGTCCACAATTAATGAAAAGGTTCTATACTGTACTGCAGTATACGGACGGTAGGTACGTACCTACGTATACACTAGTACTCGCAGCCGACCGAGACGACGACAGACTTGCTTTCAAAGTCTGCAGAAAAAAGCTGAGCTTTCTGAGGAGGCTTATTGTAAAAAAGCCTGTAATCGTATGGGACGAAACTTTCATACACTCGTAAAAAAGTTGGGTAAAAGTTTCTGGGCAATGTAGAGTTGGTTAATTTTTTCACAATGTTGGGCAAAAGAACCGAAAAACCTATTGACCAACTATTGATGAATTTCTGGTTAAACGTACTGCCAATTAATTCTTTAAATAACACCTATTTTTAAATTTTCACATTTAAAATTAACATTTTGCAAAACGTTTACTTACACTGTGGCACTTTTTAATACAACAACTTGAGAAAAGTGCATGTTTAAAATGCTGTGAAATGTTTATATACCTATCCTTGTCAAAAAGGGTAGGCGGAGCACTATCTGACGTTACACTCTGTCGGTGAACCTTGCACATTTTTTAGGAAAGGCCCGAAATCATGAGGGTTTGTCAACCTGTCATCACTGATTACATAGTGGTGTGATACTGCTATGACCCACACTTGCGTTGAAACTATCCAATGTACTTGTAACAGGAGTCAAGGTGATTTAAACGTTTTACAGACGATTCATCATAAAATTACTCCAGTATTTGTCCTTTTATCCCCCAAAATATGAAGATATGGTAGCTATAAAAGTTAAAAGAGTGGATAATGTAATTTAGGGCCTTAATTTGCATATCTTCCGACCATTCTAGTTCTTAAAGTGAGGTGATCCACGAAATTTACAATCACGATGGATTGTCCATTCGTTTCAGATATCATATTGTTGCTATTTAGATCGCCGTTGTTTAGAGAAGGTTACTAATTCACTTTGCTTCCGATAGTTATAAATCTGTGTTGCTGTTGAGTAATTTCCTCAAGAAAGTCCACTCTTTACAAATGGTATGTAAGAAAAAAATTATTTGGTAATGTAGATATTTTTATTCAAAAGGCAAAACAAAAGCAAAAAAACCTAACATTAACAAAAACACATCAGAATTTGCTTAATCGACCATTTTAAGGACAGTTGATACTTTTCTGTTCTGAATTAATAAACTCTAATGGTATAGACCATTATTTTATCCATAATCTCATTTTGATGGCTCATTCATTCTTTTTGGGTTGTAAGTAAGCTTACCTTTACAGGTCGGTCCTTCCCCGCTCCACTTCTGTATGTCACAAAGTCGGAAACGCACCTCGGGATCAGACAATTTGTAACCTTCATCGCAAATGTAGTCACAGATGGTCTTGTGGTTGTTACCGTCAGTGCACTACACTGTGTCGTGCACGGCGGAGGACGATTTGTGTTTACAATTCATCTCTATAATACAGATTTAAACATTGCTGGACATTGTATTCAACAGATGTAAACTGTTCGGCAGCCCGCTCAATTATAGGCTCCATTGATGTATCAGGGCCAATCAAAGAAGCTACCAATTTTTTGATATGTCGCCCTCACTCAGGGAGAACTCCTTTTGAACCTGTCAATCTACCCTACTTGCTTACTAAACCGACAGCAAGCACGTTTTGTGAACGTGTTTTGTGAACGTTTCTGTTGTGCAAATGTTCATCCAGAATGAGTTCGGTTTGATGTATTTTAAGTGATTTTTTGCTAGTTCTGACCACTTTACCTGTCAATATTTCAACCCTAACTAGCATAAATTCAACATTTGATACCAACGCAGAAACATTCAGCCGTAACACATTGGAATCCAACTTGCCAAATCATTCTGTGTGGGTCTTCTTTCACGTCCATCCATGGATTTTGAAGCTGATCTCCTCGGTTCGACATTAACTCACTGAGTTTCTTCACCCGTTCGACGCCTTCCAATTTTATCGGAACACCGGTCGTACTATGAGTTTGTAACACAATTTCGTGAAATTAAAATGTCAAAAGCATTATTTGGATGGCCAATTTTGATTTAAATAACTCTCTCCCTATCCCCTACTCGCGCTGCCTCGGCATGCCCAGACCGCAAAAGTATACCCGATATTTAGTTGCAAGTCTAAGGCAAGTCACAAGTCAATACGAATATGGCAAGTCAAGTCACAAGTTACAAAAATAGTGACTCGAGTCTGACTCGAGTCCAAGTCAACAAGTCCAAGTCAACAACCCTGAGAATAGGCATTGAGGGTAAACGCTACCTTCGACTGTACTAGGTCAAGTGGCCGGCATCAGGGTCTTCGTTGGGGCGAGGGAACGCCAGTGGGAGCCCAAGGACAAAGCTCCTCACACAATTAGGTATGTACAAAACTGTTTATTTCGTAATTTTGTAATTTATTTTGTAATTTAACCATTTTTGTTTGATGGCTCACTCGGACTCTTAATTTGATGATTCGAGGGGCTTATGGCGAAATGTGAACCTGGAGTACCTGGAAATATGTACCTAGAGTACCTGGAGATGCATGACTTTGGCAAAGGATCTTGGACATCACAGCGACATGGTTCTTGTACATGACACACAGAGAAGGCACATAGCATGACAGGTATTTTGCGCGCTGCAAAGACTTACAAGCGTTGAGATCCAGGTTGAATGGCAAAACGGCGTGCGGTGGAAGCACGATGGGCTCTCTAGAAGGAATGAATCGTTGACATATCAGAGGATGGTATTTAATGGGCACCAAACAGAACATAAAATCATACGCACTATGCAGCATGAACCAGAATATACCTATCCTGAGACTAATTTCTCAGCAAGTGATATGCTAAAACTCCAGCGCTTACAGAGGACGTCTCCCCTTTGCCCCACGGGACTTTGCCGTTCAACCCATAAGGTGGGTCTCTGGACTTCACCCTCTAAAGCTCGCGCTTCGCCCTAAATTTCTCGATATGCGCGATTTTTTTTGGGGGGGCGGGGGGCCTAACATATTCTTTTTTCCTCTTTCCCCCTAGCTTTGAAAATCTTGGCGCCTCTACTGTAGATGGTAATGGTAGGAGTCGAACTAGGCTTTGGAAAAAAGATCAGTAAAGCTATGCGATAATGTACAATTATGGCTGGTGGGTGCACAAAGAAGGGCTCAAAAATAGCATTTTTTTAATGGATTGGGGCCAATGGTCTAAAAGTGTTTGATTCTTGTCATCGAATTTAAGAAACATTTTGGGGGGAGAACCCTGAGTCCCTAGCTCCTGGCTTCGCACCCTCAGCTCTCACATTTAAAGGCTTCGCCGGCCACAACTTCACAAGATGCAGAATCCAATGAAAATAACTTTCCTGGAACTTTAACTGGCGATGTCCATGGCTATGTCCACGTTAACACTACTTTAACAACATTTCATTTACTTTTTAAAGTATCGCATAGTGTATAACCTTTGAAACCCTTAAACCTTTAAAACTTTTAAAACCTTTTTTTCACTAATTAAAATGTAAGTGAGACTTGTCAGAAACCATCGACAAAAAAGGAACAATGGGAGAAAGAACCATAGAGTAAGATAAAGGTTCCTATAACCTGCACTATAGAAAGAAGGAGCACCTGGGGAAAGTAGGAATATTTTTCATGCAATGAAAATACTGCATTTAAACCTAAAGAAAAACAATAGACTGCAACTAAACGTCTGAAAGGCTTTTTTCTTCGGCGAACTTTGCGAGCACCCATTTTACATACTGTTCCGGAATTCGGGCTTACTTACTTCCTGTAGAACATCTTGCTTGTCATAGCTTCGTACAAACTCTTCTATTATCATTGAATCCCCAATGCTCCTAAGGCCGTAAGAAGAGAAGGGGAAAGTGTCTCCCCTCCCCCAGAAATTTTCAAAGCAACACTTTTCTCACAATTAATATGTGGAAATTTACTGACTCGTTAAAGGTTGTTTGTATGAAGTTGTTAGTCACAAAAAGTGACATTTCCGGTACCGTTACAAGGGACAGGCACTAAGAGAAGGGGGGGGCTCTCCTTGGGGATACTCTTCTAAGCTTTTATTATTAATATTACTAAAAAGTCTGAAAATGTGATTTTTTTCCGCGCTCTTCGCATGCACGAAGTCTGGGTTCTAGATCTCCCATTTTTAAAAGTATCGTTCCAAAGCCCAGGGAAATCTCAAAATAATTCATTATCCCCTCCTTCCTCAAACCTTCTGCATTTTCAATTCCGGCTGACTGTTAGTAATACGAAATAAGAATATAATTGAAAAAAGTCAAATTGTGAGTTTTGTGGTTTGTTCAGTGCCCACCTTTGAAGTTGAAGCTGAATGTCACAATTTCCTAAATACCCTAGATTCCTGAGGCATCTCCCCTGCAACCCAACCGGAGATCTCTCCCTGGATCCCACGCCGTTAGGGGGAGTTGCCTTTTGACATTCCAGGCGGGTTTGTTCCCCTCACTCTCAGCCATCAAATCCCTCCCCTGAGTCCAGCAAGCTCCGTGCAAGTACAAGGAAAACCTTGTTACTAGTCTCAAGAGCAGTCAAAACCCACAATGGACAAGGCACTTATCCAGAATCCATCAGACAAGCTTTAAATAATGCCAGCACGTGCCTAAAGTTCCGCCCTAACACCCCCTACCCGTTCAATACACATACATTTGCAGACCTTAAGCAAAAATATTTCCAAAAGTCCCCTACCATGGGTGCTGAAGGGCAAAGGTCAAACCTCTCCACGACAGGGTTCTCTTCCCGATAGAACTATATCCCCAGAAAAGAGAATTAGAATGAGCTGAACAACCTTTCAACCTTCAGCCCTGTACAGTATGGATCTAACATGTGTAGCACCATTCTTAACTTAGGTAAAGGAAGTGTGTGGGAGGCGGAGACTTTGGAGAGAATCATGCACGTTCAATAAAAGTTTTAGCAAAAGCATGGGTCATCTGAACGTACATAAAAAATATGTAAACTCCAACGTACTTAAATACCATACTAACTGCTCATGTTAAGCGACAGGCAGGACTTGCCGGCAAGCCGTGTAGGCAATACTTGTTGAACTTCTGAAATAAAGGCGTCAATTTCCAAGGTATTGTTACAGTAAATTTTAGAGCACTCTCCCTTCTGTTATGCCCAGTCTTTTGAAAACATCTATGGTCCGTTCTCAATAGGGGCAAAATCTTAAATCAACTGAAACTTCATGAATTTACAACAGTGTATGTTAAAAAAACGTGAACAACAATCTTTTTCAAAAACAAATCCTCTGATTCTCTGGCGAAACAGCGTTTCTCCTAAAGGAGTTCTGCTCCCTAAGGGAGCTACGTCCCCCAAAGGACAACAAACTTGACTGACCCTGGGAGCTCCGCCTCCGTGGTCACGGACATTTCTGCTCCAGGTAAGTATTAACTTAATTACAATAATCATTAAACAGATCTGCTCATAGAAATTTTAAGGTCAACTGCAAGCCAACCCTGATGTTATAAATAAAGCAAATTGAACTTTAAGCATCACTGGTTCTTTTACCACCACAGCAAGACTTTGCAAATAGACGTTTGTATTCCAGGAACACGTCAAGTTAACGGCTCTATTCTAAAAAGCCAAGTATTTTCTTCAAAGGCAATTTGCAACAATTCCTGTGAGCGATGTACAACATTTATGCACCACCTTTTAAGCAAACTATCAAGAGTTCTGGGCGTTGGTGTCAGAGTGAGCTATTGTTTTCATAGGTTAATAGGCTCAGATATTAGAGGGAATAGCTGGAGTTGGGGAAGAATAGGAGAAATGTGAAAACAAATTACCTACGTCATTACTGCCGTAGTACCTGACACAGTACCAGAGTGAATTAACCTGGAATAACAGACTGTTTACGTATATGACTACTCCAATATTGCTGTCTTTTCTTGTTTTTAGACAGCTTGAAAGAATTTGACTCCTGTTAAACTATAAACACATGGAGGACCTTCCTTGTATGACATGCATGGACCGTCTTTCCTCTTTTAAAATACTGTTAATAAATGATTGTAACCCCTGATCATTTCTAAACACTTTAAGTTTCTTTAAATATCACAAATCTGTACACCAAGTACGAAAGGTACAGATAATTTCACATTGAAATATGGTGTGTGGGACCTTAGCTTTACGAATGCAAAGTCCCATAGGTATACACATCAACTTGATTAAACAGATTCTACTACACCTTCCACTTGAAGTCAAAATGGACATGAAATTGACATACTGTGTTATACGCTCTCTTCTTAAAGGTCGTGTGACATGCCACTAAAAGAGCTGTTTCACTTGTCAGTTAAAGAATTAAGTCCTCCAATCAATGATCAGTTGGAATTATTTCAATATCTTTTACCGTTCTCAAAATATACGTCTTCAAAGTTTGATGGTTTCTGAAGAAACTAATTGCCTATGCAAAACTAATGGTGTGGAGTGTTGCACAGTGTGAAGATTTCTTTTGTTAACCCTATATAAATTATCTCTTAATTACTGATCATACAGATTACACTTTGGTGAGTGATATCAATATTTTTCTAGGAAAAAATGTAACTTTTATTATAAACCCCTTGGGGAATAACAATGCTACCAGTGTCTTTGAAATTAAGGTTGAAAAAGCAGAGGCTAACATGTGCCATATATGGTATGTCCCTCTTTTGATGTCACATATTTGCATATTTAGCTCATGTTTATTAATGATACAAGTGTGAAATAGAAATTTACCTGTAAAATGGTCAATATTTCATGGATTTTAATGGGAATCGTGGCAACTTTCAGGATTTTTAATGCTTTTTACATCAAATATCCAACTATGTTATTTTCATGTCACACGACCTTTATGTCCATTTTTCGGTGTGGTTTGAAGATATTGGTAAACCGAATTTTCAAAAAGCCGGTACTCTGCTGTTTATTTGAGGTAAAACAATGGAACTAGCCACCTCACGTAGTAGTTGCCTTCATTGCAAGAGAGTAGTACTTTCCCGATGGCTCAACTCTCCTGGGTTTCCCACGGGTCATCAGGTTAAAGCAACTGTTTTGGTTCGGCTAATAGTTAAATAGGCAATATATGCTTATAACCCTTGTTACTTAAAATAAAAGAAAGTGCTTTATATCAATAGACACATAAGGATAATCACATGTGGCAGTCAACAGGAAAGTGAAACATGAAAAAATGTAATTGTGTAGGGCAGCACATTTGTCTCAAATTGAGTTTTACAAATGTGTGCCAACTCTTTTGAAGACCACATTGTCTTTCAAAAAATCGCAGAAACCGAACAACTTTCTACAACACATAATTATAAACTAGTCTAACAATTTTGGTGTTGGAAACGCCAGGACTCTCAGGTAATGTTAAGCATAGAGGCAATGACGTCAAACAGGCGAAAGCCTTATGGAATGAAATATGCGTGCAACGAAGTAAAAGTTCATGCAAATTTCATGCTGAAGCTAGAAAGAGTGGCAGCATTTCTGTTTGCACCTCCTTTCGCATTTCCATGGCTGTGATGAACTGCACTTACTCATCTCCAATTAAACCCACCAATGCAAACAGCCCTGTCGTCCATTTCTGTGCCAATGTTGTTCGATTAGGAAGTCTAACAAGGTCTGCACAGTTTCTAACGTAGCGACGGTTCTACAATGCAGCATCACTTTGCAGTGGATCAGTTTCCTACAAGTAGCGATTAACCACTGAACTGAGGGAAATACAAGTAAGTATCTCACACCTTGGCATTTGGAACAGAGACCGAGGATGGGGAAACTGCAGTTCCCATCCATTTTGTAATTAGGAGTTGCTTATGTCTTTAAAAGTCCAAAATAATCTTAGAAAATGCGAATATTCTGGGTTTGAATAGTTCAATCGTCCCAATCATAGACACCTTCCTGCAGCATTCCAGCACCAGTCCACGTACTACAAGAATGAATGCATTACTTAATAAGGGAAAAAGAACTAACGTTTATTCATTGTTTCAACCTTACAGCCAGATAAGAAATGACCGACTTGCATGGTGAAGTTGAGTTATTCACCCTTATCAGGAATAACCAGGGCAAACGTGTTGATAAAACTATCATCAGAAATTTGTACGACAAATGGGCACCTACTTATGATAAGGTAAGGGATAGTTTACTATATTATTGTGATTACAATTATGATCGTGTGTAAAAGTTATATCTCAACATTCCGTTTTTCACCTTTTCTCTGGAGAACCGATTTAGTCAGTTACGATTCAATTACTATGAATGAAATTATTCGATGTTAATCACGTGCAGGACTGGAGAGTTGTGTGACAAAGTGTGTGTCTCTCTGTGTGAGTGTGTGGGTGTGTGTGTTGGTGGCGGTAAAATGCTGTCAAAACAAAGCTTAATGTTTGAAAAAGAAAGTCAATAAACGCATCCTTAAAATATAAGGGCGATCAGTCCCCATAAAGGAGTAAGCAAGGAGGGGAAAAGGGCTGCCGCCCCGCCACCCTCGAGGGTTAGGTGTAACGCCCCTTTACCCTGGGATACTCTCAATCATTATAACAGTTCGTTACAAAACGCTAACTTTGTGTTTCTCAATGTGTTTAAATGTTTTTCCTGTATGTCACAGATAAGGGCATTATTTATTGAAATCTTAACATTTACCCCCTATTCGCGTGACCCCACTTTCCATTGTAGGGAAGAAAATTAGCTAACTTAACTTTCATTTGTTAACTTAACTTTCATCTGTGATGAAAGAAAACAGATTTGTGTTAATTGCATATATGTGCTTATACTGTATCGTTTGTTATTTTCTATTGACATTTCAACATCTAACTGCATGTAACTGAACTAAAAAAACTTCCAGCTTAATCAGGCATGCGGTATATGACCTGCATTCGGAAGGTCCTCTGATCTCCTCTGCGAGACAATTCATAATTGCAATCCAATTAAAAAGTAACATTATCATCATTTTCCCACCCTTTAAACACGATAAGGTTCAAGATGAAAACAGACGTCCATAGTTCCCTCGTCGGAGGATTTTTCCGATTTTTTTGGAAACTATAGTCAAGATAGTGGGCACGATTAAGTGCGTAATCCCCACGAGGATCAGTCGACCAATCGGTTTACCGTTTATTGCTTTCGAGGATGGCAACTCCACCAACTTACGAACACAAACCTTTTGGTGCTCTTGGCGTGTGGTAGAGCTGAGTTTGCTTTTATTTTGTAAACAGACTCAAACTTATCCAAAATCTGGACACGACTGGTTGCCTTTTCTCACTCTTGAATGTTGGAAAGTCGTCGATTGTATTGTTGTTTGGTCGCTTGTGGCACAATGCCCTTGGACATAGAAACTTGCACTGAGGAACAAAGAAACCAAACCAGACTGGAGCAAAACGCAACCGACAACCACCCACAAAATCGCCAACATGCAATCACCATCCACACCCAGGAAGGGAAATGAAAGAGTCTTTGCCACCGCCAAAAAACAGAAACCACTACCATACCCACCACCAACGACCACAACAACACAAGGCCAAAACAACACACGCCCTAAGGCAACTAACACACCCTTGGAAGGTTGAATAATCCCTTGAGAAGGCAAACTCGGTTTTTGCCCCATCAATAACAATTCTTTTACATGTATTTCGATTTTATGGTCCCTTTGTAGTTCCTTTTTGGACCATACAAAAAGAGCATACACACGCAAGCAAACACCCACACACAAAAAATCATCGCCACACGGTTACGGAATATACTTATTCAGTGGGAAATAAACAGTACTAGCCCGCTCAAGACAGTGGTGCTAATTTCTCTATCATTCCAAAATATGCTTGCTCTGTAAAACAAAACATGACAGTTTCCTTAAAAATAGCAATTTCTCTTGTATAAAGACACCTGAGTTGATATAATATAAACAGTAATAACAACATTACTTTTACTTTTAGGATTATTTTTAAACAGCAATTTCTAGTGTCAAGTACAGTCCCTCTCACAGATCCTTTATAAGAAAGGCCGATTGGAATGTCCAAGTACTCTGCTATTAGAAGACCCTGGATTATATTTGTAACAAAACGTCAATTTACACTTTTTTGGAGGAATACTAAATCTCCACCGGATAAGATCTCAAAATTAAGAATGTTTCAATGCATTTACAAGGACTGGAAGTGACGTTTCCGGCAATATGGGAGCCGTTTCGGGGGAGTATATTCTGTATATTTGCTAGGAGCCAGCTCATGATGGCACTCAACTTTGATAGTAATGCCCGCTTTTGTTAACCACTAACGTTATATTCTCACCCCACCCCCCTTCCACTATACCTTCCCAAGTCCTCGCATCTAAATTTCCATCTATGATTATGTGAAGTACATTTTGAAACAAGCTGGATCATTTCTTGTGTAGACCTTGGATTATGAAAACCATCAATTCATGCGCCTTGGCTCCGTAATCTTACCATTTTTCTTCAACCTTAAAATTGCTTTTGAAAAATAATCAACCTTGGGAAAAAGCATTTTGCAAATGTTTTAAAAAACCAAAAACAAGTCTGCCCGCTATTGGGATGATTGTGTATTATTGGCCACAGCTGTAAAGAGGTGAAAGTGCAACTCATTTCCCCTTTGAAATCGTTTCAATCACAGGAGTCAATGTTTAGTTAGCTGGACGTGTTGATGTTAGCAATTGGTGCACTGGAGTGTAGTGGTATATATGAATGGGCGTTTATATAACTAGCAAAATCAGCTATCTCAGGCAGTCGTCCTAGCGGTCCCCTTAAAATGAAACTTGGGAAGGGAGAAAAAAAAAGAGCATAAGAGAGCATAATGTATTCCCTGCCCTCAAAAACATGTTCTTCACACCCCACGATTCTACTAAGTGACGTGTATCATGTTGTAAACCCAATCGACCGACTGCAGTGACCAAGTGATTAGAGCATCAGACTTGCAGCCGGAAGGTCTAGGGTTCATATCCTGGCCGGGTCATACCAAAGACTTTAAAAATGGAACCTACTGCCTTTGTGCTTGGTGCTCAGCATAAACAATGGAGTAGGGAAAACAAGCCAGTGAGCCACAACTGGGAAAAAGGCCGTGGTCGTCTCGACTTGAACCAATTGGTTGGAAACTGGGACGTTAAACCTCATCTACCAAATGTAAACCCCATCGTCACAGTTCCTTGCCATGAAATGCATGTTTGTCGTGGAATGTTTGGGTCAATGAATTGTACTTGTGGTTTGTAGGGAGGCAGATTGTTCTTGGAGATCCAACAGAGAATAAATAAATCAATATTAGAAGAAAATATGTTGTAAAATGTTTAGTAAGGATTGGCTTTATGTCTTTCTCATGTCTGCTTTTTTAGCTGCTAAAACCACTTCCAGCCACAATACAATAACATGACAAAATAGATTTGATGAAATATTTCGAGTAGTACCGTCTCGCGTTATTTTATTTGTGACCTAAAGGAGGACACTTCAGAACTGGGAAGCAACAGGCAATGAGGTAATGATATGATGTACTTTAATGAGACAATAGGAAAATGAAGTTGGGGAACACCAATTTTAGCGAATTCAATTTAGCATGTAAGTTACTATTAGTCCTTTTGTTTAAGTCTTTAGACTTCAACAAAAGGACTAATAGTAAAGAAGGGCAGGGTCAGCTACAAAAATAAGGCTGTATCCTCAGTCTGTAAGGAAATACAAATGGAAAATATTATAGTTGCCTCCGGTTGTGGCAGATACCGAAGTGTTGCCGTCATTTTGTGACACCTGATGCGTTCAGAGTAACGACTGACTGTCGGAGACTAAACCGTTTAGGACCTTACGCTGAGTTTAAAATTGGAGAAAATTTTGTACGTACCATGAAGTTTACATCGGCTTCTATGTATGATCATGCTTTAGTACTTAAATGTTTGTCAATTCCCCTCCCTTTAATTTCAGGCAAATACTTTATAGAACGCAGTCTTATTCCATTTCTATGCTAGCACACAAAATCCGTACACCATCAGAGGTGTTTTGGCAGTCAGTAACCATTCAGAATCTAGTAAATAGTATCCCCCAAAGCTCTGATTGGAAGTTATGTTTCATATTTTCCTTCTTTCGATTTCACACGGACCTTCTCCAGCTTACTAAAACACCACAGCAGAGGAAAGCAGCCTGAAAAGTGCATATTCTGCAGTGCAATAAAGGAAGCCCACACGGAACAATTCAATCAAGAATCTACCTTATAAAAGAAACGAATATGGATAACTAGTTCTAAATTCTAAATCCAGCGGAATGCGGGAAACAAGGTCGGGTACAGCCAGATGGATGGCTACTTATGGAAGGAATGACATTGGACAGGTCCCTGGTTATGCACTAACTACATTGATGACTCTAACAAAAGGTCACTCTTTATTCCAATTCCACTTCCGATTAAATTGCAGGCCACTTCGGGCATTTTTTACATGCATTGAGTCACCGTTATGCATGCTGTGGATGTAGACCTCAAAATAAAAGTCCTGTCCATCGTTGGACGGTGTGTGGTTATCACATACAGTTTGTTTCTAATCGTTATTTACCAATAAGGCTCAAATTTTCCTCCCAGACATCTGGATATTCACTCTTCCTAATACAACGTTTGCGTTTTGTAATATAAACAATTCCTCTTTCCTTACTCATGAATATCTTTTACCATTATTCTTTAGACCCAAACGTTCATGCCTATATATCGGCATTCTACCTTCAGTGGTAAGGCCGGAAGTATCACGGGATGCCTATATATCGGCATTCTACCTTCAATGCTAAGGCCGGAAAGGATCACGGGATGCTCGTATACAGAGCGTGAATGGGGTTAACGAACTCGTTTGCTTTTGCATTCACAGGGAATATAACATTATTATATCTGGAATATACCGGGCAATTAATATCAAGTATTGCCCAAATTCCTTGGTCCGACCAGATCACACATACTTGTGTTATATCTACTGCCTGCGTAGTACTTTCTCTTGAGTATAAAGTTTGATTTTAAATCGCTTTTGAATTGACATAAACGGTCCTTCATGACCCTGTTAAGTGCATAACGTGGGAGTTTCATTATTTGTTTGTTAGTCTGTGCTTGTTCTGGTATATTACATCTTCTTTCGGTGTTATGCTAGGATATATTTCCTGTAAGGGTTGTTTTCCTTCCTCTATTTGTAGGTCTCACTGGTCAATGGTATCTGAGGTCATCGGGTAGCTGTTGGCAGTTTAAATATCAATGATTTTCAAAACTAGCAAAGGTCATATGGAATTTGCAAAATCAATATCAGTGAAAGGTTATAGAGCCTTTAAAACACTTTAAAACGATGGGTTGCTTTGCCGAACCAAGCCACGTACGCGGGGTGATGGATTCTATTGTTAGGACGAAACCCCCCTTTGAAAGTTGAAAGTGAACCACCGTTTGAAATCGAACCACATTTGGAGCTATATGGTGGTTCGCCGTGGTGTATTTCCCTACCCTTAGTAATGTAAATACTGTGCAAATTTAATATAGGCTTATTCTACAAGGACATTTATTTATTCTATGATAGTAGGTATAATGACTTTATACTCAATACCAAAATTGCTCTCTTCATGGGCGATATTATTGACCTGAGTTCGTTCCTTCGATGTCGAAAGTAAGATGATACTTTTGTACATTTGCCCTTTCTCGTACACCTAGGCTTATTAAGGTCGTAGCCTGTAGGAGCATGGGGGAGGCTGCCTCCTGAATTTCCACACCCTGAATGAAAATTGGTCTCCTTAAAAAGTAATGGAAAATCACTACACCCTGATTGTAGTTTGAAAGTTTTCAGAGCATGGGAAATGACATGCATTTTGTCCTGAATTTGACCTCTACCACAGACACGCCTTTATGTAGGGTCCCGTTCTAACGACTGACCTACCCTTCTTCAAGAGACTGGATCGGCCCGACTGATAACGGATGTTGATGCCCAAACCACATAATGCACTGGACAGTGCACACACCTGTATTAAAGCTAAAACCGTCTGACCGTGTCTCTCAGCCTGGAAGTAAATTACAATCTGGGCTAATAAGCGTATTGGGGTTGACACTGAATGGCGTCACTCCCGGGGTGTGGGAGTCTACACCCAAGAAATTTTCGAAGTTCGGTCCTTCGGGAAAATTTTGCTGTCCGTCGGGCAACACGCCACTTTCTCTTGCAGTTAATTTTATTTGTTTTGTCAGAAAAGAATCTTTTACTTGAAGCTGAAAAATGCCGGGCAATTTTACGAGCGCAACATTTTATATAAGTGAATAATTGTAGAGTAGATATATTGCTTTGAATACATTTAACTAGAGACGTAACCCCTCCCTGATTTAGCTGTTTTGGGAAACTATTCTGTGTGTCCGGGAATTACTATATATTTTTGGGAAAGTTACTACAAATTGAAAGTTTTCTGTCTGTAATCCTAGATGCGTAGCCAGCTTTTCCATGGAGGGACTTCCCGCAGCCCCAGTTTCGTGATCGCAGAGTGCTGGAGGATTCGGGAGAGCCCTAGCGCCGGGAGTGATGGCCTACCCCATACCAAAGACGACTCGGCGACGAGAAAGTGAGGGCATGTGCTGTACTTAGCTGGTCATGGTGGAAAAAAAAATGTTTCGTCCCGATAGTGGTGATAGGGTCAAAAGAAGTTTAACTAGTTATGACTTAAGAGAGGCAACCTAGCCTCGTCGTCTCATCTCTTTTTTCCATTGAGAGGTGAAATGGTGAATAATGAGAAAAAAAATATGATTGAACACTAACTCATTTCTTTTTTCAGTTGACCACTAACCTCACTCGTAAAATAATAATAAAAAACATGTTTGACTTTCACAGCAGGCTTATACATAATTGGCGGTAACGTGATTGTTTTCAGTTTAATTTCATACGACGAACTGTTTTTTGACTAAACGTGTCGATTACTGCTTCAAATTTTAAAGATTCCGCAAACTCACGCTCCATGTTGAGTAGTGCCTAAGAACTCAATCGGTCTTCACCCATAATAGATCTTAGGTATATTTTAGTGAGTTCCAATCGACTAAAGGATCGTTCACAAGTTGCAGATGAAATAGCAATTGTTCCCATGATTCTTTACAGTATTGTCAAATTGGGAAAGGCGTTGCTAATATCTCATGCGTTAATTAACAGTGCTGTAGTACTCGACCGAGACCGGTCTCGGACTCGAAACAGGCGGGTCTCGAGTCACGAATTTAAGGACTCGGACTCTTGACTCGGACTCGGAAGGCAAGGACTCGGACTCGGTATCGTACAGGCCGGACTCGTGTCTCGGCTCTAAATATCCCGATACCGGGCTCGAGACCGGCAGAGTGTGGGAATAACTTTTATGCAATTAATCCGTCGTCACATAGCTTTACCTTGTCCTCTGCAGTTTCTATACAACACACGGTATTTACGTCTTTGCATTATGCGCTGTGTAGGGTAGATGATATTATAAGAAGTCCTACGATAAAAACGTACATGGGGGTCCTTAATTATTTCCGTTGGTGGCCTATATGTTTAATCGGGAAGATCTCACGGGCCACAGCCAGACGCGTATCCTTGATTTTGGGCTCATTTGAAATGGATAGCGTTTCACCTAAATGTGTGGTGTCTAGGGGTCTGTCGAAAGGTCCCTGGTTCAAAACAGCACGGAATGGAATGAAAAAAAGTCGTAGCTCCGGAAGCTCTGACGGTATTTACAAAATAGTGGACATAAACCTGAACATTTATCTACGCTATCTGTAAATGGAATGGAATGCGCACTCAGTTGATAATCACAAGTATAACAATCTGATCATTAGGCCTAATCCAGGCCTGACAGAGTGGGTAACAAACAGTCTTATGACATATTAAGTGGCTCATTTTTTTTTCTGAAAAGTGTAATGCTGATGAGAAGGTGGTTTGTCGTAACTTTATCTGATCGGAGCTTCACTACCTGTTGGCTCGTATAGCCTAAAAAAAAGAATTTTTTTGCCAAAAATGCCTCTTAGATTGCCATCAGTGGCAAGTTACCGGGCTAATAAGAGGACAGAAAATAACATTTTGTCTATGTATGTTTCTATCAAATGGCATATGGCCTACTAAGATTTTGTAAGTGCATATCAACTGGCCTTCCAGCTCCCCCTCACCACTACTGGATTACATACGTCAAACTACATAGCGCGTCGACTTGACTGCAGCCTAAGTGAGCATGTGAGTGGGTGAATTAGGGATTATTGGATTATGGTACGGTTTATACACGGGGATGTAGCAGAGGGATTGGTGATGGCATGGAGAAGCTAAAATCAAGGTGAGTTTCAAACCAGCTCGAACGCAGAGTTGTAACCAAGTCATTTTTTTTCTCAAGTCAAGTCATCTACATTCAAGTCAAGTCAAGTCGCAAGTCATTTAACTCCAAGGCAAGTCACAAGTGATTTTCACCAAAAATGAATTCAAGGCGCAAGTAATTTTCGCTCAAGTCAAGTCACATGTCATAATTTTCAAAATGAAAAATTTAGTAAGCCTATACACTAGAGTGCATTTATAGATAGAGTCTTAATATGGAAACCAGGTGGTAGATCGTGAAAAAATTTTAACCCAAAAAAGTCACAGGTTGACTTTTTTGGAAGATTTACGAAATATCCTCTGTCCAGGACCGGATTTAGCTTGTGTGTTGGGGGGGGGGGCAGAATAGTTTGAGCACAGGCGTAGGAGCCCAATTTGATGATGGGGGGGGGGCTGGAACGACTTGCCCGAAAAATATAACCACAAATTTCCCCTCGCTCCACGCACGTTCGACATGTTAATGTACATATCATATGGGTCATTCATCGTTTATTACAACGCATGCCAATAACATACAAAAATTTGCCTTGTTCTGCGGTCCTTCTTTATTGGTTTTAATTTTGACGGAAGTCGTTGATCGCCGGCCTGGGGAAGGGGGTTTCCACGTCCCCTTTGAACTTTTTTGAAAAATTAGGTGCCCCCGCTTGCCCCTCGTTATCCCGCCTATGATAACAACATTGTATGAAAGGCAGTGTAAATATTGATCATTTGTAAATTCCTGTTTCTTAGCGTACACATTTTCATAGGGGGACTCGGACTCGGACTCGCAGCTTGTGAATCGGACTCGGTCTCGGATTCGAATGTCAGTGACTCGGTCTCAGACTCGGATTCGGCGAGTGACGACTCGGACTCGGACTCGAACTCGAACTCGGACTCGGAAAGTGGGGACTCGACTTCAGCCCTGTCATTTATGTCAGGGTTTCCTGTAAACTTGGAAGTGTGTCGATAAAACAGGTCAAAATTATGCTCATCGGAAGATATTCCTGACCGTATTCTTAGGCCGTAGGCTATGGCTGTCATTAAGCCTACTCAATCCACCACTCGACACTGTCAACCAGGCTTATCTGTCCTACAGTTTGCATGTAAGCCTCACTGGGTGAGACGCTTCCCTGTTTTCTCGTTTCTTAGGTGTTTTTGATTTTCTTCCCTTTTTCTATTCCTACTTCTTTTTTCCTTTTCTTCTCTCTCATTTCTCTCTTTTACCTCCTCCTTCATTTCCTCTTTTTTCCTCCATTTTCCGATTTTGACCTTTTTTTTTCAAGAGGCACATTGTCCCCTACCCTAACTGGCTACGCCACTGAGTGACATGGCGCTCCAGCAGCCGTACTCTCTACACAGCAGATCTTCCTTGCCCTAACACCCATAAATCACAAGTTTACCCTCAAAGGTGCCATTACGGTAAGTGCACAGTCAGATAGGTGACCTGTTTTCTAACCACAAGGCACTTCACATCGCTGGAGGTCTATTCTAAACAAATTTTGATTGAGTGCTGTTGGTGACCTTGATATCAGGAAGAGAGTCGCGTGGCACAAGGGTAAATGCCTGTGGTCAACATAACAGGACTGTTTTGTGGTTCAGCTGCAGCATGCACCTTCCCTTATTACCGTTAACATGAAATACTTTCAGTTTAAGTAAATTGAATTTGGTATAGCACTCAGTAATGAAAATAAATTTACTGGGCTTCACATCCATAAAATAAAGAACAGAAGAAAAAATGAACAAGCAAATAACAGTTCAGTCAATTGAAAGTTCTAGTAAATCTGTTTTGTTTCGATCTGTTTCATTTTGAAGGAATCGATTAAATAGCAATTCCTGCATATCCTTCGAAAGATTGTTGGATGTTACGCCGAACTAAGGGATCTGTCAAGAAAAACTGAAGCCTAATTAGTTCTTAAAGGAGGAATGAATTACACAGCCATTCAGTGCAAGTGGTTCGCGTCAATGGGTTTAAGGGAAATATTGTGTTTATTTTACTCATAACAGTAACATTTTCAAGAACCAATATGCTAATTATAGACACAAAATGATATTATTATTCAAATTAGGCAGTGCAGGCAGCGTTCGTTTGAAGAATAAGCTTCTTGCATATAGAAATACTTGTATTTGTTTTTCAAGAATAATTTATTTACCCAAACTGTCAAAAATTCAAATGAAGCAAATGAATGTATGGAAAGGATCAAGCTACCGGCGCAGTCATTGTTTCCCCGCGGAGCAAACAAAGTTTTATTTTCGCACAGCTCATCGCTACGAAAAAAAAACCAATGTCAGCAGGACTTCGAGCCAAAAACCATTTCAGTCTCTACAGTTCGAAAATCCAACGCAAACTTCCTTTACATTCTCATTCTTACCTTTTTAGAAAGGTAATTAGGCCTACTATTGTAAGGCCGATTTTCAGACGATGAGTAGCGTGGGGGACTCACACAAAGTTTACAAAGTCCGAGCGGAAAAATATTGACAGGAGAATCCGGAAAAATGGAGAGAAACGTTGCTTGAAGGTTCACAGTATTTTATTGCCCTCTTGGATAACAAACTCGAACAGAATACCGGGGAATTAACAAGTCGGGAAAAGAAATATAAGCGGGAGTCCTAAATACGGATCTGGGTGAGCTGATGTCTAAAATCAAACTGACTACAAATCATACCTTGGGCTCTGAAGAACAAAAATCACAAGAGCCCGCGCAAGACTGCGCACAGTCTGATTGGTCTAAACAATAACGTCATGTGCATAAATGATAATAACACTCAGCAAATGGCTAGATTGTACATGAGTTCACGCAGTACTAAGCACACCTGGCATGTGCGTATTTCTATGCGTTCTATCTCAAAACAATAACAACTCTTACTATGACGTCATTCTGAAGCTGACATGGAGCCAAGATTAACTAGTGACATTGTCAGATGATTATAACCTTGACCATGACCTTCATTCAGAGTGCAAATAGCAAACAACACATTATAATATGTAAGTATGAGAACAGATCATAGAGAATAACAGTATTGGAGTCTGAGACATAAGGAATGACTAAACTTACGTCTCACACCATGCGTGTTCAAGTTGAAAACTAAACCAACTGCCGTTCGCTAAAATTAAACTAATAAATATTAAAGAAAATGTCCTTTTAACTGTATGAAATGAATATATGGCCAACTCTGGCAAGCTCTGAGGGGGTGGCAGCCCAAGTGGGTGGCAGCCACAGAGGCGCTATATGCAGGCTAAGTCATTGTGGGCGAGGGTGTTCGTTTAGAAGTTCGATAAGTGGGTCTACAAAATATATAACCTTTGGTTTGCGAAATTCAATATTTCCTAAATTGCTCTCAAGTATTTTTCATGTGCCTTGAAAAGAGCCTGGATAATTGAAATGTTATTCATGACTACTTCATGCCAGACACCTCTGGTGGACTTGCTTCACAGCCTTACGAATCCATAAGTATCTGACATCTTTCTTGACAAAAAGCAGCCTTAATCATTTATTCAACTTATATTTTGTTCAAGGTAGGCCTAATTGAAAAAAATGAGCAAGTTTCACAATTGGGACCCATTTAAACTGGACTAAGCCCCCCCCCCCGTCGGGGAGCTTGGACCCCCTGTCAGGCAAATCCTGGCACCACCCCTGATTACATAGGACTACAATATTTTCATATTTACAATATACACAAGTTAACTATCACCCTGGTCGCCCACACCGAAAAAGTGGTCCCTACCGTCTGCTGATCGTCTGCCTTGGCAACCGAACGGAGTCGGCCTCAACCCTCAGCTCAATCTCCTCACCGACGCGAGGACGACATCCGCAAGTCTCCCCTTTCCCTTAAATATAATATTACAATATTAAATCGGTCTCTCCATAATCCGAGCTTTATGGAGGCAGAAACAAAAGTATGCCGCGAACACTTGTATTGCATCATAGCGGGGGTGATAGACCATATAAAGCGTAGTCCTGGCTGACCGCCCATGTGTTTCAAAACATGAGGCGGTCAGCCAGGACTTGAAACCCCTCCCAGAGGAGGGCCACACAGCCAGACTGCCAAAACACATGGGGCCACTCTCCTTCTTTGTGCATCCAATGTATGTGGGGGAAAATGCGACTCTCCAAGACATGCAGGTTGGATGGTGAATTGTCTGACAATAAGTACAGTATGAGCACAAGGTATTTTGTGCAGTACGTAGCCTTTATGCTTATGCCGAATTAATAATCAAAATGGTTAAGGAAGTTTTTCGTGCTGCCAGTAAGTCCAGACCCACGGCTTACCCAGGCTAGGCAAGGCTAGCCTAACTTCGGATTTGGCTACTGTAACCAAGGGCGGCGAGCGCAATTTTTTTTCCCACGAGGTTATGGGCAAATCATGCCAATGGACCAATCAGCTTCTTGGAAATAGGCCACACCCCTAAATCCAAAATGACAGCTTTTCGACCCTTTTCTTGTAATTCTGACACCGGATTATGAAAGAACTGGCCAAATTACCCCAGTCCCTAAAAATAACCCTTACCATGATTTTGAAATAAATTTGAAAAATTTTGAAAATGAAATTTGCCCATAACCTCGTGGGAAGAAAAAAAATGAGGCGGGCAGCGATCTGTTTCAGATATTGGGGGGAGGGGGCATCTGCCCGAACGCCAGGAACTCTGATAAAGGGGGAGGGCGCCGGCACCGCACAAGGGGAACCGAAGAAGGGTTATGTTTGTAGTCAGTAGTCACACATGACGAGTTGCGGGAACCACGGGGGATGACTCTCAAGACTACCACAATAGCTTTACAATGTCGGCTGTAGCCGTGTGAAGCGCACGAAAATTTCTCTCTTTTGGTAAGAATTTTTCCCTCCTTTTTGCAATACAGAGAAGTGATAAGTCTCCAGAAGTGAAGGGAACAAGGCTATGATCACGATGATACTTCTTCAGATCTGCAAGCGCAGGCAGGCATATTGGGAGTCGAGTACAAGTTACGAACGGCGAGGGGACCAGGGCTGCGAGCCATAAGACAGGCTTGGGGTGGTGCAGTATGATTTTGGTAAGATCCAGAGAGAAAGTCCCCGAATGGGATTAGTAGAATGGGAACAGCTAGCATGAGGCTTTGAGCAGGACTCTGAGTGACAACGAGAGTACATCAAGCTCTTCACAGTTCACAGTTCGGATGGTGATTATAGTACTTTTACTATGAGCGAAGTTTTTCATAAAGAGAAAAGGTAAATTTTGGAATAAATTTGTGGTACGTTACACATGTTACTCAAGAAGGTTCCTACATAAAACCCCTTAATGATGCACGGTGACGAACTTTGAGCCTTTCCCTGGCTTTCGCTAGAATAGTTTACTAATAATGTCCGTAGCTGGTTCAACTTTGATTGTGAGAATTGCACCCGAAGAGTGCCGAAATTTCGCATGAAATTTATTTGCCATAGTAAAACCTGCTGGCAGAATCAGAAAGGTGTGGTAAAAGGATATACCCAACGAGAGGACCAACCTCCCGTTTGGGATACAGAAACCCGAAGCCCAGCTAGAAGCGAAGGGATTACCGAAACAATGCCGAACGGAACAGTTTGAACGCACGAAGCTCGTCGAAAAATATGGGGTTTTGTTGAAGAAAATCTGAAAACGTTTGGCTCATGTTAAGGAAAGTTAGAAAATTTGGGTTTCTATGTAAGAACGTTCCCTCTCCTCATCAAAGACAATTCCAATTTTCTCAACTAAGTTATCCATAGCCCCTTCCAAAACTAATTTGAGCCCTTCCTTGTGCAGATGCAAACCCGTATTATACTGTGCATAAAATTATCCTGAGGGGAACACAAGGCCATGATATGTAATCAGAACACTCTCTGTGCATGTTATATAATGTGGGCTACTTTACATCTTTTGACTTTAATGTTAATCAAAGACCATTCAACAATTAAGAATTTTGCTTTCTCCCAACCAAACTCTACTTGGGGTGATGCCCGCCTGTCTTTAAGAGCAAGAAAGCAAGCTACGGGCCTGGCAAACGAACACTTTGCGCAATCGGCCAAGGGTACAGGGGACCGTCTTAGGTCCCCTATTGGGTTCTAGGGGCTTCGACCCTATAAGCCAAGCGATAGAGAGGACATAGATTGCCTGTTTCCTGCCCGAAATTTCTTTCAACTTGATATAAAAATGGCAAGATAAACTCACTAGTCTGTTAATTATAACAAAATGTGATTAGACTACATATATTTTTTCTTCATGCCTCAAAATATTGGGGGACATTTGATATGATATCCCCCCTCTAAAAAATATTGGGGGAAACATGTCCCCCGTCCCCCCATGATCCCCGCCCCTGACTTTAACCTGATAGTTTGAGCTTGGTTAGCTTAGACTAGGTTAGTCTAAAACATTGGTCTTGGGGTCTTGTGCTCACTAACAGCATCAAGTTCGGGGCCATACCTTTTTTACTATGAGCTTAATGTGGGCATTTGTCTGACTGCGCAGGATACCCAATGGCTGTATTTACTTCAACTGGGCTGGTAGCCAGCTTTGCATTTTTGGGGGACAAGTGTTGTGATTGGGGGGGGGGCATAAAATTTTCTCCTAATTCCTGTTGTACTAATTATTATGGAGTTTCAATTTTCATCTGATGGAGCAGAAATATATTGAGGGCATTGCCCCCCCCCCCATGCCCTCCTCCCGTGGTTACGGGTCCGACTTCAACGCAATCTTCCAGTCTACAATCCCCCATTCTTGATGATAATCTGAGGTCATACAATGTCCAAACAAGTTAACCAACATCAAGCATCACATTTCCACCTAGCTGAAATAGGCTAATCAACCAAGGATTGGATAAAACACTGTGTTTACTATAATTCATTAACAAACATTAAATATTTTCTCCAACTACTATTGGGCAAGTAGTCATTAACCAATTTTGGGTATAATAATTGCCTATAATTTAACCATCTTCCAAGAAAATACGTTACTCGATAGCTGTTGGGGAAAATTTACCCCATTTTCTGAGCGTGTACTTAATGTACCCAGTGTTGGTTAATTAAAGGTTAATCAACCGTGGATTAATTAGAGGATAATGCGCGATCGCGGGTTGATGCAAGCGATGCGCAGCCCGAGTGCATCCTTAACGATAGCATTACCCGCTAGAGTGCATTATTCTCTCCTTAATGCACAGTTTCAGGGGTGAGTAACCTTGCTTATTCATACACAACAATACTTTGATTAATTTTGATTTAAAAAGACAAAAACGTTTGTAAATAATATTTTTATTAACAGCGCAACCCCGAGTGAGATCGCGCGTCGATCCTTCTTAGCGTGGGTTGATCAGAGGATCAACCACGGTCACCTGACCGTAATATGGTCCTATAGAATTTGGGGATTATTGTTAAGTATGAATAACTATAGGTACTTTCGAAATGTAGAAAGTTACCTTGCTGTCAAAAGTTATTGTAACTATAGTGAGTTTCAGCATTCTTTTGTAAGTGGAAACTGCATGAAGTTTCATTTCTACGGAAATCATGGTATGCTTATTATAACAAACTAGGCCTACTTTAAAAATGTAAAAGGAGCTTCGTTCGTGTCCTACACTCTGCATATTTACTGGATCCAAAATGTTGTATTCCCTTGCAACCATCTTTCACGGTACATATTTTATAAACACGCCCGAGATACATCGATCGTTTCCTAAAGCATGGAGCTGCCACAGGAGACTGTTGGTCCACAAAAGGTCACAAGGTATTTTCTCCATGTCTCACGTTTTCTACATTTTTCATCTCCAAAGTAGTAGCTCCATGATTAAACAGAGGTCTGTTTTAGCTCCATGTTTCTACTTTGTATTAGAACACTTTAACTTCGCTCACGGTTCTGCGAAATAAGGCAATTAATAGAGAGGGCTACATTACAGGCATACCACGCACGATGCAAATTACAGCAGCTCTTACGCAACGTGTGCAATATGAGCTTGTTGACAGATTGAGGACTGTTGCATTGATAATGAACTAAAATTGGAAGAGTGGTATTAAGCCAGTGAAAGTTTCAAGGTTCAAATGGTGGCTCCAAAATTTGGCAACCACTTGTTTGTCGCCACATTTAAAGTCAGTTGTCTCAATCAATCTTGAACTGAGGTACCTTTACCGGCGTTAATTGGAACAGAGATCGTTAAACCGGGGGGGGAGGTTCACCTTGACACATCCCTGATTGAAAAAAAAATTCCGAGTACAGAGATGTACTCTAACTCTAACTTTTAGGGAAAAAGGCTTGAATTTATGATTAAAAATAGTTTGTCCACAAAGCCTACAAAAATACATAAATAAATAAAAAATGGAGAAAAAGAATAAAAAAGAAACATAAAAGATATGCGGCTTGTGCATGCAAAAAAAAAAAAAAAAAACAGACGAAGTTTCGAGTCCTTAACGCGGTGTGGAGAGGGAAGTACACTTTGCATAGGGACGGGGAGTGTCAGTGGCGTCGTGCCTATTGGGGCCCGGGGGAGGGCCAGCCCCCCAATTTTGTCAAGGGTGTCATAAAATTTTGTCTAAAAATGCATTTAAAATCCTTCACATGTCCAGTTAATATGAGAAGTTAAATGTTTTCGAAAAATGTAACTCAATAAAGTTAGGCCTATGTTACATCGTAGTATGGTAGGATGTTCTTTCAATTCATGCAAATTATCTTTGGATAAAGATTAGGTGGTATGTGGACAAACATTTTGAGATAGTTGGTGATAATTAGCCATTTCCGACTAAAAAAGCAGAATAAGTTCGAATTTAATCATGTGAATAGCTACTAATATGTCATATGCATTAATACTGAACTATATTTGCAAAGTAGCAAGTAGGCCCAAGTGTGCAATGTATTGGCTGTGAACGGTCGGTACGTTGTACAGTAGTTTGTCTCAGCTACCAACGTTGGTCTGTGTTGTACAGAGGAACAACAGTAGCGTGCTCAGTGGGCGGGCGCCATGTCCCCCACCCCTGTAAGAAGTCGGGGGAAAATCAGCTAGTCGAGGGAAATCGGAAGCAGTCTGACCGAGCAACAGGTGCACTTTCCCTCCTACTGATTTGTCGTCATGCGTGTTGCTTCAAGATATGTTTCAAAAATAGCACCGTTTTGCATCTCAGCCTGCTTCCAAAAGCAAAAATTTTCCAAAGGGGATTGGGACATCCCTTCCCCTTAGACCCTTCCCCAGGACAGCGAACAATCAGACCTTGCGGCCCTCAATTAAAATTTATTTTGCCTTTCAAGGTTAACCACTAAACAAATAGCAGTTTCTGAAAAAACGGTAAATCATATATTTATAAAGGTGAATACCTTCGTATTGGTTATTAGGCAGGCGCGAAGCTTAAGCCAAGGGGAGGAAGAAAAGAGGGCACTCCCCCCCTCCCCCGAGTATATTTTGATATTTTATGTTTAATTCTTACAATAGGCTAATGCTAGTATCCCCCCCCCCCTTCATTTAAATGCGGTAAGTAGGCCTGTGAAGTGCCATTTCCAGCGATCTTGGAGGCATTTCGGGCCAAACTTTTCTTGCGCTCCGTGCCAACTCATGGTGGCGCGGAGCGCTGACAGTCTGCAGTCTATGCACGTCATCCTTGACAAATTCCTGGCTACGCCCCTGTTATACTAGAGGCATCATTTTGCTTCTAGCTAGTTAGACTTTTCTGAATGCCTGTCGGGGGATTCACAGTCTGCGCCCCACCTCACACTGAGGAACAGTGATCAGAAACAATTATGGCATAGAAGCATAAAAACGCAGCATACAATTTTCGACAGTTTTTCGAGGAAGAAAGGTGTACTACGTTCTTAGTGTTCATTTATGATAGGACCTCGCATAAAAGGTCATTTCACAATTATTAGCTTGCATTTCATCCAATGGTAGTGGTACATTTTATCTGGTAAATTTCTGATCGTTTGCAATTTGCTAACTTTTTTATTGAAGTGAAAATTTATGGCAAACGAAAGATCAAAATAACCACTCTTCCATTCTACTAACAAGCCTGGGAAATGACATTTCCGGCTGTCGGAGGGGTCGCCATCTTTCAAAGTTCTCTATGTGCTCCGCGCCAACCGATGGGTACGGTCCGCTTGGATAGTCTTTCGGGCAGTCACCTCACTCCCCCCCCCCCCAAAAAAAATATTTTTGCACGACGCCCCTGGGGAGTGTGCATGGGACGAGAGGAGAGCTGGTGTAAATAATTCATCTGCCGATGAGCGATTCTCGCAATCGAGCTGCCTAGTGTCAACCATGCTTCTAGGAAGACGCCAGACTGGAAGGAAGAAGTAGCCTGCTATCCTACCCCAATCGATTGCAAAAATTTTCCAATTTTTTTTTTCGTAAGAACAAAAAGGACCATGACTTAACCATATATTTCTAAAGATGGTAATATTCAGGTGTAAGTCTAATTTCTACTTGGTGATGGGTGTACTTGAATGCTATCATAATTCGTTTGCAAACTTGAACGTTTTCACGCTTCCGGCGCTGTTAGCCTCATTTCTGTGCTTATTATTATGATTGTTTTCAATTAGCTTATTGATGAAGTTTTTGCGGTAACGTTAAGCCAATTTTTCTCAAGTTGTTCTTCTTACAAGGGATTACGTAGGCCACAGGATCCAAGTGCAAGGGATTGTAAAAATACCAAGTAGTAAAGGCTCCTTTCGCCTTCCTCTACTTTTCGTGAGACATGAAAATGGAGATCTTTAGAAAAATACCAAGCAGTAGTCTACTACTCTATAACTGGCTGACACATTTCGGGATTGCTGAACTTTAAGATCGTAACTTCGTGGACACGGTAGCAGAATATAGCATATTATAACTGATGTCAAGCCTTTGCTGGTGAAACATATCACTGGCAATGCATTTTTTTATTTAACATGAAGACAGTAGGAAGTATAACCATGAAAATACTACGGTAGCCTGGGTACCTCGGGGAAAATACGTAACAATCATACAATGAAATCAAGAATTGAAACTGTCATAGTAGTGTTCCCAATTTTTTTAAAATTGTTAAAATGCTTTCCATCTAGGGTAGAGTTTACTCACAGAGCGTGATATAAGAACCTATATCCTGCTCTATGATTTTACTAATTCTTCACTACAGCAAGCAAGTAGCAGCTTCCCCTTACGGTACCATAAATTACGTAAAGAAATCCTTGAAGTTCTCTCAGTCGAAATCTGGAAAGTGCCTTATGAAGAAAAACATCAATTACTGATGTAGTTACTATTCCCATGGCTAGGTCCTAATAACTCGGAGGCAGCACTCTCACGACCACAGTATATCTGAATGAAATAGTCTGCAAAAAGTATTGAAGTATGTGACCTAGCAGGGAGCACACGCAATGAGAAGTGATACACTGTCACTGCATAGTCTTATTGAGGAATACTTGTGGTTAACTGCTTCTGTAGGTCGAACTTACTGCTTTAGCTTGTGTGTATGAAATAGGCCTGCTAGTAGTATTGACCTATATGACCTTGTAGCAGGCACCAAACCAAATGAATCAGTGCTGTACACGCGGTCACTGGTCACCGTGTAGTCTTGTTGAGGAATATTTGTGGTTAATTGCTTCAAACACAAGGAGGTTGAACTTGACCAGCCTGCTATTTGACATAGCAACTCCGTGGGTGAACTTCCAGCAGACCACTTTAGCTTGCGAGGTGTTCATTGACAGATTTATAAACAAGAGTGCCCTGCGGGAGATTTTTCTTTGTGTAATTGACCTGAAAATGACAGAAAGTTTGACAGCCTGGACTTTGACCAGCAACCCTCCAATTGCCGCACATCGGTCGGGTTACTACATGCTGTAAGAGCGTACCGTCACTTGGAGCGCTATGATCAATCCTACACTATTCGGGAAGCCATTGCTTTTGACGAAATCCAGACTGTAGGGAAAGTTGCAGTATTTCATTGCATAATTGTCTGCCATAAAGTAGACACGATGTCCAGCACTGTGATATGAAAGTCTCTTGGAATGTGAATCAACACAACCTGACTGATCTTCGGGGATGAGTTGTAGCAGGGAGTTGTTCCCTGGTTGTAGGTGTTTGTGGTCAGTTGCACTGGTGAAGGTTATCCACGCAACACATTGTCGGGATTGATATCAGTCCATCTACTGTTCACCAATCACACATGAGAGCAAGCACGTTGACTTTCTGGAACCGTCGTCCGATTTTACAAACCTTCCTTTGTTGGTCAATTCATAAAAAATGGGTCGCAGGTAGGTCGATGACAGCTGCACATTACCACGACTTTACCCAATTGCTATGCGACCCCCATTCCCAGTGGCAGTGGGAGCATTAATATTTAGGGGGACGGGTGAACCAAAATCTGATTAAGTATTTAAAAAATGCGGGAAATTGTGTGGTCATCGTCCTAGGAGGGTGCATGTGGGGGGTGTATTTAATGTCCTTATACATGCGACCTGATGTTAAGTTTGTTATCTTTGGAAGTGGAATAGTTTTCGAGAAATTATATCATATAATTTCTGTTCGCCTCTTGCCTCACCCACCCATGATACATCACTGAGCCCTAGGAAGGGTGACCATGGGAGATTAATACCGTGATGGGATTATTTTTATTTTATTCTAATGAGAAATGGAACCAATGGAAGACAAACAAAACTTTTCTTATGGTAGTATTATAGGGCTGCCAACTTTTAGTGAGAGTAAGAGTGAGATTCGTTGGGAGACTACCGACGCGCAGCGCGACCATCAGTTCGCGGGGAGCGTCCCGCCAGGGGGGGGGGCTGTTTGCCAAAATACCCCTAGATTGCAGGAAATGACACTTCCGTGCCTCATTACTGCACACCCACAATTGCCAGTTTTCAGATGTTTCATATTCCTGGAAATTTTTAGGAGACATTCTGTTCACATTATAAATAGGCCTACAAAAAAATGGAATGTATTGCTGACAGCCTAAAATCGAATATAAATATATCCTAATCATAGTGGTGGAACGAAACCCAATGAAAATTATTATAAATGAGGGAATAATTCGTGTTACTATTTATTAGCAATTTACTACACTGTCAGCTCACTGCAGTTGGAGAAGGAACTCAGGTAGCGTGATTGCTGGCGTTTTACCGGCACCTGACACATCGTTTGCCATATGAGTGGAGTTGTTTACGCCATATTGAGACAATCCGTGAGAAACTGATGATTCATCGGGAGAGCGTGGGATTGCGCCGAAATGCGTCACTAACAAAGGGTGAAAGTTGACAGCCCTGTGGTATACACCATTTAGACCTGTTCAAACTAGTAAAACTTGGAAAGTATTTATTCTCAACTTCCTTAAACCTTACTTAAACCTAATTCTCCTATCCAGGACCATATTGTCGCTTGAAGTCATTTTGGAGTCAGGAGAAAGGCATACGGATTACAGTCATTGCTTGCATTTGCCAAAAATACTGACTAATCGTGTTTCCTTTTTGTTGACGAACTTAGCGCACAACCCATGAGTTTCTAGTTGATCTAGAGTGAGCTGATGAACATGAGCAAGTGCTACTGCTTTAAGTCGCACTTGTGTCATGGTAATTGCACATCCTACATCCCAACCTCAAATCTGCTGCATCACTAAAAAACTGGATTGGCAGTTAGTACTGTCTATTATGAAACAAAAGGGCTAATTGAAAAAAAATTTTATGTCTCTTTAGTTCGTATTTAGTTCAATTTGTAGATAGGTAATTTTTATTTAAAATGAAGGCAAACGTTACAAAAATGTTCGCAAAAGTGCAATTTTTCGACGCCCTTCGCGCGCATTCACCTTGTAATCTTGTTAACCTATCAGAACTTTCCATAGAACAAACAATATAATTATTATTGCAAACTAACGGGACTTCAAACTCAATGACCCTCCCCACCATCAATCTCACTGCATCTTGAAGAAATCGACTAGTGGTTAGTTCGAATTACGCTTTTTTTGAAAAGATACAAAGTGCTATTTTATGGTCTGTTTAGTGCCTACTCAATACCATTAGCAGACAATAAAATGATTTATTCTAGTGCCCAAAATCGTGTAAATGCTTCAGAGCCTCCGGGGGTTTGGCCCCTGGAACCCCACTGAGGGGCATTACTGAAATGGAGCCTGAGGTGGGCAACTCAGCCTCATGCCAAAGACGATCTTATGCTACTACCCCGGAAATAGTACTTCCATGACCAAATCAACCTTGTTGTTGTAACAGACAAATAAAATCGGGTGCACCAAGGTCAAAGTGACATTGCCAAATGTTAAACTGCGTTTAAGTGCGGTGTTCTCTATCCTGTCCTCGCGTTATACTTAAATTTTTCATCTTGTACTTTTTGCAAGATTCCCTTAAAAGGTAGACTTGGCCAAGTCTCTCGTGAGTGTTCTCGTACTGCTAGTACCTACAGCTCACTATATTTACCTTGGGTTTAATACGCCCTCTATCGGCTGCTTATTTGTATTGCTTCTCAACGAGAGACTTGGGACACTTGGTTTCTGTGACGTCATAATTTTAATGTTATTTCTTTATTTTATTCATCCTCAATTAGGGATGAATAATATGTAGTAGTCTGTCAACTTTTAGTCCAATCAAAATCAGTAAATTGAATGTTATGTGAATAAACAAGATATGAATAAACATATATGAAGTTTATATCACGTGATTAATTGCTGCAGGGTCTACGACATTGCCGATAGCGAAAACTCATCAATATCAGCCGTAAGAATTGATCAATATGACGGTTTTTGCAACTGGAAATTTCACGGGACAGGATTCACGAGGAGCGAAACCGTGCCATGATTTGATTTTCATAAAAGAAAGACAAAATCGTTGGTTCAGCGACTTAATTTGAAGAAAGTTTTGCTTCGAAATCGGTATCGATAGCGGTCTGATTCTCAGGCGTTCGGAGCGTTATACACAAATACATATACAGCTCTGTGTACAACAAGCAAGGTAGGACACTTTGGATCCTAGGCATCGCGGCACTCGCTATTATCTGCGTAGCCATCCATACGGTCTCTCTCACAAAACGCATAATCAGATAATGTAAGGAAAAGCACAGTAGAAGGCAAGTTCGCTTTGCAGATGTAACCTTCGTCACTCGCAAATCACAACGCACGCCATTGCTGTGAATCGCGAGTGCGGGAGCCTGGCTGGGATTCGAAGTGGCCTACTAACTTGTTCGTATACTTATAGGCCAATATGTATCAGCTTTATCATCTTGCTAGCTCAATGTGCCCTCAACGGGTAATGACTAAGACTTTATATTAGACCAATTGTTAAAATCACTCATGCATGCCAGGCAATGCTACAGTAGCTTTGCTTGTTCCTCTTGTAGGTGTCTTGTGAGAACAATATAGCACAAAATTAACAAAGTAGTTTGGGAATTAGGCCTAGCATGTTTCCAATGTAACCAACATTCAGAACTGATGGACTATGGGAGAGGTCAAAGGGAAGAGGGTGTCCCCCTGCCCTTTGGAAACGTTTTTCATTTTAAGAGGTACCTATATAACAAATGGTGCAATATTTGACACAAATTTTTCTTGCAAAAGAGTGAGCAGTACAATTTGACTGATATAAAGTGATTCTGTGCAGAACTGAATCAAGGTGATATAGGCCTATTTGAAATAAATACCTGCATGGGCAGAAATTGCTCTTCATATTTTTTTATGTGACAGTTCTTTGCGTTTATTATAGGCAACATTTGTCATTGATACAAATATACTAGTTTGCTAAGTCACTGGTGAAGTTAAATAAATAAATTTTAGGCCTATCGTAATCCACAAATTCCAGCTAAGAGCATGACTATAAGAGCTAAAAACCTTAGAGGTTTTGTGATCCTTACATTGGGAAGGTCAGGGACAGAGCCAGGATTGAAGGACTTTTTGAAGGGCCTTTTTGATAGGCATTAGGCTTCTACATGAAAGTGGGATACCCACTAGACTAAACTTTCACTTGCAAGGTTCACTAGACAAAGGATGGACCAAAAATCTTCTTTGGCCCAGCTGGTGGTAAGGTTTGGATTCCACTGAGGTATAAAATTTATAGGCTACTTGGACTAGCCTCAGGTAAGATTAGGGTTTGGGTAAGGATTATGGTTATGTTTAGGATTATTAAGTTTACAGTAGAGTTAATATCTTTGGTCTACTCTAGGGAAGCATTGATATAGTACTGAACCTGTCATCTAGACACATTAGCCTTGCAGCCCATGAAAGCATGTCTATGGCTTGTGCGTGTAGACATTATATCAACCTGAAGGTGTATGTTGCCTTTCCAAGTCATATAGACTGTGCCCCCAAAGTGCTGAGCCCATTGCAGTATTTACCAAATGCAAAACAGTTCTTACAGGGATTGGTTTAATTATCAGCTAGAGATGGTAAGTGTCTGGTACATCCAGTGAAAATTTAAGATGACTAGCACTATTTAATATGCCCTTGTAGTGGACTTACAGCCTTACAAGTGGACCAAATACATGTTTTGCAATGTCATTTAAAGTTAATGCAATCATTTAGTTGAAATAAGAGAATGCAGGTTTCAGTAGACTCAGGTCACATTGCTAAAGGGGAGGGATCTTAATTTGAAAGTAGTGGACCAAAGCTATAACCATGGTACTGTGCAATCATTCAGTTGTTAGTAGAACACCTAGTGCAACATTACCTGAAAATTGATTTCAGGATAGTTGATGTACGTAGGTCGGTACAAAATGAGTCAAATTTTGTATCAGTTTAGATCCAAGAGATTACAAACCTGAAAATTTTTTTATACTAGGACATCCCCTTATTCAGGAAGCCTTCTCATGAATCCTTGACCCAAGATCCCTGCTAATTTAAGACAAGAAGGATAAGGAAACTGGGTAACTGCCACCCTCCCTCATTTCCATCCCACTTTCAGGATTTATTACCTGTATCTACAAAACGTTGACTTAATTGTACTATCAGGCATTAAAATCTGCAAATAAAAATTCAGTTTATACAACAACAGATGACTGAGCTCAAAGACATAGTACTCCTGACCCCAAAAGTTTGAGATTTAGAGGTACTGCAATCTTCAGTTGCTCCAGACAGTAAAAATTACCCCACTAAATTTTCTTCTAGCCTCTCCTCCAAATGAACAAAAACACCTGTCTATTACAGCTCCCATACAAAGTTATGGTACATTTCTCTGAGTAAACATTGTTTAAAGCCACATCCATGCAGTACTGTGAGTGAGCTGAGCTTAATTGGGAACACAACTGACTACTCAAGTCATTATTGACCAACAACAGTGAAGCTAGTGTTTCAACTAATGTCAATCAAAGAGCAGTCACTAAACGCACTTAGAGGTATGGTCATATCCCTAAATATGTTTGAGGTGATCCTATATAGCCCCATTTCAATTGGGTTGTTCTTCTCATGGGTGCTATTTAACTCTTTTTCAGTTAAGCAGAAAATGCAGCCAGAGACTTGAAAAGATTCTTTCTTTGAAAGTGGATTTCAGATTCAGTGTTGATTTATGTCAAATTGTTTAGATTACGACATTGGTGCGGGTAAGGAGGTAGAAGGAAGGGTAGAGGGAAAATTTACACACTTTTTGCATGAGTGTTACAGTAAGTGTTATAATTCTTGTAATTCTTATAATTATGAATGATTCCTAATAAGGCAATGGCCTACTGTGTGTACTGTAAAATGACTAGTGGGAACTTGGCTCTCACTAACCTTCAAAAAAGTTTTTGTTTAATTCCAGTCTTGTGAAGAGAAATTAATTGAGCAAACGGTGATTTCTCAATAAACCCAGAGATCAATACTGTAAACCCAGAGATCAATACTGTCAAAACTGTTTCCTTCATTTGGTTCAAATGTTCATTATACCTTAGGCCCACATTCATGCAGGGAGCTGCCATTTAAGTTGCAGCATCCTGATTTAAGAGCTGTATTAGGAGGGCAACATCTCATAGCAAAGTAAAGTCCTATTTTCGGTATGTACTTTATGTAAGCCAACCTCAAACTGAAGTGAATAGACACCTACTAATCCTATTCACTTCTGGCTATTCAGCCTATTCATTTCCATTCAGTTTCTATTCACCTCAGTTTGAGGTAGTCTTACATGAAGTATCTCCCCTATTCTCCTTCACCCCAAAGAGATTATGTGGTAGTCTACTAGTGATAGTGCCTGGAATTCTTGATTGAAGGGATGTGGGTCCCTTTAAACCATGGTTACTACAGTGTGTGACTAAGTAAAACAGTTACGGACTTCCTCAGTATAACCACCTGGATATGGGTACTACCTTCAGCTAGAGATTTATCCAGTGATACTCCAATGATGTCCTATTCTGAGGGATTGTTACACTCTTAATCTGCTAGACTACTTCATGTCTCTATCATGGAAACCAGGTTGAAGCAACAGCATACATGCGCTCTGTAGTAAGATTCCTTCTCTGAGAAGATTGAATGTAACCAAATAATTCAACTCAGCCCATTCTCATTTACCTCTTTCCAGAAACCCTCCCCCACCAACACCAATTGCTTCTGTTAGAAGGAAACCTGTGTGCCAGCAATGCAACATTGCCTCCACACAGTCATCATTATAGAAATACTTGCTCTACTGCAAACTGGTTTTAACTGTTTTCTGAAATAAATGAAAAAATACCACACTAAGCATGAAAGCTTGGGTACTCAAATTCCCAAAGATCAACATTCCACAACTAAAACAATGAGACTTTTCCTTGTCCTTTTTCAACAAAGCAACAAAGCTCTAGAAATTTTTTAAGCCCTACACACACATGCTATGCTACAGCAGGATATTACTGAAACTGAACATATTCTTTGATAAATGTACTTGTAGCTTGAGTCAAGAAAAAAAGACTTAAGAAGCAACACATTGTGCTCACTCAATGCTTAAAGATTGAATGCAATGTGACTGATATATTGAAATATCTTCCATAATGAAATATAGTATCACATTATGTGATATGAAAGGGTACTTGAATTTTGCTTTTGAGGAGAGAAAAGTGTGTTCAGTATTGCACAGAATTTGGTTTATAAGTAGGTCAGCTTGCTCCAAAAATGTAGAAATGAATCAGCTTTACTCAAGTCACCTTATAGTTACATTTAAAATAAAGAATTCTAATTATCCTCCTAAATTTCAACACACATTACTATTTACTGGATAATTACTCAAATGCTTGCTGTGATGGACCATGACAGATTTGGTATAATGGTGTCCTTGCTGTACATAAAAACAACTTCCATGTCAAATTTGCTCTAGAAGTAATAGCCTAACATACTGCATAATACTTTGTAGAGAATCTCACATGTGACCACCACAGTGCTCTCAATCCATGCAGCATCAAAGATAAAGATTCTGGTGTAAACTCAAGTCTCAACCTAGGAAGAGGTCTAGCCAGGCAGTGTGAAGATTTGTTATATCTTGGTACATGTATGTATACATGTACCCAACTTTTTAATACTCATGCATCAGGTCTTCCTCACTTTTGGGTCATGATGTAAAATAAAAATGGTCTTGAGAAGGCAAGCTTCAAACAATTTAGCTCTTGAAGATGCACTAATTGTTGCTAAGTTAGTTCAATTGCCTTCCCTGACACATATGACCAAGTACCATACATGTCAATTGTTATGTTTGCATCAGGATAAAGCATATGACCATGTACTGTTGAACTTCACAGTGTTTCTCTTGGTAGGAACTGAGGAGGTTAAACTGTACAGGTAACAGTTACAAGTCCATAGAAGTATAGTTGACTTCTGGAAAATGAAAATATGCAAGTTGTCAACTATTTAATTACAACAGATGCTTGAATTTACCTGTACCCTCCACTTCTCAGGGATTGGTAGGTGGAGGATGAAGGGGCAGGGAGCCAGTTCTCTGGCTCATATAGGCTAACACAGTTTGACTCAAAAATTTGTTTACATGGCCCTAAAATACACTGACAGTGCTTGCTAAAACATCTGAGGCCAGAAGACTGTTACAAATATGGATAACTCTTTTCAAAAAGATTTTTTTTCTCAAATTCAGTCTACGTACAGAACTGCAATGACAGAGGCCCCTACTGACTCAGCAAGGCTTGGAAAACAATTTCCATAGGGGAAGCTGCTGTATTTCATATACTAATTTGCTCATATATACATACTGTACAGTACTGTATAGTACCGCAACATTCACATGTCTAAATGGCCTGCCTTGGCAATATACATTGCCTTAAAAAATCTGCCAAACAGTTCTCTGTTTCATTCACACTGGCTGGCACTTATAAGTTCTTGTAAGTTCACAATGTGGTACTGCCTTGGCAAATACTATAGCTACATTATATCCAAAGTAGAGCATGTGTGAAGTTACACAAGGTCACAAAGATTGGCTGTGAGTTAAATTGAAACTTATATCAAACTTAAGACTGGCATTTGTTGTACCTTAGGCATTACTCTGACAGCTAAATTTAATAATTTTTTATTTGCCACATTTTAATTTACTTGGTGGAGGCTAATTTTGGGTGCCCCCCACCCAAGAAGAAATAAGAAAGCAGTAAAGAAGGGCTTGAATACTGTCAGCTACCCTTAAGACATTCAAGGTGACTGCGATATGTGACTCTACTGTATACGTGTTGGCTATGGTACACACATCGCTAGTATCATGTCAGGCCATGCAATCAAGTTCTGCCAAAAGAATTGTAAACATGCATGCATAAAAGGCATGTATAAGGATCGAAAAGCCACCATGATACTGTAACTGAAGCTAAAAATACTTTGCCAAAGACACAGTACATGGTCTGAATTTAGTCATGAAAACATGACTTTTTGAAGATCATGTGTTTCCCATTTAATTAAGGTCAGGAGATGTGATAAATTTGTAAAGTCTCTCACATGGGCTATGATGGAGAATGTGTAACAAAAATACAATGCACTCTCCAAACTTCAAGGTCTAGATAACCCTGGGCACTGTAGTACTCCTTGCACTATTCAAACTGGGCTACTACATTTACATAAGCTAAAGGCCCTGTAGACAAACTCACAACTGCCTAGTATTAGCTACATACCTTCACATTTTCCAGTAATGAGGGATCCATGGAAAACAAAGGTTTCATATAAGTAAATTGATAGGCCCCACTTCACAAAAAAAAAAATAACACCCAGTAAATAAACATGCCCATGTTTTTCTTTTCTTTTATCACTTAGTCACTCGATCTTAGTTCTGTATTAAGAAATGCCAAGCCCCGTGATAATATGACATATATGCATGGCCTATCATGTACGTCAGTTTAGTACGGTTCAAGCAGGGAGTTGCTACAGGCTACATGCTGAACCAACGTTGTTCACCTACAAGATTTAACTTTAATTAATTGTGGCTAGAATCATGACGCAGAGTAACTATGTGCTAGCACAGAGGAAAATAAATAGAGCATTCACTCTTCGATTATCTCACGGGTGCTAGGGCTTGGCGGCTACTTTTGTATGGACGCACGAAACTTCACAAGTACAAGTACCCATTCTGCTAATCTTTGTTTACGTTTGGAGTTAGGTACACGAACCGCTAAATGGTACCATTATGTATAGGGAAATGTATTGACACATGTTTCTCTAAAATGGATTACAAAGGTCTCATTTGTCATCAAAAATTTTATTTGTGTAATTTTCGTAAGGTAAATTAGTTTTTAAATATTTATTTGAGTATAATTACGGCGACTCAATTGTCAAAAATATGTCATATCAAATAATATTCTCTTTAATTGGACGATACTAATTTCTGCACATGAGGACTGTTTATTGGATTATGAGGTTGACGCCCCCTCCTTACGAATAATGTACTAAGCTCATTAGTATGACGTCACAGAAACCAAATGTCCCAAGTCTCTCGTTGAGAAGCAATACAAATAAGCAGCCGATAGAGGGCGTATTAAACCCAAGGTAAATACTGTATGGTGAGCTGTAGGTACTAGCAGTACGAGAACACTCACGAGAGACTTGGCCAAGTCTACTTAAAAGGAGGATTAACAGTTAACCGTCCTTTACACATACATTTTGTCACTAATGAAACTCTTCTTTGTCGGGAAAAGGTCCAAACCCAATCCCCACCCACCAACCCTTCACTTATCGATCCTTAGGGGCGCTACTGTTGACACTGCTGTGGTCGGCACAAAATGTAGCCTTTGTGTAGTTGAGGGAGTTAAATTTAGTCTACAATTCGAAAAGTTTTTTTTTTTTTTTTTTGTAAATTTACATCAAATGTTACGGAAAATTTCACCAGGCAGCACTTAAGCACATTTAGTTACGAGAAAGGTTTCAAAGGGGGTTTCAAAGGAGGACAAAGGGCACTCCCCCAGCCTTCAACCAAGACGACAGAATAAAATTTACGGCACTGTTGCCCGTATGAGATAATGAGCTCCTGAAAAGAGGGCATATTGGTAACGTTTCGAAAAAAAAATGGGTACTGCCTTGCTTATTGAGGCGGCAGACGCCACAATTTAACTGTATGCCAACATCAGTTAACTCTGGAAGTAGACGTAACATTACCTCAAGAAGAAATTCTACCAAATAAAGTTGTTACCTGTTTCCTTTAGTGTCTTGAAATCTAAATTTGTAAAGCATGAAATCACAAAGTACAGAAAAAGCAATTGTTTAGATGCACTGTTGCAACTAAAAAAAGTTTACACAGTGCATTTTCCGGCAATCTTGGCTGAGTGTTTGGTAATTTTGCGTAGTTTGCTACGCGTCAATGGTGGTAGCGCTCTGGTTGGATTGTGTAACGATTCCTCCCTGCCCAGTCATTAAGACATTATGAACAGGATACCGCTCTACCCTTCCGTCGGCCCGGGCCCCATAAAATAAAGGAAATTGACCTGTCCCATTCCCAAGTTTAAGAATAAATCTCCTCCCATGTAATGCACAGAGGAATCCCGGGATGATGAAATACATCAGACCCGTAGAGAAGCTGGCACAGGGACTTACCTATGACTTTTCTCTCTCCCCCTTTTTAGTATATCGCTAACCAACAGTATACTGCCGACAAATAGTGCGGCCTGCCAGCATTGCGTGGGGTGAGTGTACCCAAAAGGAAAATCGCGAATTACAATGAAGAAGTTCAAGCTAAAGAATAATACCACAAATCTTTCGCAAACTACTTAAATTTTCGCGCTTGGTGCGCCTTTAACTTTATTTCTATCAGTTTCTATTTCTTTCTTCAGTACCATTTTATACGTTTTCACTGTATCCAAAATAAATTGTAGTAGCAGAGTTCTTATCTGGAGTTTTGGGAGTACCATTTTTTCTGACTTCGGTCCTATCCATGGCTGGGATAAGGTCAGGTTAATCATGTGCGGCTTCCTTCTCTGATAAACTCACCTTGGATTGGCTACGTTAAGGAATGAGCCTAAAGGAGATCAGCTATCCGCGGCCAAGAATACGAGCAGAAAGCGTCTCGGTACTGGAAGATCAATATGTATGACACCCTCTTCACCATTGGCGGAAGCGTTTCACCTCTTCTGCTTTAGTGTCTCCCATTGTCCTTGAACATTGACATCGCCATTACCCGCAACGTAACAAAAAATTCTCATTGCGCTATTATTTAAAAGATTCAAAATGGTCTGTCTGCCAAGAATTTTGACAGGAAAATAATGGGTGTGTGAATTCATTACCCTTTCCCAGCGCAAAATTTACTAATTGGATTGTAATAGCCAGTACTCGGTCCTTAATATCGCATTTTTATAACTTGAAATTGAATTAAATATATAAATTAAATGTGTTTATTTAAGGGAGTAACTGTTGCCGATTTTCTCCTTTCATAACATGAAATATTGCGTGAGGTTGCGAGAATTTCCCCCCGCACCCCATTCGTTGAATCTCGCGCTTTGGGATCGTAGTGTATCTGGGCTTCCCCATCGTGGCCTACCCCTTCCAAAATTCCTAAGAGTCTTGTTCGTGGCGTTCTCAAAAGTAGTGTTGGCCTTTATCGTCTCATTCCCAGGTTGCCACTCTACATCTAACTGAGGTAACTATCTGGGTGAGTGTTGTGCGGATGGAAATTGTTCGGGGAAATTGTCCGAGTGGGAAATATTTCAGGTGGGGGTTGTACGGGAGGGAATTGTCAGGTTAGGAATTTTCCGGTTGAGAGCTGTCCGGGGAATTGTCCGGATGGGAATTTTCCGGGTGGGGGTTGTCCGGGTTGGCAATCGTCAAGGTGGGAATTGTCCGATTGGGAAAGGTCCGGGGATTCTCTGGGGGATTGTCAGGGTGTTGGTTGTCCGGAAACCTTTGTATGTGCGTGACCGTAAATTTGTTGCCTTGGAAACGCAAATTTCGCACTTCCTTGACCTCTCGGTTGTTGTACCGCTGTTGGCTGGGGGTAAACTTGGGCATTTGAAATCCTTCCAAAACATTTACTGCCGCACAATACTGAAGGATCCATTATGCCCGAAAATAATATTAATAAAGTAGAAATTATAAATCCAAGTCAGAAAACGCGAAAAAAATATTGGAGATGGATGTGGTTGTAGTTATTTTTTAATTGCCTAAAAAATATAGGATTTGGCAGTTTTGAAATGCTTTACCCTTTAACCTCTGAGTTCGAAATTTTCTTGTTTTATAGCAAATCGTTTACATTTTTACACAATTACAATCTAAAAATTGTGGGTACGTACGCCTTTGAATAAGATAGTACTTAGTAGGTCAGCAAATTGACCGTTCTGGGTTAAAGATGCTTAATTTTCACTAACCTCAGTGAGTTGTTTCTTTAGTCGACAGTTAGTCAGACAGCATATGTGCCCAACAGATTTAGTTTGTAGGGCCTATCTGCCGAATATGACTAACATGCATTTTATGTTTCATAAATAATTTTGTTTCAAACTTGCCAGCTGACATGTTTTTTTTTTCATGTACAACTAGTCAAAATAAAAAGAAATGTCAATAGTTTACTCTGGGGAAGGGGGTGGAACTTTTTTCCTCTGAAGGGCCATTTTAATAGTCGTAATCCGCTCGCGGGCCGCAAACAGTGAGGGCTCACCAAGCTTTGCATTTGGGACGTAGGCCAAGGGGCCCTAAACAGACCCTGTTGGGGTAAAACCCTTAGGGGTTGTGAAGTTTGAACAAATTTGTAGGAAATAAGATGTACATCCACTATCTTTAACTTACGGACAAAATTATGGACAAAATTTGCCCTCCGGTCTAGCATGAATCTAAGCACAAAAATAAGTCCTTTGAAATTTGAAAACAGGAGGGGGGGGGGGATAGATAAAACATCTACAACTCATAAGGGAAGGATATTATCAGGTCAGAATTACATCGTTGTTTCTTTCTACAAGACAGTATGTATTTGATATACTTGCCTCCCTCACTGGTAGGTCTTGACACTATTAATGAAAAAAGAAAAAAATGGAGTAGGTCGTGTTATTCTGAGTACTCGAAATGACAATAATAATATCACTGTTATTTAAATAATCTGTGTAGATTGTTGAACGCAATACCTTCAAACCACTTATTGGTTCGAGTCTGCATTGCAAACATTTGTCGTTAACTGTAAAATAAAATTTCTGAGACCATACAAACAAATGACTGCATTGGTATATAAATGTCTTTGATTTCTTCCTAATCTCCAAAGGATTCGAGTGATTTACAACTTGGCGGACCGAGCAAAAGTGGGGCTTTAGTTAGAGACCTCTATCAAGAGAAAGATATATCCATCCTTGACTGTGGAGCTGGTACAGGACTTGTTGGTACTCAGGTGAGGAGGGTTTATTATTGCGTACCTAAATAACCACTGTATGATCCATAGATTGTTAAAAATACCCTTTTGGTTACTATCAATAGGAACAACCTCACAGCAGTAACCACAAGTAATAATAAAATGAACAGCAACAGAGGAGGGTAAATTCCAATGCACTAACCGTTATCTTGATATCTTGTTTTTCAAAATATTGCTATTGTTATTGTTACAATTTTTGCCGGCAAGTCTGTTTTGGAGATTTCGTGGTCACTTGAATGTTGACATCCTTGTCATCCCATCCATATAAGAATCATACGTCTTTCACACTATAAAATGTTTAAAGTATCCCACGTCAACACATTCACTTACTTAGGTTTTGTCTACTACTGAAATACAGTAAGTGGACATTTTCTTTTTACAAGAAGGTAATTACTCATAACAAACATTTACCTTCCGATTAAAAACAAATTCAGGTGTTAATAGCAGATTTTAAATTTTTAAAGGCATTTTTCTATATTTTTGTTATAGATATTTTATAAATATCCAACCTAGTATTAATAAACTAATAATTACTCTTAAAAAGAACAAACCAAAAATATATTTACCGTAACTAAGCAATGCTTTGTATAGAAATATCTCTTTCCTTTTCGACTGGCTAGACTTTAAAGATTTACATTGAATAGGGACCTTTGGAGGATAATGGGAAAACATCCAAAATATGCGTTTACGTCGGGCAAAACTAAAGGAACGTTAGCAAAAAAAAGTGTTACTTTATATAGCTCTCGTCTCAATACTTTGTGGATATACGCAGTAATCTATAACTACTTTTGTGTTATTTTTTTTACGGAGGGAGTAAATCACTTATAACTTTAACTTAACTTAACTATAATAATTTTATACGAAATACGGTAGTAAAGTCTGGCAATTTTATTTAGAAAAAAGTAAAACAAAAACAGGTAACAAAGTAGATATCTTATCCCGAGAAAGGTCATCAAATAGCAACTTTAACGTGATATAGAATATTTGCACCACGAACAGCTACAACGTTATGGTTTTACAAACATCGTTGCCCAGGACATGTCACCGAAGATTCTCGAAGCTGCTAAACAGAAAGGTATCTACAGAAGAGTGGTCTGTGCTGAAGTTGGGAAGGAGGAAATGCCTTTCGAAGATAGTAAGAATAGTTCATTTCAAACCTGAAAAAACGGACTAGTATAGTGTCTAGAAGAGCTGGAAGAATATTTGGGAACGTTGATTAAATTACTTTACAAGTTGTTTAAATGCGAAATCCGTCATGCAAATAAGAAATTGCTTGACATTGCGTCGGAGTTTTAACACTGTTCAGGACCTTATAGCCAGAAAACATTTCGGAGTTTGTGGGAACTTATTTGCAATGAAAGTTTCCAGATATTCTTTTATAATTAGAGTGGAGCATATAATACTGATACTTTAAATAGTTTTTTTAATACGAGAAATTTAAGCTTCAAGCAATGTGTGAGTCACCTTTCTCTCAGTTTTTCTATTTCTCTCCGGTCGATTTAACTTACCTGTACATTCATCGGTCTGTCCGTCCGTCCGTCAGTCCGTCCATCCATTCACTGATCCATTCGTTACTACCCATAAAAAAACGGTAAGGAAGATCGACAAAAGTAGACGGGCCAAAAGTTACAATACGTATTGTCGTATTAGTTTCATATTATTCCAAAAAAATAAAATTTGATCATTAGATGAACATTAATTTCTCTACATTTCAGTATCGAGCTAAAACTCTTTGATGTTAAACAATGAAATGATGCTTCAAATTTTCTTCACTGCAGATGAGTTTGATGTTCTGGTCTGTAATGGATGCATTATTCCGTTTCACATCAGTCCCAATTGCTTTCCACAGTGGATCCGCATAGTCAAACCAGGTAAAACGTGAGTCGAAATAACAGCAGCAGTGTTATTATCTAAATAGTACCTGGTCAAAACGTATATTATAGAGTTAAGTTTACACCGTTCCTCACATCGTTGACCACACTGGCAATATTAACAGTTTGATAAACCAAAACAAGGATATATATATATATATATATATATATATATATATATATATATATATATATATATATATATATATATATATATAAAGAATAGAAGTTACATCCACGTGTACTCCAGTGAAAAATATAAACAAGAACAAAGAAAAGACCAGTCTTATAGTTGACAAAAAAGAATACAGATTCAAATGATGAATTTTATTGAAAGTTTCGGTCTCTCATGGACCTTCTTTAGTAATGACTAGACTGCAAGTGCGAAATTTAGAGTTTAATGTGCAGGGAACATACTATTAAACTTAGCAAACATGTACTACTAGGCTTAGCTTAACGCTTAAAGAATCGACAATAATACAATAATTAAACAGAGGAAGTCACAACCGGGGATTAACGGTGCTTTAGTTCGTTGAGCACAATGCCAACAGCTTTTACAACGAAAGGAAGTGTTGTCTAAGGGTTCAATTTGTTCTTAAAAGTGATAATTGGACAGAACTCTTAGGTTTTTATTAAGACCGTTTTCATGAGAATTCATGAGAAAGGCTGATAGTAAATCCAAGGGGGACCAGAAATTTCAATAAAATTCATTCTTGAGTCTGAGTCTGTATTCTTGGTTGTCAACTATGAGAGTGGTCTCTTTTTTGTTCTTGTTTATATATATATATATATATATATATTGATATATATATAGTAGGTCGAAGTTAGGTAGATCGAACGTGGAATAAGTAGGTCGAAAGTTGTGTTTGGTGTTCGATCATGAAGTTGAAATCAATCCCACGTGCTGGCATAGCCTTTTTCACACAAGGGAAAGTACAGAAGAAATAAATTCAGAGAGAAAAATCAAGTCACAACCAGGAATTGAACCCGGGTCTCTCGCGTACCGGGCGAGCGCCTTAACCACTTGGCCATTGTGACACTTGTGGCTTTAGACGTAGAACAAGGTACAAATACTGCCGCACTCACTTTTTCTCTCCTGTTACCATGGTAATTCCCCAAGCGGGGTAATGAATAATCAGTAGGTCGAAGTTAGGTAGATCGAACGTGGAATAAGTAGGTCGAAAGTTGTGTTTGGTGTTTGATCATGAAGTTGAAATCAATCCCACGTGCTGGCATAGCCTTTTTCACACAAGGGAAAGTACAGAAGAAATAAATTCAGAGAGAAAAATCAAGTCACAACCAGGAATTGAACCCGGGTCTCTCGCGTACCGGGCGAGCGCCTTAACCACTTGGCCATTGTGACACTTGTGGCTTTAGACGTAGAACAAGGTACAAATACTGCCGCACTCACTTTTTCTCTCCTGTTACCATGGTAATTCCCCAAGCGGGGTAATGAATAATCAGTAGGTCGAAGTTAGGTAGATCGAACGTGGAATAAGTAGGTCGAAAGTTGTGTTTGGTGTTCGATCTACTTATTCCACGTTCGATCTACCTAACTTCGACCTACTGATTATTCATTACCCCGCGTGGGGAATTACCATGGTAACAGGAGAGAAAAAGTGAGTGCGGCAGTATTTTTAACTTGTTGTACTGTCACAATGGCCAAGTGGTTAAGGCGCTCGCCCGGTACGCGAGAGACCCGGGTTCAATTCCTGGTTGTGACTTGATTTTTCTCTCTGAATTTATTTCTTCTGTACTTTCCCTTGTGTGTCTACGTCTAAAGCCACAAGTGTCACAATGGCCAAGTGGTTAACGCGAGAGACCCGGTTCAGTTCCTGGTTGTGACTTGATTTTTCTCTCTGAATTTATTTCTTCTGTACTTTCCCTTGTGTGAAAAAGGCTATGTGACTTGATTTTTCTCTCTGAATTTATTTCTTCTGTACTTTCCCTTGTGTGAAAAAGGCTATGACAGCTCGTGGGATTGATTTCAACTTCATGATCGAACACCAAACACAACTAAATATATATATATATATATATATATATATATATATATATATATATATATATATATATATATATATATATATATATATATATATAGGTCAAAAAAGAAAAGGTAAATAGTGCTAAAAGTTTGTAAAAAAGCCGACGACGTTTCGGGTTTGAACCCTTCATCAGGTTGCAAGAAGGCAACTAAACAGCAACGAAATAGAAGTAGGGAAACACACATATTTAAAAAGGTCACGACCAAACCGTTTGTAAAAAGGAACACCACGTAAAAACTGTGGTATGGAGACCTAATAAACTAGTAAATAATGAGTTCAAAATGGTCTATCCTAACGTTAAGACCGTGTGCAGAAAGGGTTTCGAGCTTCATAATGAGCCGGTTTTCTGCAGTTAGACGATCATGGTCAGAACCTCTGCTCATTATGGCTACGGTAACGGCCAAGTCGTTTATCGAACATGGTAATGGGGGATTGAAATGTATGGCTAACAGATAACCTTGGAGGTTTTGTTTGATGGACCTAAGGTGTTAAGTGAATCGGTCTCCGGGGCGATGTTGTATTGGTCTCTCCACCGTTTCAACGTCCACAAACTAAAATGTAGACCACATTCGTGGAAGTACAGGTAAAGTGCTGGTTAGCAGTTAATATGTGCTATAAGAACCCACAATGTTGAGACGAGTGTTCTTGCCAACCACTGGGCATGTGTTGCATCATCTCTTATGGTTACAGTCGAATGTTCCTGGAATGTTTGCCATGGGCAGTTGTGGATGGGAAGGTCGAACTATTATGATTGAAAATATTTTTCAACAGTGTGAAGGCTATAATAGGGAGTTCGGGGGAAAAGAGTCTTGCCGGAGGGTCTCTGCATTCTTGTGTAGGGCATGTATGATAAGGCGTACTGATGAGTGGTAGGGAATAACCAAAGGAATGGGTAGCATGGTGGATGCGTCGGTCTTTTGTTCAACGTCTCCGCTCTGTTGGTTCATTGGATGGTATGTAAAACGTCAGAGAGGGTCTTTGTGGGATATGCACGTTTTAAAACTAAGGATAATAATATTTGGGAGCTGTCGAGAAATCAGAATCTTCAGAGCAAGTCCCTCTGGCCCTCAAAGTTGTGAGTATGGGATGGATTTGGTATAGGATTTGGGGTTGTTGGATAGGTACAAAAGCTAGTTATGAGAATCGGTAGGCTTGAAGTGTGAGTTTGACTTTATTTTACGGTAGCAAATTGATAATGCAAGGTTGAAGAAGACCACTGAAGAGTCCGAAAAACAATGTGTTAATTTGAAAAAAGGACAGACTCTACAAATTGGATGAAAGACTCTAACTCTTGACGACACCATGTTGGTACTTCTACAATATCATCAATATACCTTTCTTGTGAAAAATAGGGCGAGCGCCGGCATACTGAGAAACAAAGCCGTTCTTCAAATTAGCCCATGGTTAGGCAAGTAACAGAAGGACCAATTTTGGTTCCCATGGCCACTTCTTTAAACTGACGGAAAATGAGCCAGATGTACTGAAAACAGTTTTGGGTGAGAAAAAGTTCCGTCAAGGGGAGGAAAGTAGTAGTGGTTTTTGGGGGGTCTTGTCGTTTTTCCAGATAATGGCGAATAGCCGAAAAAGGTAGCATGATGGAAAATGGATGTGTAGAGAATGCATCCATGGTGGATAACAAGCGTTTACGACAGTCTTCAGGAAACTCAAAGTCTTGAATTAGTCTCAAGCAATAAGGAGTGTCCTGAACAAAAGGCCGGCAACGCTGATACCAACGGAAAGAGCACGGAGTATGTAGACTCGCAAGGGAGCTAAAGATTTTTTTTTAAATTAGTTTGTGTTCATTAAATCCGTAAGTAATATGCAGTATATTAGTGACATGTTAATTCAATTTCAATGAAAGCTGGAATTAAAAGTTAAGGACATTGATAACAAACCAGTTCCAAACAAGACATAATTATAGCTCAACTCTCCTAAAGTTCTTAAACTAAGACATAGTAAAACCATCATATTGTCCCTTTAATAATTATAGCAAATCCGACAATTTCTCTATTGTCTTTTTTCTTTTGTTAGGTGGTCATATCGTGGTAGTTCTGCGTCGTTGTTACGTAGAACTAGTGGAGGAAGAGAAATGTTATTATTCACCGAGTCTTGCAGAAAGTTTTGAGGCGAACATCCGTAACCTTGAAAATTGTAAAAAGTGGGAAGTAATTTCGAAAGAGGTATTTCCTGGTTATCTAGTTGAAAAGGAACAAGCAAATGAAGGAATTGCACTTGTGTGTAAAGTATTGTGAGATGAATGGTAAAGTTGAGCTTTTGCATGCGTGTTCCTGCAACAATTGCTACTGATAATAACATCATGACGCTTTCTTTTACCCTTAATTGTTGCCAAACTTTCAGTTAAAGGCAATAGGCAGTCGCCCCAAAATTTTCTTTGAAAAATCAGCAAACTCTTGCAAATCTCCTCTTATTGCATTACAGGCACCTCTGAAGACGTTTTGAACGTAACTATTACAAACAATAGGTAAAGCAAGGCAGAATTCTCCTTGAATTGCACAATTCACTAACAAAAATATTGTCACATGATCAAAATAGGCCATTCATGAACTAGAGTGACAGGATACACTCTCTCTGTTTGGGGTGACCGCCTACTGCCTTTAATTGTTTTTTGTTCAATAGGTATTGCTTTAATGTCATTGGTGAAGTGTGTTTTTCTGATCTGTTGTAGATCCAAAACTCATTTCGGGGGATGGGGGATGCTGGGTCGGGGACGAGGTAGGAACGTTTACATGTAGAGTGGGTGCGCGATGTGTGCAATGTGTTCCTGGGGTGTATGTTGTACCTTGTGACAGCGTGGAGTTAGTAATAACCACTTTAGAGCTTCTGTTGGTTTCACGGAGACCAAGGGGAGAAGCTCCTGTCTCCTAAGCCTTCGGATACTGGCCAATTTTTAACAATATAATGAAACATTTTACCATGTTCACATAGCATTTGATTCAAATTGATTGTAAAGGCCACAAGTCAAGGCTTAAACTTGTTAAAAATAACTTGAAAGAAAAATACAGTCAGTCAAATTTTATTTAGTATATCACGGTATCCTACTTAATGAATAACCATTTGAAATTATCTAATGGTATTTTTGTTACTTAATTAAGGTAAAAGTTAATAACTAGTTTGTTTACCTTTAATGTCAAGTACATGTGTCTAAAACATCAACACAAGTAAAACTTCTTGCTTGTTGTAGAACGTGTACTATCTAATAAGGGGTTGCCACTATAACCAATCTGATGACAATGTGGCAGCCTAAAATCATTGTTTAATAGCCCTATTTCCCAAAACTGATATTAAGGTTGAAAATACTGGTTGTTATTTACTGCGACATCATACATATCTTTGTTATTTTAATGCGAGGACTTAACATTCTCTTTTCAGATGATTTCCCTTTACCTGTGAAGTGAAAAAAAAACTATGCTAACTAAAAACGCATAGCAATCTATTATTATTTTTTTAAAAAACCAGCAGGGGCTTCATTCGGTCCGCACTCTCTTAAATTATGTCTTCTATTCTTGTAAAGATGACGTAAAATGAATTGTCTTCAAGTAAGCAATAAACGTCCGTAGAGATAGGAAACCCTGCTTCAATACAAGTGGAGGTATCACCCTGGCAGGAGACACATCTGTACGTAGCGATTTGTTTGAACCTAGCTACTTAACCACAAGAAAAAACTTTTTTGTTGTTGTTGTTTTTCAGACTCAATTAGCGTTAAAAGTTGTAGTTGAAACTTATCGTGCAGGTTTGATTATACATAACTAACACAGAGATTAATCTAGGTTTTCCCTTTGCATTGTCTGTCAAAAACAATTCAAACTTTCCATTTAGGTGCATCTTGGTTTTTTTTTAAATATACTAACTTCATTCCATGTTTCATATCACACGCAAAAACGTTTTCACGTTGAGAGGAGTTCCTAAACTTATAACAATTCAGTTCCCATTACTTAGCGCGCTTAACCGCAGACTTCCTTTCAGTACTTATAACGATTTATGTCATAGCCAAAATCATATTATGAACCAGGAATTACACTTTTAAGTACCTACTTAATTACTCTATAAAATAATACTTGTGTTGCATAATGCTATCTATAGGGCCACAGTAGTTTGATGAATTGACTAACGCAAACATACTTTGATGCACTGATGTTTATCCTTTCGGATGTAAATTAAGCGTATAAGACAATATTTGTGAGGAGTATACGGATTTAGTATATTTAAGATTTGCCCAGCATGAGACCAATTAAGCTCCGCCAAAGGAGGTTCAGCAACTAGAAGTTCTGATACTGGAGATTGGAAACGTGTTTATTTTAGTTCTTGTGCGTGTTTGTAAAATGACCTATGGGCTGACACATCATCTAGTTTTCCAAATCAACCACCGCAGACATATGCTACACACAACGTTCGTATTTATTTGAGAGCTTGAATCTTACGGGCTATGATTTTCTTGCCGCAAAGTCACCGTGCATATAATAAAAGTTTTTGGACAATGACCTAGGTCTGCTATTTTCCTGTTTATCGCTGTGGGAACGTATATTTTTGATGCTCTGTAGTACTGCTGATTGTCATTTGATTTCTTGAAGATATACTCCTATAAACAGGAATTATAATAACAGGAATTATGGTTGGAAGTTGATTGCAATATTTGCGTTGACGTATTTTAGAATAATTATACTTCTAACTTAAAAGTTAACTTTACTTATGTTGCTGTTTGCAGATCTTCCATATTGGCATCGAAAATTTAAAGACTTTACATGTACATCCAATAAACTGACATGCAAAAATATCTGCCTTAAAACAACCACAGAATAATATTTGTGTAAGAAGACATAAGGAAAGATGAAATGTCAACCGGATACAATACAGATAATTCCGTTAACACAAAAATGGCTTATACCAAAGAAGGATGACTACGATTACCAATAATTTTTACCTTCTCTCTAAATGTAATATGATAAAGCCGTCTTGGTTTAAAAGGCATTAATAAATTTGCCCGTAAAGATCCCTGCCAATGAATGAAAATAAAACTGTTTAAAAGGTTTTAAAATATAGCTGTACACGGCATTATATTGGCACCTACAAGTTTACATTTGTATACGGAATTTCTCTAGATATTATATGCCATACTTCAACTGTAAATTTTACGTAAATAGGCATCGAAACCTCAAAAACTGCTCAACTGCTCAAAAGCCTGGGAATTGCACCCAAGGTACGCCTTTTTTTCCAGCATGTCGAAGCCGCCTCCATACTCCTACATGTAGATCATAAAATATTCTATAATGTGAGGGTTCCTCCTTCAAGAAAATGTAAATCTCATGCAAACCCTTTGTCCTGCTACTAGAGGTTACAATTACCGTAGGGTTGTTAAGAGGTGACGTAGGTGATATTCTTTAGCAAGTTAACAAAACAGTTTTACCGACAGCACATCACTTTTGATACAGACGTAGAGGGGTAAGAGCAAGTACATTCAAACCGTTTGGTATGAACTTAAAATAGATCACGAGAACTTTACCTTCTAGTGGAAAAGAATAAACTACAAATATAGTTTTCTTTTACATTTTGTCAGTTTTTCTTACACAGTACTCCCTCTTCAAAATGGATGTGTGCAATTGAATCAACAATTCTTCACGGCGTGGATTTGGTCATGTCAAGTATTTAAACCACAGGAAACTACCTAACATGATCAGGCCCTTAGCCAAGGGGGAAAGTAGAGGGGGCACGTTCCCCCCAATTTTTCATTAAAAGGTCTTGAACTGAAGGACGAAAAATTTATAACAAGACCAGCCTCCTTGGAATACAAATATACGAAGAAAAATGGAAAATATCGCACAATTTTGCATCTAAAATATCCAAAATTTTCAAAGGGGAGGGGACACCTTTTCCCTTGTGTCGCCTCAAACCCCACCTCCAGGCCGGTGAAACTCTATCATCGATGTGCCTCCGTAAATTGGTTATTCTGGACCTGAACATGATCGGTTTAAACGAAATTATGTCGTTAGGTCACATACACTTTTTCATTACCGCTTTAGCTCAGAAGGGCGTTAGTGCAAGTCTGCCCGAAGAGAGCAGGCAAGCTCACCTCTCACCCTTAAACTCACCACTTGTACTAGGCAAACAGTTTGCTAATCTTCTTTAATTTTAGCATGTTGATTTTTCCTTTTCACATAGGTATTGTAATATCCAATCTGTGTATATGAAAATGAATATTTCAACCTTTAAAATTGGTTAACACCAAAAGAAATGTTATTTTTTAATTAAATTGTGTTGCATTGACAGAAAACCTGTAATCTTAGAAACAGATATTAGAAAATACCTGTTTGTGTGTAATAGCAGGGTTGCCCTAGCTGACCCTTTGTGGTCTAGTGTAGCTGGAATAACTATCTTGACATCCTTGTTCCGCCTATGGTCTTCTGAACCTTGTTATAAAATTACCAGGTTTCTCTCGCTCCACAGTATTATTTTGTACATATAGCTTGAAAAAACATTTCCTCATAGTTGTGACCTGTGGCACTGTTTACCTAGCAATTTACAGACTTTTTATTACCCCGTTATTTTGCAGCTCAGCGTTTGAAAAGTATTTACCAAACTGAGAGAAGACATGGTTTTTAAACGTTGAATTTAAAATAAAATTTAGTTAAAAGGTGTTTGGGTATAAGCGTCGACAGCTCTTCTCTAATAATCTAAACTTCCTTCCTTTATAACTAAAATCAATTTCCTCTAAAAATACTCCAAAGTCTGGGAACTATAAAAAGCCTAGCTGGCGGAGGCCAGCAGACGTGGTCCAGCGGCAAAACAAAAAAAAAAGCCGGACTGTACGTGTACCTTAGATCGATCATTTCTATCTGAATGTCTATTATTAACCAGATCTCTCTAGGATGGAAGTTACCTGAAAGTACTTGGGTAGTTTCTATGCATGTGTTGTGTGAAAACTATGGGACAGGGAATCCTGATTGGACTTGGTCCTGCCTATGCTTATCAAAATGGCCAATGGAAAAAGTTTGCAAGACGTAGAACAGAGACATACCGACCTCTGCTTCGGTATTTGAACATGGTACTGCGGAGGTCACTCAAAGGGCTTCATAGAAAACAACAGTGTCAAGAATCTGGTAGCATATTGAATTATTGCGTGGGAACGTCCGATTACTCGGACCAAATTGTAAACACCTGTCGGCTTAAATTCCCCAAGTAAACTCCCTTAAGTAGAATGTCAAACAGAGGTATTTTAAGTGAGTGGCTATAAGCCCTATTACTTGACACTACAATACCCGTCCATGCAGTGACCTCTACTCATATTGCTGTTATAACAAAAAAAGTCCTACAGGGAAGCTAAAACATCGTTCGGTTAATGTTTGGAACTCTCTGCCATTAAGAAATCAAACAATTTCTACAATAGCAAGTTTTAAGTACAACTTTAAGAGAGTAACTCCTAGCAAATAGTTCCTAGTGTTCAACTACCCCTGTTATGTAGATTTATTTACTCCGGTACTTTGTTTTTTAAGAGATGAGGTGGGAGTGAACTTCCGTAAGTTAAAATTGGAACTGGAGTTAAAAAATGTAGCTTGTATCCTTAATATATAGTTATATGCGTGTGTGTGCGTTTCATTATTATCATGCTGTGTATTCTTTTTCTTCTTTTTCTGTAAGGGAGTGGTTGTCTAGTTAAACTTCTGAGAGTTTTTGCAATTACTCACTCTCACAACTTGCAAGTGTGAATTATGTATCCTCTTTGCTTCCTTTGAACACTATTAATATATGACTAACATTTCATTTCGTACAGCAACGTCTTGTAATTGCCTTTTTATAGTAAGTACTGTTATTGTTTAATCATATTTTAAGGGTAACACAATTTTTGTATGTTTACTGCTTCAAGTTGTGGAAGAATCAATATATGAAACGAAGTACCACTGCTCAGTATACCATGATGGTTTTCAACTAACATCGTAAGTTTTCACGATAAAGCTTCTGAAAGTTGTGATCTGTGCAGTAGAAAATGGCCTTTCTTGCAAGTTGGTCATTCAAGTTTTAACTCCAAATTAATATTAATGCCGCGTACTGTTCGACAAAGTAAAGAAAGGAAAGCGTTTTTTGTAGCTTTGGGAATAATCATTATTATACCACATGCATTATTTCATTCACCTCTAGAGTCAGTAACCAGCATTTCATTTTTTACAAAATGTAATATTGGCAATGGTATTTAGAAAGCAATAGCTGCAACTAGTTAATAGATTTTCAAACAGAAAAACAGATAAAGTTAAGCTCTTGAGGATCAGGAAGCCACTTGGTCCATCAAGGACCTTATACCAGAGTGATGAGCACCAGGAGATTCGCCTCCTCTTTTTGAGTAGTGCCCACAGGTGTACGAGGCAAATGTGTACAGATCGCTCCCAATCCTGTTCCTGCTACCGTCATTTAACATCCCCGTTTGACAGACGTGTGTACATCTCCAATCTTTAGCCACTTTTCGAAGGCAGGGAGGGTATAGGTTCCTTGCTCTGCCCTTCTGTTTAACAGATGAACCAAGCAGAGAGGACGACTAGCTGAATGGGACAACTCCCATTGTCGGACAACCAGATACCCACCGAGATCTCATCCAGGGACCTCTAGTATGCAATGCAGTACACTCAAATCATGAAAATACTACAGAGACATCCATGCTCAGATCACCAGGCCAACTCTACCTCAACCTGGAAGACAAATAAAGTCTTTAACTAAGGACAATAAAAGTCTTTAAATTACCTTTAAAACAACTGCATGGTACTGGTGTTATATTACTGCAGCCTAGAAATGTACTCAGAAATGTACTTCAACTCGTACTCGAGTACATTTTCTGTACTCGTACTAATGTCTTTGTACTCGTACTCCTGCTCGGAAGTTTGTACTCACACTACAAGTCTGGTCGCTACACCAAACTCCCCACAGAACTTGTGTAACTTACAATTAAACCTTAAACTTAAGCCTAAAGCTCCCCATTCAAAAAAGTGGGGTGGAAGTATGCTCTCTTCTCCCTTTGAAGGACAAAAACCTCTTACATGTTCTGGCTGTAAATTGTGTCAAAGTTTGCAGTAATTTTCCTTAAATTTGCCCAATATGTCGCCCGAAATTGCATCCAAGCCATCTAAAATAATAAAAGGCTTCCCAAAGGGAATGGGTGGTCCCCTACCTTTAGACTTCTCCCAAGAGCGAAGTACCAAAACAACGTCTAGCCACCCCGGTAGAAAATACCTACCTACGCCTATAAGTAAAAGCCTGTGAACCGACAAAATTGGGTAGTTCTGATGGCGGAAAAAACCGGATTAATGGGTTAAAAGTTTTGGCCTCAAGTCACAGCACAGCACATAGGCCTCAAGAAAGTTTGCCAGAACACTTCCAGGAAACATTATTACGGGTAAAAAAATAAGTTAAAGACGAAAATCTTTAGTTACTAATTTTTATGCTCTTTGATATGACGAAGAACGTTGCAGACGTTTGAAAGTTACATATTTTAGCCTAAAGATTATGCCTACCGTCTCCTGAATGGCCAATGCCTTGTACGCACTAAGAGTGTGCATGTGCGAAGGAGAAGCGGCCTATGATGAAGAAACTTGAAAGCATTCTTGCAGGAATAATCTTACTGCATCGCTGTGCAAGCCCGTAAAGGGGGAAGGGGAAGCCCCCGGAAAATTTTTCGCCTCTCAAAAGATGAAAAGTTACCACTCTTTTATTGCATTTTAGTGTCTCGCCTCCCTGACAAAATATCCCCCCAATGGAGCTTCTCGCCCCCATTTCATATCTTCTCGGTCTATGGACCTGTTGCTGGGGGCCACAATACTTTTATTAAGCAGAGAGTTATTTCCTACAATTCCCTGCCTTATTAAGAACATTAGTCGTTCTGCTAGAGACAGAACTGATTAGAGCTTGAGGTATGTGGTCGGTCGGATAGTGGTGATTATGGAAGGAAGATTGACGAAAGTGAAACGACAATTGCCGAGTCTTGACGGACATACCTGTTGGACACGTAGAGCTATGAGAAAATGCTTGCATGCATAAACGTGCACTACAAGTAAAGTAACCTTACAAGGAAAGAGAATTTTCAAAAACCCTTTTGCCGGCCTCCAGGACAGGGAAAACGCCAAGTTGTTTTTTTCTTCAAACAAAGAAAACGAGGTTGCCCAGTATGGAAAGTTTTTAACTGGGTAAAGTCATTACACTCACACTCGCTGTGACAAACAACTTTTATTACCGTTTTGGCAAAGCCTGGGATTTTCTGGCTACACCCCCACACAACTGGCATGCTAACCTCCGACCTCGTCACTCACCAGTTTTGTTAGGTAATTTTGCACTTTTCACTCGTTTGTTATCACTTTCAATCACCTATTTGTGATATCCATTTTCTAAATATCAATAACAAATTTTCAACTATTAAAATGGGTTAACAACATATTGAAATTACGAGTTGGTTTTTTTTTCAGTAAGTTTGTATAATATTGATCCCGAAAAAGTAGTCCAATTGGACTCTAGATAAAGAAACATACAAAACAGGTGTGGTATTTTATAAGTAGTCGTAAGGTTCCGTCCTCTTCAAACCAAAGTTCACTTAGGAGGTTAAAGACACAGTTGTGAAGGTGATACAACCTCCCTCCTGCATGGTCAACTTAACATCAGTAGAAATTTTCCAAAATATTCGATACTGAAGCAGACATTTTTCATTCAATACTTGAAGTTTTACTGCCCACATACATTGCCGCAGAAAATGCTAGTTTACGTACCATCTGTTTGGTACGTCAGCTGCACCCAACTCGTGTTGATTGGTCATTCATCGCAAATGACCAAAATACCGATTCTGCTTAAGAAAGATTTTAAAAGTTTTGTTGGCGACTTTCAGTAAGTACTGCCCTTATACCGAAGTCCATCAAAAGATCAAGCTTGAAAAATGTCCATGGAATACATGTGGGATATTGACGTCAATAAGACATGTAAACAATCTCTATTCAACGTAAACTCAAAGCCCACCGTCGTTTCGCAAGATGAAGTACACAAAAACAAAGATATTCGTACAACTACAATGAAGTTGACAAAGAAAGCGTATTTAATTAATTTGATTGAAGACCACATGGGTGACTTTACTAGTCCAACTTTGAAAAGTCATAAACTAAAATTTTTAATTGAAAGCAAAATGTCAATGCCTTTAGCCTGGTCCTAATCTCTAGGGGGAATCGTTCATGAAACAAGCTAAACGGGACATCATGTGACGCCCATGTAAATAGTTGACCCTCGAGCAGACCCTTCTCTTGTCACCTGTGCATGAGTGTCATGATCCTAGGGGAAGGTGCTGGGGGCTGTCCGGTAAGGCTATTCTTTCCTAGATGTAAAGTATTGCTATCTTTGAACTGAATATATGTTTTGAAATTATCTTAAGTGATTTGTTCCTGTTTCTCAGTAGACAGGCAAAAGGCAAGAGGCTGCTGTCTTTGGGGAGGGTAGTATGAAATCCCTGCTCTTTTAGAAGTGTTTGACTAATGTGGGGTGGTTCAGATGCAAAATGGTGCTATGTTTGTACAGTTTGGTAACCTCAGGATTTAGTGGTGTTTTCTAGTTTTGGTAGGGTGTAACTGAAGAGATATTACCTAAGGGGATGGGTGAAAACCCAAGTTTTTTGAAAATAAAAGAAACTGTTGAAATGTTTCTAAAATCCAGTCTCCTGCTATTTTTAGTAAAGCTTTGAACTGAACATATGTTTGGAAATCCTACTTATTGGGTAAATGTTTTGGCTATGTGGCATAGCACCACTTTCTATTGCCACCTTCATAGCACCACTTTCTATTGCCACTTTCTATAGTCACCTTCTATTGCCTGTATTATCTTAGTTTGCCTCTGGGATAGCCAATATCGGTTGAGAAAGGGTAGGCCTACAAGAAATTGTACTTGTCGAAATGTACTCCAGATGGGGGTATGGCACATTTTACACCTGGTGAATTGCATCTAAATAGATGTCGTGCTTCAGAAACATATTGAGATTTCATGGAGAAAGGAGAAAGGGTATATTTGACTCTTATAAAAAGCTGCCTTAAAAGCTCATTGAGTTTAGAATATAAGTGAAGGTGGCCATACATTAGCTATTTAGCAAAAAATGCTTTATACGGTATTGGAAACAATAATTAACATTTTTGGTCTTCGCATAGGTAGGGGTATTCCAGCTCTAAATCATGTAGGAGGAAGAGAATTCACTCGTCAAGAAAAGTGACCCACATAATAACTCATTGAGTTAGGGCTATAGCCTGTCCACAGTGGTGGTGGCGAGCTCTCCGAGGAAACTGTGAGTTAAAAAAACGTATGTGATTTCTCAGGATCCTAGGTCCATAAATTCATAATTAAGACATTGACATTAATTTTTAGAATTTTAGTACTTTTTCTCATGTTCCACAACTCTTATTTGAAATTTAGAAATCTCGGGAGGGGGACATCCCCCTGCTCCCCGCAGGCTAAAGCCATAAATGGTTGCTCTAATAAGAATTTTGTGTTTGGAAATGGTCTGGAAGAAATAACTTAAAGAAGTATTTTTGTTATCTGTTGTGACGGATCTGGCAAATAAACTTCCTGCGGTCTAGTTACCTCTAAATTACTTCAATCATCAAACCCCAGAATCTTTTATGTTTTCCCACTAACACTGACGAGGTGAAAGTTTTTTTCTACAGAGTGAAAAAGGCAACAGTCCTGGTTATGCCGATAACATGTCAAATGACATTCTCAAGAATGTGATTGATACTATACAGACCCCGCTTTTTCTTATTATCAATTTTTTTCTACATTAATGGAGTTCCCGTTCAAGCTGAAAGTAGCTAAGGTACCTGACTACTCTGTAATGTATTTAAGCTTCAAAGGCGTGTTATTTGCATCATAAATCATGTAGACTATATATCAAACTCGGATTCCCTATTCATAGAAAAATACAACAACACATATTGCAAGATTTTTATGGGCATCAGGTGGGATTTTTTTTTTTTTTACAAATGTTACTATTCACTTCTTTCTTCAGATTTTGACGGCTTTTACACTTACAATACTAGCTATCACACCTACAACACTCCTAAAGAATTACCTCATCACACTTCTGTTAGCTATGGATTCTGTTAGCTATGATGGCACAAGTTCTACTCATTAAACTTTCCCAAGTGCAAGTTAAATAATTTTCTACAGAGGAGCAATCACATCAAACTATTGCACAGCTTTTCCTTTTTACATACTTTGTTCTTTTTTTACTTTATCCTTTGTTCTAAATGTTTGGTTTTGATTTTGTATACACGACAACAGACCAGAAACGTTTCAAGTTATTACTGGTTCTCCCACTTCCATATTTCAATATAATTGAAGACCTGAGAGTAACAAGGTCCCAAATCCACATTTTTATGCAAATGACTTTTTTGCTGAAATGCACTCTTTGTGGGTAGGCCTATATGTATTCGTGGAAGAAGGTCCCAAATCCATCACGACAATGCATTCTGAACGCACTGGAAATTATATATCTATGCAACAACGTCCCAAATCCCGGAGTTGGGCCATTGTTGCACAAACATACTGAATTTTCGAAGAGCGCCATCACACATTAAATTCCGCCATGGCAGCTAATGAAAGTCACATTTTAGAGGAAGAAGAAGTTCACGGAAAGAAGCGACGGAACGAAGAGAGTTGGAAAAAGAACGTCAGGAAGAAATTGCGCGCACAAGGTGAAGAATATACGACAGCAAAGAATAAAGTTAGCAAGAAGAGAGAGACCCGCACAGATTGCAGGTAAATATTGCAACATTTCTTGATAGCTTCAGTATAGGCTGACAGTGTTGGTAGTAGTTATGCGAAATGTACTGTATATGTGTGGAATTTAGCTTGACCAGCCTGGGGGAAAACAAAATGAAGGTTTCCATTTAAACTAGAGTTGATAGTGTGTTAGGGGTGTGGGGTGAAGGATCCCCTAGGGAGGTGGGTAGGATTCGGGGTCATGGATTAGCCTAGTGCATAATGGTTAGGGTTTATCAAATTGAGCCCGCAATTTTTATTCATAAACCCTTCAGAATTCCATTTTTAAATCTGCTGAGGGTTCATTTGAAGATTATTATTTAACCTAAGAGTTAGCCTAATGGGTGTTTTATCTTGTCATGAGGCAAATGGCAATTTGATTTGTGTTTTTTGACAGGTGTAAGAGAAAATACCTGACTCATTTCACTGCAGAGGGGAAGAAGTGCATTCTTGAAGCCTTCAATGCTTTGGCTGATCAGGAAAAGCAAGATATCTACCTTACTGGATGTATCAATACAGTGAACATAAAGCGACGCCGTCCCAGTGACCCCGGCAATCCAGCAGTGGTTAGAAAAGCCCATTACATTTATAAGGTTAGTGAGTGTATGTGGACAAATTCTGTGCCCCGCAATTGGAATAAAGACCGTGGGTGCCGCTAGTTATACTGCATGGGTAAAAATGCAGCATTAAACCACATCTACAACCAGCGACGCATCTGGTCCCATCAGTCATGGTGGGGGAGTGGGCAAAGGGTAATTTCTTCCCAATGTGATACATTTCCCCATTTGTGAAAAGTAGCAATAATAATAATAAAAAAAAATTGGGGTCTGCCCGGACATCTGTCCTGACTACAGGAAGGGGTGGGGGTAGCCATACTCTTTCACGGTACAACTGGAAATAAGATTTGTGAGGAAATCCCCCGGGGATTTTTTTAGGGGAAAATTAAGCTTTTCAATCACACTAGTTATGTTGGGTTCTGTTTTGTCTCCTGTTATAGTCTTGGTCCACCATGGGGGTTTGACACCCCCAATTGTTGGGAACGTTGTGAACAGTTGTGAAATTCTGGCTGTCCCACCTACCCAAAATTTCAGGCTTTCCTTCCTGGTGTAGCCTGTCGGGGGGGACAATTTGACCCCTCCCGCAGCAGATACCTTGCTGTCTGAAACGCCAGGGACATTGTCAACAAACTCCCTGGCACAATGCTAATGTTACATGTCTAAGCAATGAATACATTGTTTTTTTTTTCAGGTAAAGCTGGGGGAAGAAGAGGCAGTTGTGTGCAGAGAGGGACTCGCAAGTCTTCATGGTATCGGAGTTAAGAGAATACGGCGTCTGTCAACTCTGGTTACTGCAGGAATAATCCCGGTTGATGGACGGGGTAAGCATAACACCAGACCAAATGCTGTATGTGACGACCTCCGTGAAAGAATCGACAGACACATCCGCTCATTTCCCTATGAAGTATCCCATTACGGTAGGAAAAAAACCAAGAAAAGGTATCTTTCCCCTGACTTGTCTGTGAGAAAAATGTACAAGCTTTTCCTTGAGAAGGAGTTTCCAGAAGCAGCAATAGCTGTTAAAAGTGGAGTTACTGTAGAGAAGGTGGACTGCAAAGTAAAATATAGCTTCTACCTTCAATACTTCAATGATAACTTCAATTACGGTTTTGGACAACCCAGAACCGATGTTTGTGGCAAATGTGAGGAACTCACACTGAAAATCAAGGCTGAGAAAAACAACATGATCAGATCGAAACTAGTAATAGAGAGAGCTGTTCACAAGAAGAAGGCTAATACCTTCTACACAAAATTGAAGGAGGCCCAGAAACTCGCTGCTTCTTCAGATGATGTCGAACTTCTCTGTTTTGACTTCGAACAAAACATACCATTCCCCCACCTTCCAGTAGGAGAAATGTTTTACTCGAGGCAGCTGTGGCTGTATAACTTCGGCATATACTCTGGGAAAACAAAAAAATCCGTAATGTACATGTGGCCCGAATCTGAAGCAAAGAGGGGAGCCAACGAAGTTGTTTCCTGCTTGGACCACTTTCTGAGTACTAAGGTGCCAGACACAGTGAAGAAGCTCTACCTCTTCAGTGATGGGTGTAGGGGACAAAATCACAACAGCACTGTTGTGAACTACCTTCAGTCACTGATACATGTAGGACGGTATGATGAAGTTCACCATCAGCTCCCAGTGAGAGGTCACAGCTTTTTACCGTGCGACAGGCATTTCGCTTTAGTTGAAAAAATGAAGCGTCGAAAGGACACAGTGCAGATGTTTACAGAGTGGATTGAAATGGTAGAAGAACACTTTGAGGTTGTGCAAATAAAGTCTGATGACATTAAAGACTTCAAAACCACCTTGAACAATACTTCAAAAAAAATGTTCAAAAAAATAATGTTAAGTACAAGGTCAGTGAGTATAAGGTGTTTCACTATAGACAGGTGCATAAAAGTGAAATCCAGGTGTCAGCAAATATGAGCGAGCTGATTACAACATCATTTCGACTTGTTAAACCGAATGTTGTTGTAACCAACTACCCCTGCCTATGAAGGCCCAATACCAATCAAAGCTAACAAAATTGCTGATCTGAAAAAGCTATACTGCTATCTGACACCAGAAACAAAGGAGTACATTGACAACCTTGTTCTAGATGACTCGATTGATTCAGGTGATGGGGATGCAGAGTGATTAAAGAGGTGAGGGGGGTGAGGTGGGGTGGGGATTGGAAGGAGAAGGGGAAATATAAAATAATACCAAAGCATGGCTTACAGACTGAAGACTGGAAACAATGTACAAAGTATACAATATGTAATACTTGTTGAATTATTCATTCTGTCTGAGATATTGCTTATTATTTTCAAGAAAACTAGCCAGTAACATCATGTTTCTGCAACAAGGGCCCAAATCCCGCTCCTAATTAAGGCTAATTAAGGGGTGTTAATGAAGTACTTTTCAACTTGTCTTTGTTATGATATTCGTTACATTCATATCTTGGGATTAGGGCTAAATGGATGGCAATTCACTTGAAAGCCCAAACAGTGGAATGATTTTTGTGTTTTTCTCAACTTTGACCTCTTCGGATTTGGGCCCTTGTTACTCTCAGGTCTTCAATTATATAGTCTCTGTAAATCGTCTCGGGTTCTCTTTACTTGTATGTAAAGTATCGTTAACAAAATTTTAAAAACGCTTGTATTCAAGGCTAAAAATAAACTTGAAGCTTGAAATCCTGCACTCCAAATCTTCATTCAGAATTCAAGTCAGGGGTAGGAGTTCAGACAAGTGTTGCTACAAAAATTTGTGGCAATTTATTTTACCAAATTTGGTAATGTTTTGGGGCATCACTGGATTAGAGGTCATTTCAGAAAACCGATCACTAGCAGGGGCCAAGGGCGTGGATCCATCTCCATAGGTGGGGGGCTTTTACTATTTACGGATCGCCGTCATGGGGTTTCTAAGGCGAGGGGGTGCCCCTTCCCTTTAAAAACAGGAAATTGGAAGGTGTCTACATGCTGTCATATTTGGGCCCAATTTAGCTTTTGAAATGTAGTGTCAGTTCGTAATCACAATTTTAGTTTTCGTCATTTTTGAAAAAATGGGGAACTTATTGAAGATGTCCCAAAAAGTAAAGGGGATGTGTCCCCCGTCCCCTCCTCATCCACGTCCATGGCAGGGATGGTACCAGATTACATAGGGGCAGAAATGCATCCCCGTCGTGAAAGACCCCTCTCCCTCGCCTCTTACATCGGGGAACCTTGATGGTCACGATAAAGCATGCAATTCCGACGCCAAAGAGTTACCCCGGCGGAATACAAGACTTCATTTCAGAAAGGCAGATACCTGAGCAAGGGTTCTTTTACACCACAATCGCCACGATAGTACTTCAACCAAGACTAAGTCAACGAGGATTGAACCTCTAAAAACACTTAAGCACATACAAACCAAGTTTAGCCCACTTACCAGCTCTCAAGTTGAACCAACAGTGCAGTTTTTCACTTTGGTCTTTATAGAGATATTCGGAATGTAAAATTGAACAAAAATAACTAAAAATAGTGGAGACTCATATTTGCGTTCGAACAGCCACTCGCATGTCTTTTTTTACCTGCGTACATGCTTTCTGTTTTAGCGAGCGTGGCATGTAACAGTGGCCGAAAAAGTGTAAAACTATTTGTGTATTTTTACTTCTCTGATAAAATTTCAAGGCATCCCGCTAAAAGAATTTTGAATATACCGCTGGGTTTCACTTTAAATCTTGTAGCTAATACTTGGTTCATGTAGTAGCTCCATGTTTAAATGCATTTTAAGCATTTTCATCTTAGGTCGATAATTTCCCTCGGGGAATGCTCTCGCACAAGTCATTACCCACTGGCAATTTCTATCCTGGAGGCTCAGTTTTCTGCGTGCCTCCCCCCCCCCCCCCGTGCCTTAGCTGCCTAGCTCCTGTGTGCATATTTCAGAAGTTGGAAAACAATTTTATTATTTGTACATCTTTATACCTTAGTCCAAAACGCTGCTGGGGCTCCTTTTACAGCAATTTCTTCACAAAATGTGAAAATAACGTTTATTGTCTAACACTTTGTTATGAACTAACTTCCTACGTTAAGCACACTCCCCAATTTGTTTCCTTCGGAAGAGAAAGTAAAGTTTATAAAATCTTGCAAAGTGTGTCCCCTATGAAATGTTGCAAGAAGTAGAATTTGGTTGAATTCCATAGGCATTTATTCTAGGTAATATAATAACAAGATGATCAAAGTTTTGCTTATGCTAAAAATAATTAAAAGAAAAAACCAATTGAAAAGGAAAGATTGTACACTGATTAGTACAAGAGTAATGTATACAAACTATTGAGCAATCTACCGATTCAAAATAAGTAAATTGACTTCAATATTTTTTTCTATGTCTGCACTTAAATTCCGTGTAAAGCAGAGCATTGAACGAATGACATTTTTTCAAGCCCTGTGCTATATATTTATTTCTTTAAAGATTTAGTCTTTTAGTGTCACTTTTAAGAGTAACTGAAAGCGTATGATCTACATCATCGCCGCAAATAATTCACAAATGGGTCTCTCACGATTTGCTTTAATTTTATGTACACCGATTAATACTTTCTAATTGACAAAGCAAGATGTTCGGATGATACAAAATGGCTGACAGGACTTATTTCTACCTTGACGTCTGTGTAGTAACCTTTCCGGGTTTTTGAAGCCGTTTTAAGGTACAGGTTACGGTAGACTTTAAAATAGAAATACTACTACGTCTTCCAATGGACTAAAGCAAAACTAACAATAACATACATGCGTGGTCTTTAGTCTGGGTATTGATGGAGATTAACGCTGGACAGCGTCTCCCAATGTGATTAAAAGGATCCTACTTTGTGCGACATTCATTTTGTGGGGACTGCCCAAGAGGCACGAGCCTCAGTGGTCCACTCTTAAACCCGGCTATGAGTTCAGTGTGTTGAAATCCTGAGATATTGTAGCAAATATGGTGAAAAATATTCCTGATATGTATGCTGCAGGCAACGTTGGATGTCACTGTCCACCACAAACGTTCCTCATGCTATACCGTAGCAACGTTATTGACGCCACGCTGAATGTGATCAGCTCCATTGAATCAGCAGTACTATGGACTACGTCTATTTTTAAAGACCCACATTTACTGCGAGTGAGAATGGGCGTGATTTGCTCCATGGTATTGAAGGGTAGTAGAACAACCAGATCCCCCTTCCCCACCCCCATCTGCTGACTCTAAATACCGACAACTGATCCTTCTGAAACACCTAATTCTAGTGCAAAACGCGAAGAACATGCCGTCTCTTTAGTTCGGGGCAATTAATGACCTCCAGTGCGTTGGTGAGTTCTTTCTCAAGGATGCCACCGAACTACCACATATTTGAAGGATCAGCAGCGCTGCCTGCATCACAGCCAGTAAATATGGAACGTAGACCCTGGCTATTTTCGCTATTAACGTTGCGATTGGTAGCAACAGTGTTTTAAAAGAAGTTACCGACGGCGGGTTTATCAATAACACTTACCATACTATTACTGATATAAGCACGTCGTAGTCATTTCGAAATATTGTCACCAATGCACTAAATACTATTTTTAAATACGTTCAAATTTTAACTGTAGTACTTCAAACCAACTTGATATGTCTGTTACAGCCCCCTCTCCTCTTCTCAGGAGGAGTTAGGGAACCGTAAGCGAATGAAGTTTCCCAAGCCAGAAAATACGCTAAGCCATTGGAGGCAACAAAGCGCGATAGATGCCAGTGTATGGTCCAGGCCAGTAGCCAGACAAACTTTAGAAGGAGGTCAGAAATTTTAAGGGGGGGGGGACACAAAAAATGCGTTATGGAAGTGGTAATCTTATTTGCTACCAAAATTTTTCTAGTACGGGCGTCGTCCTCTAGCCCCGAAGCTATGGATTTGGTATGATCATTGCAAATTTTCGTGTTGTTGCAAACTTAGGGAAGTTGCAGAGCTTAACCCCGGGCATGATTTAAAACATTTGTATCTTGTCTAAATATGCGTTTGTAGAATGTGTGTTCCGGAAATGTCAATGTAACAAGTCCTTAGCGCCGAGGTCATCTTTTGCCCCTTGATGTCGACACTTTCCTTAAGGACTTTGGGTGCTGGGATTCGTACCCTGAATTAATCTTTTTCCAAACCTTACGGAATCCTTAACAGCAACCACACTTCATACTAGCAACCCCTCGGCATCACAAGATCAACAAGCTTTGGGTATAAGACATGCCTGATAAAACTGTCGAGTTTAGATTTGGAGTGTGTGTTTTTACCTGTCAAAGTAATCGCAAAATATTTTAGTGCTAATTTATAATGCCTTCAACCTGAAATGTATGAGAGAATCTCCGAAAAATCCTTTTCCTGTTGACCAGGAAATGGTCATTGGACGACTCAGAAGGACCCTGTGTCTATTGGGAAGAGTTTTTTGGTCGTTTAAACTTGATTCGCCCATTCACGATAATATTCAGACTTTGGACCAGTCATAAAACCCCTCAGTTTGAAAAGAGACTCTTTTTGCTGTAAATGTACCTACAGTTGCTCGAAGTCTGGACCCCCCCAACACACACTTAAAAATCCTTTATAAGCTTGTAGAAGAATCCCTACTCTTTTGAACAGAGTATTAATTAAGGACTTGGAGCCTTTCGTGACTCTTCTCGGTCACAACAACTTGAGATCCTTACCAAATTTCCACCATGAAATACATTTTAGTGTTTCTTAGTGTTTATGGTTAGGATAACTTTCTGTTTACTACTGCAATAACCAAAATTGCGGCAATGTACTAGTTTTGTTTTTATTTTCGGGAAGTAACTGTAACTTTGAAGCCTTTCAAAGCTTACTTAGGTTAGTGAAAGCCACAATGCTTTTGGTGACCTGTGTTTTTTAACATTTCAAGTTTGTGCTCAGGGACTTCTATTACATCGTTTACTGTATTTAACAAAATATACAAGATATGTTAAACGTTCTTCTTGTACCGGTTTGGACGACCGAAAGCCAAATAATTAAAAGTTCTCAGCTGTTTAAGGACAAAATTTTCTGAGTAAAAACTACAAGAAGTAAATTACCTGCTTGTTTTATCCAGTACAGGCCGAGTACTTCATACCAAAACGTTTACAACGCGCTAATACTCGTTAGAACGTATTTCTCTCCTTCACACTTCACAGGGTGTCCACTGCACTGGTCACAGGTAAAATATCATCGTGGCCGAGTTTTTAATTGTAAGACTAATATTTGAGCCAACTAATGATTCGGCTGTCCCAATTGCTAAGTTATGACCAAGTTAAACCATTTACTGGCACAAATCCAAAGGGCAGTAAAGCCTCTTTTCTGCACACTGAAGTTGTTGTGAAATAGCCTTATTTGACCATGCTCCTCGCAGAACGATTACACAAGGTTAGCTTGATTAGAAAAGTGTTTCGTCCAGGCCAAAACTACCTGCAATTTATCTCACCAGTCGTTATTTAAACTGCAGGCCCTTGGAAGAACTGCTATGAGGAGAAGTATGCCAAGAGAGGTGTGCATAATTTTAATATAATACTTCTGACCACTAGCTTGAAAGGTCTCATTTGTAATTGTAAGACTAATATTTGAGCCAACTAATGATTCGGCTGTCCCAATTGCTAAGTTATGACCAAGTTAAACCATTTACTGGCACAAATCCAAAGGGCAGTAAAGCCTCTTTTCTGCACACTGAAGTTGTTGTGAAATAGCCTTATTTGACCATGCTCCTCGCAGAACGATTACACAAGGTTAGCTTGATTAGAAAAGTGTTTCGTCCAGGCCAAAACTACCTGCAATTTATCTGCAGGCCCTTGGAAGAACTGCTATGAGGAGAAGTATGCCAAGAGAGGTGTGCATAATTTTAATATAATACTTCTGACCACTAGCTTGAAAGGTCTCATTTGTGTCTTTTATTGTGGTTGGTTGAAGCTGTATATATATTTCCAATTAAGCTTTGGCTTAGCTATAGAGGAACTAAAGGTTGATTGACCTCAAGCTTCCCAAATTTTTTGCACATCAATAAATATTTATTTTAAGGTATCGTATGGTAAAAACAGGGGCAGTGGTCCCTACCAATGTTGTTAGTCTGGGGAGGTAAAGGAGAAAAGAAGAAGATTGAAGACAAATTGAGGAAGATCGACAACTTAGAATAAGCATACCGAACAATAAATGGACGACATTGCTAAAGATGAATCACTAGCGACATTTTTATTTGGAGGCAGAAATCTGTCAAAAATTTTAGCTTTTTACTCTTTCCTAATTACCTTCACCTCTGCTAATTGGGCTGGGGCAGGTGAAAATAGGGAGTAACACTTACACCGTCTGCTTATGTCATCAAAGAAACAGGAAAACAGTCCAGTAACGCTTCAATTGAAATTTAGCCTTAAAGCTTAATTCGAACTTGTCTCATGACACCTCCTTGTTGGTTTTATGGTCCTTCTACTGTAAACACATTGCTGTGTTCTTTTCCTCTTCCCGCAAAATATCATTCTTAATAACATGCTGAAATAAACATTAAAAGGCGGTAAAAAAAAGTTAAGCCTAGACTTAAAACGGCCTACATTGCGACAATATAGGCCATTTTATTGTCACATCAATAAATGAGGGACTCAGTTTGTACATGTAAGGAAATGATCATAACTTCTATGACAACTGACAAAGAACTCCAAAGCTAAGTTATGAGTCAGCGGTAGTTGATCGTGTGAATTTCTGGCCTTGGAACTTACCAAATATAAACTCACTTTACTACTCATTGTGATAGGGATGAATATATGGACAGGATTTTAGTATACAAGTCCTAAACTTAGACGGTACTCAAAACAGTGAAATGGAAATGCTACAACTTTTGCAGTGAAATTTATTTGGTTATCTAAACTTTGAATACCTCTTTAAACTATTAGACAGCGTGCTTGCTGTTAAATTTAGCTAACGATATCAAACTAAGGCCCTTACTATGATTCGTTTTATTCGTTTTATTATAAGAGTTTTGAAGGAAGATCGGTTCACAGCAAGGGCAACAAAGAACTTTGTACGTATTTAAAGTATTGAGTATGGGCTCAATGTGATTTTGTTCTGTCCTTTTTTGGGAAGTTTTTTTGCAATGAAACAAACCTTTGTAGAGCTCAATCCACTTCTTGTGGCAATATGATACTGCTTCGAGAAGAAAATGACCCCTGTGGACTTCAACAGGTGCAAACACTCTTGGTGATCACAGGAAAGATATGTCGTTCAAATATGAGTCCTTGAGGTAAATTACTAACGCTTCATCGAGCGATTGATGATATTGGATAGCAACAGGTGATAATTTTATTAACCAGTTGGTCACCAGTAAATCCCTTTGGTATGCAAAGTTAATAGAGAGGAATGGTCTAGAAAGTTCATCTTGAGCCATGTTATCAATTGTCCCTCCCCGTTCATATTTTATAGAAAAATTTATGTCCGTTAATAGAAAAATGGTTTCTTGTATCCCTACGGAAAACTTCCTGGGGGGTGAAATATCGTGTGTGATGATGCACTGTCTGAAAGGAATAAAAGAGCAATTCATTTCATTATCATTCTTACGCAACACAGTAGCAAAACCTGTAGCGTCAGGGCCGCTTGACCCTTATAATCAAATACATGCTCTCCCCTAGTTTCTCACTAGCCCTACGACAATGGAAGATAGCAAACAAACTGCGGCCCATGAAGGGAGAATGCAGGTGCTCTGGTTTAAAATAGTAAAACAGGGTATCCTTGTTTTTCAATGTTTTTTTTTTTTCATCATATGACAGTTTCTTTTTCTTTTTTTGGTTTCTAAATTGTTAAATCCAACAGAATTGCTCTTTAATTTATTTTAAAATCAACGATGTTCCACGAATTGCTCGACAGACGGGACGATCGCCCTGAGGGAATGTTGGAAAGTATGGTCTTTTCAAGTGAGTCGGAATGGCTACTACCAATCCGTCAGCGATCTTGACAAGGAATTCACAGGTCAACATAATTTTATTGAATTATATTTCCAATTTAAAAAGAAATGTTATTTTACTCAGGCAAAATTGGAAAATTCCCAGAAGAATCATCCTATATGAGAGTTACACTAAGAAAATTGTTAGGGTAACTGGATATAGTGGGGGACTACATATTTTATTGTATACTAATTAGGCGGCAAGCCCCTCCGCAAAACTGCAAAATTTCCCCAAAGGGGGAGGCAGTTTTCCCTGCCTAATCTGGAACAACCCTGGGTAACATTCACTGCTTTTGTTTGTAAACATCAGGAAAGATACTTGAATTGGAGTTAGAAAGGGATTTGCTAGATTTAATGAAATAAATTTTGGAGGTCTGTTTATTGCATTACTGCATAAAAGTTTGATTCAAACATAAACAACTTGTTCATCATATTTTCCTCATGAAATTTGATGAAGAGCTGAAACGCCGGCAATACTCGGTTGAGGGGGTTTACATTAGTCTATGAGGAAGGGCAGCACCGGGATTCCCTTTTAGGTATTATAAGTAATTAGCTCCAGATTGTGAATTAATCCGCAAACTTTGGAGCATTTAAAATACAAAGCAAGCCTGAATCCAGGGATTTGAGAGGGGGAGCACTTGCGAATATTTGCAGAGAGAAGCCCTTCATTGCAATTTAGATGAAATGACAGTAAGGACAATAGCATTATATAATTCATGATTTTCCCAGCAATAAACCATTGAAAAACACTTCCAACACTTGAATATATCATCTTTGACAAGTAGGCAAAAGGTCAGATCTGTTGTCAATATGTAAGGTCTTTATCGGTTTTCTTCTAGCAACATAACATAAATGTCATACTGTCGTGTGTAGACCTACATCTAATGGTTGACTGCAAAGCCTACTATATGATAACATGAAAAAGAAATTAACTTATATTATGCTCAAATATAAATCCGTATGTTAATTTTCGGCATTAGTCAAATGCACAAAACTGTTTTTGTGAACCTACTACTGAACAACTGGTGATTAGCGGTGAATCCAAACCAAAAAAAAAAAAGAAAAGACACTTCACAATTTGGGTTCAAGAGGTATTGCTACTTATTAAACTATATTGCTGCGATTGCATTTTTCTTTTCTGCAAACCGGACCTTTGAACTTTTGTTTTGTAAAAATCAGTATTTTAAAAACACAGATACGATGCGCATAGTGCATACCGGAAGCGTTAGTAGTACATGCTTTTAATTTTACGCAATTCTAACTTGAAATTCATGACAAAGGTAACCATAACAGTTTCTATAATTATTATTATCCGGCACTTTCGAGCTACCATTCAACTCTTTTGTGCAGATTTGCTATTAAACCAAATTACATCTTACATAGCTCGAGGCTCATACAAGATTCCTTACTCATCTGCGAGTCTAATCGACAGTGCAGCTCCAACGAACAGTTGCAGTTTGGACCAGGAGGTAAACGCCTGCTTGTAAGGAAAAGTCGGACTGACAGACTATTTTGAGCTTCAAAATAAAAAAAAAAGATGAAGGGATCTTGTTGTTCCTATATCTTTCTGATTGGTATTATATTCTTGTTATTGTCCCCAAATGGTAAGTTTTCTGTTAAGTTTTGTGCTTCTTGTTTAATTAATTACAACTAAAAACTAGAATTTCATATTTTTTAAATCAATGGTCAATTCTTTCCGAAATCCTATGACCCCTATGTTCAAATCTAAGTTCAGAGTATTACTTTCTATAGTCATGGTAATTCTCAGGTTAAATCTTAAATGTGCTTAAATTTACTGTAAAGCCACCCTTCTGATAAAATTTTGCCTCGATCAAAGGTTTCCACATTTTGGTTTCCTCTGGGTCGCACTGAACAGTTTACGCAATGATTTCACTGCTTTGAATACTTTGCCATGTTTACTTTTTCTTAAAATTTGTTTTTGGTAAAGCGAAAATGATAACATTACAACCATTGTACATTTTCTTGGACCGTAGAAAAGAAATGACCAATAGTTGTCGGGGCAATTCGTCACTTTCCAGCGTACCGAAGAATAGGTAAACCCTCGCATCTGGAAAAGTGACTAATATGATTGTTTTTGTAATTTTGCCGTGTTGACGAATGTGATTTTAGCCTGAACCTTCTAATTTTAATTACCACACTGGAATGTCATTGAAGAATATTTTAACCACAATTTTAAACCAAGAAACCAATATTTAAGAAAAGAACCTCCATTTAGAGAACATTCGTCAATATGTGAAATAAGAAGCAAAACATATTTGTTGATATACGCCAACGTCCGGGATGTTAAATTCGTCTCATTGGTTAGTACATCAAAAAGGGACTATTTTATGGCTAAGAAGCCACCTCAACTCTGAATTTGACCAAAACCAGACTCGGCACTACCTTTTACGTTATTTGGACACGTTTATACTTTTTTTTTAGTGATACTCCTATCGTATTAATTATTTACTTTTAAGCAGAATAGAATCATCTGGCAGATCAAAGGCGAAAAGAATGAGGGGTCCACTGCTCTGTGTATCGTCTCCTTAATGTCGGATTCTCATCTCTGTGGGATTTCAGGTGCTAAAATCGGCTTGACAGCCTAATTGGTTAAGCACCTGCCAGAAAAACATCAGCATATAGCATATAGCATAAATATATATAACGCTAATTCGACCTGTTATGCGAAATCGGTATACCGCCAATACAGCCGGCGAAGGAAAAAAACAATAAAATACATAAGATTATATTTCGCCTTTTGGTTCTGAGATATATATGCACGTTATTTCAATGGCCCGTAAGTCCTTATTGTTAACGGATACATGCACGTAAGTTGGTGTGCAGCTAAGCAAGTGCATTAACATTATGTGGTAAATCGAACTTGCGTATAGAGTTACGCATTCCTATATAAAAGTGTGTGTAAGACGTTAAGGCGAAACTATTTTTTTCGCCTAAGGGTCGAGTTCTCCCAACGGTCGCGTTTTTTCATACGGTTTTTTGCCTAAATCCCAAATTAGAGATATATAATATATATATATATATATATATATATATATATATATAAATATATATATGTATATATATATATAAATATATATATATATATATATATAGTGAGGAGCGAAAAAGCAGCAAGGAAGATCCTAGAAAAAAGGTCAATTTCTGCGAATTTCCCAGGTTCATTTCAAGATGAATTCTCAATATTTCAAGGGATGCGCAACTTATTTAGCTCTCAAATATTTTGAATATTTCCGTCATTATAACTTTTTCCTTCTAATATTAACTTATTTGCATTAAATATGTGCAAAGTAGAAATTGTCAGTAAAAAAAACCAAAGAAATGAAAACAAAAATAAATTAAAAAAATACAGACCTCCAATATTTGCTTCCCCTGCATTATTTTTATTGATTGAACAGTTAAGGCAAACCTTTTTGCAGCTGCAATGTATATGTACGTATGTATATACTAAACATTTCAACATATGTGGTTGTTTCATAGATACGAGTGAAACTGAAGTAAAACGTCTGCATAAAATATCAGAAATCATGCTTTGAGTTTCATGTAAAATGTGCTTTAAAGATATTTAGGATTTTCAGTCGAAATACATTTTTACTGATTTTTTTTTTTTTTTTTAGATTTGTTTGCATTTTTATTTAATTTCTTATTTTTGTGTGCGTATTGTTTTTACTTCTTCGGTGGTTTTTCGCCATAATGGCTGGCAAGCTTTCTAGTGCCAAGGATTGCAAAGTTGAGCCTCATTAATAATAAAACACTAATTTAACATCATTATGGTTGAGGATTGTCAAAATTTGCATTGTTTTTACACAAAGTTTGGAAATATTTCATTTAGTTTGGTAGCCATTTTGATAATTCGCAAATAAGGACAAGAAGGGGTCACTTGAAGGGAATCGTGTCGTCACCGTTGAATTTTGGGACCCTGAAAACCTAGGTGTAGGCACCAAAATTAGGATAATTAATGCATCCAAAACAGAGTTATCTCATGAAATAGTGAAAGTGGCGGCCATTTTGGAAATACGCAAATTAGTCAAAACGCTCAAGCCCAATTTCGCTAAACCTTTTTTTCCGAATTTCTTCTAAAGTCCTAGAACAAATTAAAACAAAACAAAACAAAAAAAAAACTGTTGCAATTTGTTCCAAGTAAGGCCACATTTTGGTCTATTTTCCATAGAGTAGTAAGCAGTAATATCGGGAGAGTACATAATCGATATTACGAGCTATGTATGTGATAAATCTGCTATCTAAAGTTTTTAACCTTCTAAATCGTCGTAGGTTTTCACTATCTAAATTTTTTGTCATTTTCTTTCTAAATCTTCGTAATTTGGCGAATATTTCTATGTTGCCGAGTATCCCGCCATATCCTAATCGAGTTGTCGCCCCGTAAATGGTTGTCAGGTAGTATTGTCGTTTGAGGGGTATCTGTATATAATCGGATTCCTATTTGCTATATAGGAACCGCGCGTAGTCCTTATCGAGATACCAATACTCACACAGAGTAAAAGGAGAATAGAAGACCGTTGATAAGTGCATTGAGGACGGAAACAATGAGTCGCCCAGTATCTCAGGAGTCCAAACAGATCTTGTACGAAAAATGATGCATAACCTACATATTGTCTAAGCTCATGTTTTAAGGAACTTTTGACCAATAACCGATAGATGATGAGTCGGCTAAACAAGTAGAATTTTATACCAACATTCATACTCACAAACAAAGTGTTCTGTGTACCAACAAGACTATGTTATGGATGGATTTTCAGACTTCTACATTGTTGAAATATTCTCTACATGCCGTTGTTTTTGTTTCCTGCAGACGCTTTTTTTCATAGAAGAAGAAGAAGATATGGACTCCGTAAGTTTATATAGTACTTGAATTTTTTATCTCATCTCCTTACATGTAATGTATAGGGAAATTAGATGTTGTACTTCACCTAACATCATAATTGTGAAGTTGTGTGTCAGCATGGGTGTGTGTCTGATTGCGTGGGTATGAACTCCCCCACCTCACCCCACCCCCTAAAAAAGAATGCGTCACGAACTCCTCCTAAAATGAGTCCGATGAAGTTCAAATTTTGTGGGTACCTGACCATGAAACTGCGTGTCTGCGTATTTCATGACGTCATAAGATCGCTTTCAAATTTGCTATAAGTGGAAGTGCCATTATTGACCTATCAGTAAAGTAGATATAGTAATGAAACCATGTGATATGTTAGGACTAACGAGCTTTTTTTTTTCAAAAGCGTTTTTGGATTATTTAGGGAGGATACAAAGGTCAACATATAGGTTATTGGGTCCAATTTGTCTAAATTTTGCATAAAAGTGTGTTACAACACCTACTAGACAGTAAGTCAGATGAAGTTAAAAACCAGACCATGAAAATTCTTGCACGAGAAATTGATATCGCCGTAGGTCAAGAGTCAGAGGTTTAAGATCAAAGTTGCTAAAATTCGCTTTTGTCATTAATTGCGTCAATTTCAAACTATGTTTATGGTTGCTTAGATGCAAGCTAAAACTCAAAATGTAGTTTAAAGGTCAAATTTGCTAACATTTTGTGCAAAGTCCATCATCAACTCTTCCTAAGCTATTTCTCATTAATTTCAAAGTTGGTGGATAGCTACTTGAACATAAAACTTTTGCATGGGTAATCGTTTGCATCATATTTTCAAAATCAAGAGGTGAAAGTTTAAATAAACTAAACTCGGTTTTATCCATTATTTGCATAACATTAATTTTTGATCGACTCATTTATTTTAATTGTATGCATACATCGACATAAAACTTTACAGTACTGTCACTGATTTCAGCAGAAACAACATAAAGATCCATGAATACAATAGAAAAGGAGCCAAAAGAAGCTAGAAGCTTTTCTAGTCTCGCCCCTTAACAGAGAAACATTGATTAAACACAAGTAAAATATAAAGAAAGGAAAAGTTTTAGAAAACGACTCTCCCGTTTGAGAATAGTCTTTTAGAAGAACATTACTTAATTACTGCTAATAAATACTATTCTGTTCAGAGAAAGTGGTCAATTTACATACAATGATAACAATGGTTTCTTTAAAATATTAATAAAAGGGCATTTCATACATTAATGTTAAGAGAATTCCAAAATGGTACCCCATTTCTTCTTACATTTGAATGGGCAAGTGTAGTACTGGTAGGTGGTTGCGACTGGTTATCTTTTCCTCGAGTAGGATAATTTTGGTGACCACCATTGAACTAGAAAAAGGAAACTGAATCAGGCGGAGGTTGACCATTGTTGTGTCTATACAAGAAAATACCTAGCTGATACTTGTCATGGTTCCTTAAAGTAAGAAGATTAAAGTCATGAAAGAGTGGAGCGGTATGCACGTTACGTGAAGTAGTCTTTGCAATTGCACGGGCTGCTCGTTTTGATAAATGAACAGCTTACATTTAACTCATAAAGAATTGTCCCATAATAGTATACCATAAGTAAGGTGTTGTCTAGTTAACGCATCGTAGATAGTAACGTTTGACAAGGAATGTAATGCTTTAATCTGTTCATAACTCCAATGATTTTGGGAACAAATTTTGTAACATTATTTATGTGTTCCTGCCATGACAGCTTATTATCTATTATAACTCCTTAGAACTTGGTAGAACTGCCACTTGTTATGAAGGTATACTTAAAACGTAGAGTGAATTTTGGTGTATCACCTTTTACCTTGTGGAAGACCAGTAATTTTGTTTTATTTATATTTAAAGGTAACTTATTTGCTGCTAACTAAGCAATATTTTTAATCCTAGGGATGCCACTTGCAAGGCTTGTGTGACATCAGAATTATGACAATATATGTTATGTCATCGGCAAATAATACAAATTTGACTAACCTTGAAGATATGTAGAAATCATTAACATATAATATGAAAGGTAGGGGGCCAGTAGTGATCCTTACTGGACACCCATATTGATATTGATGAATTTAGAGTTCTTGCCTTATTTCTAGCCGAAAACACTGCTTCCGATTGGTCAGATAACTTCTAAACTAGCTAAGTACATTACCTCTTATTCAATATATATGCAATTTGTTCTCCCGAATATTATGACTTATGGTATCAAAAAATTTAAATAAATCTACGAATAAGGCCAAGGTATTGATTCTATTATCTAAGTTACACAAGATATCATCAACAAACTTTAAGAAAGCTGTGTATGTAGAGTTTTCTTTTCTAAATTCATACTGCCCAGAATATAATAAACTATTTTTGTTTTCCGAAGCTCATAATCTTTTAAAAGACTCATAGTCTTTCAAAAATCTTAGATATAGCAGGTAGAACGAACGCCGGCCTCTACTTTGGAAGATTATCAACACTATCACATTTTGTTAGCAATCTTAAGCTAATCGGGGAAAACCTTCTAAGAAAGATAAGTTCAAAATATGTATAAGAAGAGCAACAATATAATCATAAATATGTTTTAAAACATCATTAGTAAGGTCATCGTAGCCCGGTGACTTCTTACTTGTTGGTAAAGATCATAAAAACTGAGTAATATCTTCAGATGTTATTGTTAATGGTACATTTTAATTGCTGATTAAAGTCCCAGTACGACTTTGTATAAAGAAATACTTAAACCGCCAAAATTCGTTATAGCACGAGAGCCAGATATATGAAGTTGGTAACAGTTTAAGAGGCTCTAACATACCTAGAAGAACAGTCTTAGCTTCCTTCGGGAGTAATCTTTGTCCGAAATGCAGATGTTGAATTCGGCTTGCCAACTGAAATTCAAGTTCTCTCCTCGTAATGAGCTTATCAGTCAGGAGTATGAACCAATGAAAGTCTGTTTCTTTATGACTATTCATGAATAAACAACTATAGGTGCCTTGCCCAGGGAGCTGTTATCCGAATGTAGAGATCTCGAGAAGTTTAATTTATGCTAATATTTTAAATAGGTCTTAAGAATGAAAAGATTACCAACTGTTAGCTGTTGTTAAGGCTTACAAGGACTTAGGCCCTTTATTTAATGCTTTCAGTTTGATGAACTATCTCCTTGCGACATCATTCATCTCTACTAATGCTTTAACAAGGGGCTTAAATTGAGCAATGCTTTGATGTGTAGGCTGGTACCGCCACCCTTTAGATGACAGGGTTTTCGAAACTCAAAACGACTGTTTAATAGAACTAGATCAATACAAATGCCCCTACCTCATCTAAAGAGACCATATGCAAATGAGCTTAAGAGACAGCAGCCTAATTCTTTGACTACATTCTGACAAGTTTCCTCAAGTTTCCTGAATAAACAAGATATAAATCCATGTTTACAATTTCACATAAAATCAAGCCGGTTTGGTCTCATTCGCGTCACCGAGCGTCACCACAGAGAAAATATACTTAGTTTTCATGCGACTGGCAATGCCATGGCAATGGATAAAATCGCCACAGTTCTACTCATGATGTAGCAGACGACAAATCTCTTTGTGTTTACTTTCTAAGCCAGCTTAGTTCCTATTGAAATCCATAGAGCAAGATAATTGAATGACTTAATAGGTGACCTTCAATACGCAAACCTCACTTCAAAGGGAGCTGTCTTGAGCTCTCTCCTTTCGGATAACAGCTCCCTGCCTTGCCTACATGCTCAACTGTGGTGAAATGTACGCACGTACACGGTGCAGAACATTTGCTTGTATATTCAAACGGATGGACTACACAAACAGCCTAGGACTATACTCAGGTTAGTGTAGGCTTAGAATTGAATTGTAGTTAGAAATAATTACCCACACCAACTAACCAACTAACATGAAAAAGGGGGAAAACCTCACCTGAAATCCTACGCAAGCTAGATAACGTTGGCTGGCACAGCCACAGGCGTTGGAAACATTACGTACATATACTACACACTATATATATAATAAGACGAGGTACGGTAAGACGTTCCGATCTGAAAAGTAAGCCCAGTGCCGTGACTGCACTGCCACCCAGTGTTTCCACACTCTAAATTCATTTTTCCTGAGATGGTATCTAAAATTACCTGAAATCGGTCAGTTCAGGAAAAATGATTTAGAGTGTGGAAGCACTGGCATTGAAGTGCGACTGGGCCTACTTCTTCTCAATACATATTGTGAGAAATGACTTACCTTGTCTTATTATAGTGTGTATAGTGTGTGTAGTATAGGTACGTTATGTTTCGAACGGTTGTGGGCACAGCGAGGCAAACCACTGGCAGTCTGTACGAACATGCACAGCCGCAGTCCGGCCGTTAATGTCACCCAAGTTGACTGCTCAGTTGTGTGTTACGGCCCTATAGCTACATTCTTCGTGTATTAAGCACATCGTAGCCTAGCATTCGCCGTTGGCTGCATCGTGCTGCACTCCCCATTTTTTTCCCACGAGGTTATGGACAAATATGATTTTCAAAATTTTTCAAATTTGTTTCGAAAACACGGGTTAGGGTTACGTAGACTGGGGTTATTTGGCCTGTTCGTTCATAATCCGGTGTCAAAATTACAAGAAAAGGGTCAAAAAGCTGTCATTTTGGAATAAGAGGTGTGGCCTATTTCCAAGAAGCTGATTGGTCCATTGGCATGATTTGCCCATAACCTCGTGGGGAAAAATGCGCGTGCTGCCCAATCGTCGACATGGTGTGATCTCGAAGCAGCTGAGTAATAAATATTCATAATGATCTAGAACTTCCCACCGTGATGAACTTTGTGCATATTGAAACAGCCGTTACATTTACAACCACGATTTGTTTAAAACAACTTTTCACTTCCGTAAATGTCTTTTTTCTGCAAGAAATCATTTCTCTGGTTATGTTTGGGTTTAAGTAACCTTAAGCACCACTCATTTCTCTTATCCAAATTCGTATGCAAAGTCTTACTGGGACTTTAAGTTCGAGAGCGAAGTTCAAATGACCTACAAGTGGTTTATTGCCACAATGAGCTTGTCAGTGTGTCGGAGAATTTCTAGCCCCTCCAGGTATGTAAAGACAATTGGATGGGGGCATGGGCGTCCGGAAGGAGGGTAAGGGGGGACTTGCCCCCCGGAAAATGAAAAACTTGAAAAAAAAAAACTTTAAGAAAAAATAATATCAACACTTTTTTACGATATTGCTAGAAAAGGTTCAGAACATGAGCTTCCAAAATAGAAAATGATTAGATGCAACTTACAAGGCCTGCAAAGTGCCTTGTTCAGCGATCTGCAGTTGGAAGGCATTTCGGCCAAAGTGTTCTTGACGCTTTGCCAAGAACACTTTCTAGTTTGCCTTAAGGTTTCGCCCCCCCCCCCCCTTGCAAATTCCTAGCTGCACTCTTGCAAAAGGCGCCAATATGTAGCAATAAGCTCTTTTCTGGGAGTAAAAAGTTCCCCTGATTTTCTCAATTAAAGGTTTTGCCCCCATCAAATTTTCTTTTGCGGACGCCTGTGGATGGGTCGAGATTTTTAACTCCATGGATTGCCCTCTTGCTTTTCTTTTAATGAATCATCGAGTGTGTCTTCCTATTATTGTATCTACTGCTTGTGAGGTATACTGGGAAGTTTCCTTATCCTTTTTTAATTTGATGTTTCGATTCTCAAATACTTTCTTGTCAACAATCTTACAATAGTAGAGAGGACATGAAATGTCAAAATGAATTATTCCAGAACCCATTTTCAACAGTGCTACTTTTCCCTTCTAGGTTTAAATCACCCTACCTTTCATCTGTAAACCCTACTAAAATTCAAACATAATATGGTTTTTAATGCTTGTGATTGCTGTTCAACTTGCATTAATTTATTTGCAAGTGGTTTTGAATGCTCTTAAGAGGTTCAGTTCTGGTATGAATATAAAAGTTTTTGAAATGTACTCAAAGAAAACTCCAAACTAACTACTGAATATTTGGATGCAACTTCGTTTTAGGTCATTAGGGAAAAAGTTTGAAAATATATAATTTGCTATAATTTTGTACCCGAAAGTTGGATGGTATTGTAACCTGGTTTGTATGATTACTGTTTGGTCACAAAAACGTGCAGGTCGTTCGGTGTCATGGAGAATGTTTGAGGTCAAAATCGTTGATTTCATATAACTTTGTAACTTAAAATTAAGATAAAACCAGACGATGGTTGATGTAATAATCATTTCGTTCAAAAACCTGGCGGTCATTTTGAGGTCATTTGATGTTAAGAAAAAAACAGTGGTTGACTAACATAAAACTTTCAACTTGTATTCAAAAAATAGTGGCTGAAATTTTAAAGGTCAGTTTGAGATATCAAGCCACACTAGGCTAACTATGCTAAGAATTTTGGATATACGTGGAACACAGTAGATATAGCCACCATTCTGTGAAAAAACCTCATCAGAGGTCGGTAAAGGACAAGTTCCAAATACTCTCAGATGTAAATCTTACACTGGATGCCAAAATTGTTTTATGGTAATAAGCATTTTAACTTTTTCATCTTGCAGATGTCAATCACGATCCATCAGTAATAAAAAACGACGTGCTCTTGTTCATGATTACTTATTTATTTTATCATAAAACATGCTGGCCTTAGAAAAAGGCATCCAAATTAAGACCTACGATTACAGGGTTTACGTTCGCATGGGTTAAATAGAACAGTACTGTACATACCAAAATGCCAAAAAAGATATTGCTTTTTTTAAAGAACCATTGCCTTTGATTAAAACTGGAGACTTTCTGCACCGTCTGTGCTCTAGTTTCATGTACTATAGCCTGTCACATATATTTTTGTGAACGCTTTACGAATCAAGCATTCATCTTCAGAAAGTTTCTTCGCTGCTCTCCACTTCAAACGCCAATTAGGCGATGCGAGTTAAAACTAATTGACACCGGTTACATGTCAATTCATTCCCTCTGCCATGTTTGCAGTCAGTTTTAGGTTGCAATTTGTGTTTTATTTGCACTGTGCTCGTTTCCTTGTAAAAACCAGTAATGACTAAGGTATCAATGCATAGTTTGAAACTCATTTAAGATAGCATTGGAAATTTCCTCTTTTTACCCCCTTTACAGGTGACGAGGGCTTTGATGCACGGGCAAAGAGAGAAGCAGGTTCGTCTGCTAACTTTAAGAAAAAAAAATCTTGAAATCTTTAATGTACATAAAAGAAAAGTACAAAAATGTCCTTGTTGATCAATACTATAAGCACACTTTGAATCCACTTGCTTTTGTCAGTCTATATAGCAAACTACTCTCTAGTTTTAGAGACATTCGTTTGATATAAGCGATCACTTTTGTCGTGGTTTATCTTAGTTTTTTTTTTTTTGTAATGATACATCATGCTGTGTATCAAATGACTTTTGCAAAGGGACTTGTCTCATTCACTCCAAGTTACTTTTAGTGTATTTTACAGTATTGGGATAACTGTACTCCTCTGCAAAATATTATTCATTGCAATAAACCATTGTCTAGCAAATTCTTATATGTTTACATTTCATTTGTCCTTTGGTGTGAAGTAACAAAACTTTGTGCTTCTTTTGTACGTCCCGTGCGTTGGAAAGCACATGACCATATACGGCAATTTTCCCTTAAACTTAATGAGATGAAAGATACTAAGTCTCATTTCCAAGTAGTAATATCTAGGTCATTTCCTATTCTTACCTGGTTGACATTTAAAGTACAAGTTAGGATATTTCACAGCGTGTTATGTCGAAGGACCTACATGCGAGTGTTGAAAAGAGCAATCAAAGCGATTTGGAAGGAGGCACAGTACATGAGGAAATGGGGACACACTGCAATGAGTGGGTAGTCAATGATTTTGTAAAGGTCTATCATTTACATTAAAACCCCCCTTATCCGAACACATCGAGGAAGGTAGTTTGGATAACGGAAAAAATCGGATGAACGGAGTTTCAAGTTAATGGCTAGAGTACGGCACAGTGGGTCCATAAGAAAGTGAGAGGGTGCCAACACATTTCCAAAATAATTCCGAAAAGGCTAGCAAAATTGCAGACGAAATCCCCTAAAATATTTGGGTACTATATTTTGTGACCGATGTTATGACAAATAAATTTAAAGACTTCAGAAGAGAAGTTTTATCCCTAAAATTCGAGCCTACGCCCTTCTGGATGACCAATGCTTTCCTACAAACTAAATGAGTATATTATGGGCTGCAGAGAAGCTGTAACGATCTGGAGAGGTGTTTATATAGAGTGTAAATTCAGCATAAATGTCCACATATATTAGAGATACGTGTAAAGGAGACTCTCAAACAGCAATTCGCAATGTTTTTATAAGGTTTACTATCGTCATTTTTAAGTATGAAGCTCAATACGATAATAACTTTTCAGATTTATTGAAACTAGGCTTACGCTAGCCTAAAGTATTTTAGTATAAGGGGATATTGAGCCTATACCGACTCATGGCTCCTAACAAGAATTTTAAAACCAAAACGTACGGTTGTTTTTTTTCCAAATATGACAAAGAGATCACAGATTGGTTTCTGTGCCCACATGTCCGTTGCTTTAGCCATCGTGACATCTTTCCGTGACTTTTAGAGTCTCGAGATAAATTAGTCCATTTTTGCAAAAATGTACCTTGAATTTGCCAGGTAAAGCATTGAAAACTTAGTGGATACTACCGTAATTGTATTGAATATTATTGTTGTTACATCTGATGAGTTTCCGATAAACGGGGTTTCGGATTAACGGGGTTTATGAAACACCTATTGCTATCACAGTTATTGAGTGAAAAGCTTAGATTTGCGGGAGAGAGGCGGGTTTCCTACACGGTTTCTTACATTCATTACTTTTGGCTCTGTTTGGCTCTGTTTGGCTCTGTTTGGCTTTGTTTGGCTCTGTTTGGCTTTGTATATGTTTTACAAATGGCCTTTACTTAGTAATTTTCCCCCGCTTTCCCACGTGTGTTTTACATGTTAGCGGGTTCGACACCCGCTCAAAGTACACTCGTTTTTTTCCGGGTTTCCCAGATGTTCTGCCACTGGACATAATCTTGTCTTCAAAATCGATTGTCCAATACACTCAGTTGAGCCGGACGGAAGCGCCTTCAGACCGACCAGTTACTTCGAATTGCTTTAGCTTGCTATCGTCAGCCTGCAGATTCTGGGCCACTTCTGAGGTGGGCTTGTATATGCTTAAAAAAGGAACTTTCTTTAAGTTCAGGTCGTTCGACTACGTGCACTTTGAAATATCTTTCCATGTTGGAATTATAATTGTGAAAACTTTTCCAGTAATTGGGGATGTCCAGCATCTGTTTTATGCCCGTCTTTGAGGAAAAGTAGGTTATACTTCTCCATAATATAATTTTATTTCTAAATTGGTGGAACTTTACAGCAACATATAATAAAATTAATATTGCAAAATTATACATAAATAACATCGGTGAAATTCTTGGGTGTATTTCACAAGAGTAACCGCCTGACCTTTTCGTGTATGTGCACTAGTACAAGGCATCCACGTTACAAAAACCTAAAGCCAATAAAATCATAAATCATGGTGGACGGGGGACGCGTCCTCCTCACTTTTTTGGAAAGGGGACATCTCCAATAAGTCTCCCTTGTTCAAAAATCATGAACACTAGAACTGTGATGAATTATAATATAACATCAACTACGAATTGACGCTATATTTTAAAAGCTAAATAGTGCCCAAATATGGAACCATGTGCCATAAAGACACCTTCTAATTTCTTTTTTTTTTTTCAAAGGGAAGACCCCTCCCCCATGGCGGCGATTCGCAAAGGGTGAAAAGTCCGGCGTCCCACCTTTGGAGATGGATCCATCCCCTTGTATAAAATGATAAAGCTTGGCAAGTGACGTCTTTACTTCCACCACAACTGCATTCTGTATACAACCGCAGACCCTTAGCAGATAGTAATAGCTGTTGGGTAAAAACGTACATAAGTTAAGGTGCGTTTTACTTATTAATTGAATAATTCAGATACTTTTTTTCTAACGTCTGTTCAGAAAGTTCGTAATTCTGTAAAACGTTGTCTTTATAGGAATGGCCTGTAAACCAGAATCATCTCACCCTAACAACGGCAATGTGATCTGCAGCGACGGTAACAACTACCAGAGTGTGTGCGATTACACTTGTGATAAGGGTTTCAAATTATCAGATCCGGCGCTGGATTCTAGGTTTTGTGACGGGCATGGTTGGAGCAAAAAGGAACCATTCTGCAAAGGTGGGATATATCTACCCTTTTATAACCACATAAATATAAAGGTATAGAAGAAATCAGTTATCTAAATTCAACAAACATTTCCCAAATCAAGATTTATATTTTGATTATCCTGGGTTATTGAATCCTGTCAAGGTGTAAACCGATGCATAGTTTGCTGCTTGGAATGTTACCCAAGACAAAAGTAACCCAAGAGATTTCTCCAAGGAAGTGGCCTACTTCCCGCAAGAATTCAAGGATCCTCGATAAAATTTCCATGGAAATGATGCATTCCAGACGGAAAAGCTCTGAATAACGATTGGCTGTAGGAAGTTGCAATTCTCACAGGAATTTGGACCATATCATGGGGAATGGTTATTGTTTCTCATTGAGGATGTGGTATCCCCCCGCGGTATTTGATAACTTTCATGGCAAAGTGACGTTATCCCACGCGCATAGGCGCATAGAGACGGGGTGGCTGGGGGATTAAGCTCCCAGTCAAAAATGTGATGTTATTTTAAGTGGTGTTTTTCTAGAGTTACCCCCTGCCTTTGCCCACTCGGCTACTGTCTCGAGGCCAACCTGCCTCTCACTCCTGTTTACGAATTAAATGTTGGATCCTCTCAGCATGTTTCCTTACCATTGTGAACCGGGGAAGAAAATTAATATTCGCCCTTTCCCCATAATCTAGTATGCTGTTAAAAGTATGTTCTAGTAACCAAATTTGATATTTTCTAAAAATGCAGGTCTGTAATTTTATGAAAATTGCATCTCAGTAGCACCTTTCCTTTTGTAAGAGACACAAATTTGAAGAATGACTTTTTTCAGCTTTCGCAGTGTGAAATAGGAAAAATTTGATGTCATCTGGAGAGATTAATGAAATATTTCTTTATAATTTTGATATCTCTGCATTAAATATTTTATAACTTAACTGCTTTACTATAGATATGGAACCATTCTACACTATATCATTTTGGAAAAATACGTAAAACTCCAACCGTATCAAATTTTAAGGACAATAAAAATAAGAAAAGGAACCTGACGCAATTAACCTACTTGGCATCACATACGGTGATATTAAAAAAGCGTGGCGGTATTTCTTAACAAAAGTAACAATCTTCACGGATGGATATTTTGAGTCCAGGAATTGAGTTCTAGCAGGGTATTTAGATGATATGTAATGAAAAAATCTGTTTCACTCCTACAAAACGCCATCAGGCAATGCCTTTCAGTATTAGTGTCCCTTGAGGATGTAGCTCCTTTAGGGAGCAGATTTACATCGGGAGTAACACGAGTAATGAATTGTTTTTCATCAAACGCAAAGTATTTTGCTTTTTGGTAAGTAAAATAATTCAACGCATTGTACTCACAGAAAAGTTTCTTGCACCACGTTTTCCTTTCCTTTAGGAAAGAGAACTAATCCAACAATATCTGCTTCATATCTAGAAGCAACTTCACCTTCAGGCTTACAAAGCTTAACCGAAAGATGCACTTAATATATGTATTATTTCAATATAAAGGGAATCCATTAAGCTCAAGCACAACTGTTCCTCATAGTTCCCGTTAGGATTTCTTCCGAGTTATTTCCTCTTAATTTTCGCCCTGACAATGGGCAAGTTGTTCAAAGGGTATTTAGGCCTGGTTGAGAGAATATTCGGGTAGAAATTTCATAAAGAAAATGTCCGTGGAGAGTCGTTTGGGTACGTTCCTAAGGCGGAAATAGTTATGGTAGAAAGTGACAAGGGATTGCAATTAGCTTACGATGCTAAAATAGAAATGTTCTGGATGCGTTGTTAGGCTTTGTTAAGGCGGAAATACTTTGGGTACAGATTAACAAGGGATTGTTGCTTACGTTGCTCAAATGAGCAAAATCTTAACGGAAAGGTTGTTATGATAATTATACTTACCTATTTTTGTGTCACATGATTTTTCATTGCAGAAATTCTGAATTAGGAATTCCCATTAGCATCCTGTCCAAACATCCATGGAGAGAGATGATCAGCTGAATGCGCGTGATTTTTGTCGCAGTTAACGATATATATGATGAAGGAACGGAAAAGATTAATTTGATGAAATAACACGCACACACCAATTGCTCTATAATCTGATGCTTGTACCTTCGATACCAAACATACCTATTCAAAAGAGTTCGCTTCTTGCTAAATGATGAACATGATTTTAAGTAATCTAAAGTCGAAAACATTGTCCAATACACGGTGTACTATTTTTCTCAAGATTGTTAGCAGGTTTGGTAAATATCTTCCTGATAGATTTTGATACGATGAGTGATTTGAAATTTGTTGATACTTTATTTCCAAACTGCGTTGATTGAATTGTGTTAAGCCCCTGGTACCTGGTAGAAGTCCATTCGGATGTACATCATTAATGCATAGTTTCAGGCTAGTAGTCAGCGTTTTCCAGGTTATGATAAACGGTTACAGTTCACACTACTTAATCTTCGTGTAAACAGTTTTGTCCTGTAACGAATATTCCTAGCCTCAACAGACTAAATATTTCTCTGTGTTGTACCCTAATTAACGTTACTTACAAAAATATGGCCTGCATCAACAGGCATCTCAGTTTCTCAAATGTGAAAATGAAATACCATCAAATATCCGAATAAATTTACGATGACATCGGCTGGAAAAGGGGGTGTTTGAAGCATTATAAGTTGCATCATTATTGAAAATTCGAAAATCCTTTAACGTAAAAATGGAGTTTTACTGGGATATTACAAGCGTAATGCTTACTCATGTATGATTTCAAACACATTTTCTAAAAACTGTGTACATATCGGCAATGAAAAGTTCAGTTGCAGTTTTTGATGATCAATTTGGCAATGAGATCTTGTTATAAAGCCAACCAAGTGCTCACAATAATTCACATTTGGTGAAAAGAAGGAGATTATTCATCAGGATTTATCAAAGTAAACTTTGGGTTATCATTTGCTGAGGCTTCAAACGTTAACTTTTACCTTCCTATTTGGAAGCACTCTAATATCTATCCTCATCAAAGTATAGTTCAAGAGATTTATTCTAAGTGGATTTTAAGTCCGGAATTTGACGTTTTTGCTGTGCTTAACTTTCAATTGGTTGTATTCTTAGTTATATGCTGCTTTGATATATACGAGAAATGAAAAAAATAATGAGATGGAGCAAAATTTGAAGCATTTATTGTTTATTTTACAAGTAAAAATATCAAACCAAGTATTTCGTCAACTTAAATGCAGTCTCACTAATGTAACAATTAAGTCTTTATCGTTTAACGCTTTGTTCCATTGTGTTAGCAGCTTTAATACAGTAAGTGTTACCTCTGTTTAATCCTCGACGTTCTGGTATTGCTGTTTTTATTTATTTTTGTATTGCGTGTGTATTCCTTAGGCCTCCCGATAATGGTATTGTGAGACCAATTTTCAGTCAACAGGTAACGGGCGGGTCTCACACAAAGTTTACGGAATCCGAACAGAAAAATATCAACAGGAGAATCCGGAAAATGAAGAGAAACGTTCCTTGCAGGTCCACAATATTTTTATTGTCCTCTTGGTCAACAAACTTGAACAGAGTACGGGAGAATTAACAAGTCAGGAACAAATTGTACGAGAGAGAGTCCTAATTATGGGTCTGGGTAGGCTGATGTCTAAAATCAAACCGATTACAAGTCATATACCTTGGGCTCTCAGGAACAAAAACCAGAAGAGCCCGCGCAAAACTGTGCACAGTCTTATATGTCAAACTAATAACATCATATACATAAATTATAATAACAGTGTCAATGGCTAGATCAGACATGAGATCACGCAGTACTGAGCACACCTGGCATGTGCGTATTTCTGTGCGTTCTATATCAAAACAATAAGAACTCTACTATGACGTCATTCTAAAGCTGGCATGAAGCCAAGAATAACTCGTGACATTTGTCAGACGATCATATAATCTTGACCCGTGTCCCTTATTCAGAGTGCAAATTACAAACAACATTATACAATATGTAACTATTAGAACAGGTCATAGAAAATAACAGTATCGAAGTCTGAAAAATTAGAAATGACTAAAAATAAGTCTCACAATATAGGGGGACGTATTTTCAGTCACATAAAATTCAATCAGAATTTTTTATTTTTCCAAAAGGAAATTAACTCTGTGACTGCCTCTTTGAGAATTTGATTCTTCATACCATTGGTGCAGTTTTTGATAATGGGGATGAAGGGTGAAGCAAAGAAGATGATTCCGTCATCCCGCTCGGGATAAACGTAGGAAATCGGTGTAAGGTGCGTATTTGCGTAGTCTCCTTTCTTTGTCACCGGATATACCGTCCTGGAGGAGGGGTGAAAGGGGACGGGCGTCCCGCCCTATCCTCGGAAATTTGCTTTTTGCGTTTAAAGTGGCTTAGATGCGAGATGATTCATTTTTGTCAAGTAATGAATTGATCGTACGTTGAAAAATCCTCATACATTAGTGAATTGTTATTGTATTTGTTGGGTGTAAGGGGAAGGTGTGGTGTGTAGCCTAAGTGGAGGGGTAACAGCTCCTCTTAAGAAAAGTTCCTGTGCGTAAGGTGGCTTAGATGTAAAATGGTGATATCATTGGAATAGCTCGTAATTGATCACATGTGACGGAATTGCGGTTACGAAATGAGTTTGGCTGCAGTGGCGATACCAGGGGGCATGGAGGCATTTGCCCCAGTCAGAAGCTTGCTCCCAGATGCCCCCAATCAGCTCCTGAAGTAAACTGACCTGACAGGAGGAAAGCCTAATACATTAAAATTATTTGGAGACTTAATTTTTCACCCAGAGACATGCTGAAGCCTCAAACCTTCTGGGGGCTTCGCCCCCTTGACCTCAGGGGCTTTGCCAATGGACCCCACCCACTAAAGTTCGCGCTTGGCGCTCGATTTCTAGAAAACTACGCGCGAATTTTTTTTTTGCCCCCCAACATTTTCTTTTGCCCTCCATTTATCCCCTCACTTTTAAAATCTTGGTGCGGCCACTGTTTGGCTGTTGCACCCCTTCCAATGATGGTACAATAATAACGGGACAAGGCCTCCTGGAATCTGCATGGTCATTACAAATTGGGGACATTGCACTGAAACTTTAAATACAATCCAAATGATGCTTCAGGGGAGCACACCGACGATTTCACAAAAATCTTAGTTGCACTAACTTTGAACGAGGATGCAATTAAACAACTTCCAATGGGAAACGTTGAAGAGGGGTTCAAATATATTAAAAGAGGTAAAGGATTAATAAGCATGTTCACAATGCTTGTTCTCTGTACATTCGAGTAATGACCTTTGATTAAGCTTGTTTCATGGGTCTTTCACTTCAAATCATGTCAAGCACATACAAATGTTGCCCATAATATACGAATGCCACAAAAACGCGTTTACAAACCTTGCCCTGGATTTGTTTTCGGAAAAATGTTCGCGCAAGAATATTTCCTCACATTATGACCCTGATATGTTATTCAGGCATGGGATCTTACCCGTGGCACTCAAATGCGCCAAGTGTTTGCTTTAGAATTCTCGTAAAACTCATACCCTTACCTTTAAACATGGAGAGGTCTCAGAAAAAAAGCAATGAAAATGACGCTTGACGGGCGTAGACACGCCGAATTTTGAGTTTTCGAACGATTTACAGAAACTTGGCAGTTTGCACACGTGGGATAGAAAATGGCCTAAGTTAACTCTATTCATCATACAGTCGCAAATACTCCTCACTTTATTCCATAAAAAAACTGTAACTTAAACGCACATTGTGCTCATTTACAAAAGCTAAACTTTCAAAAATCCATGACACGCGCTCCCCCACCCCCTCCCGTTCTGCCGGCAACTGCTTGAAGATACCCACCCCAATTCCCCCCTCCCCCCAAAAAATAAAAAAACTTGTTTCCGCTAGGGAATGGAATTTGGAAACAGCGCACGCAAAAGTTTCCTTTTGAGCAACTGAGAGAATTGAAAACTTTCTCAACTTACCTGTAGACAACTTGGTTTAAGTACAGGGCCAAAGAAGCTGGGACATGGGCACGGCCACGAGTACATGTACTTGTCCTAAACTGTAACATAGTGTTTATACAAGGTTATAAATACGAATGCGGGGGATCATAAAACGGGCTATCGCTACTGTCTAAACGTAAAGAAAAAAGAAAGTGAAGCAAAAGTAAAAATATAAGTGCATCGCTTACGTCATAAGCAGGAAAATAAGGCTTCGCCATTTTTACCTGCTGCACAAATGTATAATGTAGGGATAATCTAAACGTACAACTAAGACGTTATTAAAGAAGTATGTCTAGTACCTCCACCTAGTCTAAATAATTGCACCTCAAGTTATCTGTAACATAAAAATGTTTCAAGAAAAGAACAAATAAAACAAAAACTGTCGTCATTGTGTAGTATCAAAATGTGTATTTCAGTGTTTATGAAAGAAATTAGGTCAAGTCCCACCAAAACTTTTTTGTCAAATGAAAGTGTAAAAGAGCATACTCAGTGGAGCCAAATGCAGTGACTTAGCAGACAATTGTTAATTGGGGTGTGAGACGGGCTTCCATTTTACGAGGGGCTCAAGACAAGAGCGGTACATTTGTTACACACTTATGTTTTGCTGAAGACTTAATAAGGTCCTAGACTTTAGGGGTTACCAACCACAGGTATTCCTCCTACTAGGTATACCATTTTGTTAGCATCAGTCGAACGAGTACATCCCACTTATGCCCCTCCAAATTACAGTTTATATTTCAAAATTATAATGTTTGTATGCTTAATCAGAAAGCATTTAAATTAATTCAATAGTAATTCATCAACAAAGCTAGTTACGTTACTATAAGTGACCGTTCGAGCCCTATTGTAATCTATTTAAATCTGGAACGTATCAACTTTGCAACGTCTCTTGGTTCCTCTCCGTCTAAGAACTGAAACAAAACTTTTGTTTTTCTTAGTTCTTTATCTACAACAGTGGTTCCCAACGGGGGCGACGCCCCCTGGAGGGCATTTTCGCAACTCAAGGGGGCGATAAGCGTTAAGGGGGCGGCAGGGGGGCGTTTTGAAAAAAAAATGCGACACTCAGTTTAATCGGGGCTTTAACAGATTTGGTAAGCTTTTCTCAAGCTGAACTCTGAAATCGCTTCGCACAAAAAGGAGATAAGTGAAGTCAACAAGGTGTAATATTTTCTTAACAGATGCCAAGAAATCGCATCTAACGGTGTTTAACTTTAACTTTTTTCCTAGCGAGAACCCTCATATTCCCATCATTGACAGTGAAAGCGGTGACCGAAGGGGCCATGGCTAAAAATTGTCCCGCCATTTTAACCTCGGATGTAGTTTTTCCCTTTAAGTCTATAAACATGACATACTAAAAGAGGTGACGGTTGTAGGTAACTGTAATATAGTGGATAACTTTTGTTATATACTACCGGTAAGAAGTAAAACGTTAAAACATTTTCAAATGCAAGTTTTTGGCACTCACTCCAGTTTCCGCTATCTCATTATTTCAACCTGTAATTCAGCTTGAGTGGAATGAGTCTTTCAAACCCCGCGCGACCCCTACCATCCCTCTTCTTCCCACCCACAAGACAAGCCGCTTGCAGCAACTAAGGGAACTTCTTCATTAATTATTGAAATCCATACTAGGCTTAAGGTGATTTTGTAACCTTTAGTGTACATTTACAGTTACGTACATTTTTTTTTCAGAATAGTAAACTACTGGTGTCATTTCAATTGCTTTTTGCATTTTTGCTATATTTCAGAATCAAACACAAGTTTGAGGCAGTTTGGAATACTTTAGAACAGTCAATAGCTATTCAGAGGGTAGTTTTCACTTTAAGAATTAAAACAAAAATGCTAATGAAAATTTTACCACCTTTTCCTGATTTTTGAGGGATTTACAGTATCATTACACTACCCAGTACTAACCTTCGGATCATTCTTTTTATTTCGAGTTCAGTAGTCCTATTGACAAAGAAAGCTTCTCGTTGATTGTCTGCAGGCCTGTATGCAAGATTTTTCAAGAGATTAACCGTGGGTGAAACAATTTCAATTACTCGCATTTGAACAAATGCTCATGATAGTTGGCAACACCTTTGGTGACTCGAGTTTATATCACTGAAAACCTAAACTAGTCAGGATGGTGTCTCTCCCGACTAATTTGACTGACTAGCGTAAAATTAGTCGGTGGATTAGTCAGTGATCACAAACTAGTCAATGGATTAGTCCCTGTGACTAATTCTTTATTATTTGTTGGACGATTAATATGAATGCAACTATGGTCTTGATAATACGATATGCAGACCGCCGATGTATTTTTGCACACTCTATCCCATGCAAACAAAGTGCAAAGAGATTATATGGGTTAAAGCCTTACCAAATGATCGCAGCTACAGAAGGAAAGTACTTAAATGAACCTGGAACGTCTCTTGAGCGGGGCAACGTGCCACGCACTGTGTAAAAATAGTAGCTGCATCATGATCCTGAGCGAGGAATTGCTTGATTGGTGATATTAATAGGGTGTGAAAATGTGGAATCTTAAACCGGCCTTAGTATTGCACAAATAAAAGCAATAATATATGTACATGTAAAGTGAATACATTATTAACCATACGGAAGCAACAAAGCATGCATTTACTAGCAAAGTTGGAGTTGACAATTTTTCTTCTGCCGACGAGAATCGTAACTTGAGTGGATTCCAATGCACAATTGTTGACAATATGAAAAAAGTTTAGTTAAATGCTATCATTGTATTCAGTGAATATTGGTGTATTTATCCGTTGGATTATGAGTACACGAATGTGTTTTATATTTTGACAGTACATAACAAAGTAATTAAAAACAAAATTTCCAAATTTTCCGTACAAGTTTAACTTATGCCTCCAGGTAACAATCGAGGGGTTTATTCTTTATATTTAACGGCCTCTGTCCTTACCTGAAATAGAAAATAAGCCATCTAAACATTATGTAATCAGCACGAGTATAAGTAGGGGTCCGATTTGGCTAGTATAAATGACACATGCAAGTTTTTTATCAAAATGTCCTTCGGCGGTTGCAGTTTGATATGCCAGTACAATTCTACTCTAATAGACACGATAACATGTATCAAACTATCAGTACAATGACGTATTTCTGACAACAAATCTAACGGTCTTTAATGCATTACCTCATAAGCATGATGGAATTATAGGACCGTCTTCGACGGCCTTGGCCCATCTGGAGAAAATTATCACATTTAGAAGGGGGATGGAGCGTACAATTTTGTCTTTTTAAATTTAAAATTACATGAAATTCAGCACAGGTGGTATTTTCAAAGTTAACTCTTTGACTCTGGCACTACGGACGAGGTCTCAGAGGGAAAAAGTTATTATGAAGATGAGTTTGAAAACACACACACACACACACACTCACTCTCACACATTTCAATCTTAACACAAGGCGGTGGCTTTTTATTACTAAAATACTACAGTATTTGAGATCATAACGTAACGGAGCACAGTAAAAAAAGCTGCCAACGAGGCAAATATTAGAAGTGTTGGAAAAGCACGACCCCATAGCCTAGGCTACAAGCGTGACCAACTTAAGAAATTAAAATACCATCTTAAACAAAAAAAGAGAATGCATGTGCCCATCTACAGTTGTTCTGAAGAAAGTTGAAGCACAGAGAATCCAAAAGGGTTGAGAATTCTTACCTCTCGCTTTTATCAGCAGGAACAACTAAAGGAAAAATTTTTACAAGAGAATTAAGTTTGTGTGCCATCGGCTGAGTTAGGAACAGGATATAGATGAATATTCATTAAGCTGGAACGTTTGCAACATAACTTGGATATATGATGTAAATCTTTTTCACACGTGTGTACCAACATAATGATTACAACATCTAAAGCTATAGGTTAACTTCCTTCCACGTGAGATAACTTTCCAGTATTTTTTTATATGACGTCACAGGACAAAGAATTGATATGGACCGTCTGTTGAAGTAAGCGCGTGATGAATTATATTTTACATAACACTCAATTTATTACTCGTCGTCGCCGTCGATTTTAAGGTAGATAACAACGCCAAGTCGTACTGCACATACAGCTTTCTGAATGACTTGGCTTTGGGCCAACATCGTATAATTCGCAAATGAACTGATTGTGCCGTTGCATGGGATGAACTATGCTTCATTTTCATGTTCAGAACTTTTCTGACTCTGACTTATGCCTTAACAAGCCATGCTACAGTGGAGCTGACCCTGTCAAAAGGGGTCTTTTGTAACTTGCTTCAGAAACTGTTTGTGACTGGTCAAGGACTAAGCATGGTACCATGTTTTACATTATGTTGTAGTAATTTTTCTTTTGCTTAAATCGTTCATTATGTGGAACAAACGTTCTTGCTTGAAAGCAAAATGAAAGTAAAACGGTTCTGACTGTAGATATTATCCGGATGACAGTGAAATCTGTTTTTCAGTTCAAACCCATGGGGAAAGATTGTATCATTGGTGATAGAACGAGGTAAGGTTCATTATTTATGTTTCATTTTAACACGTTGTCAAAACAAAGAAAAAGAAAACTAACGGATCAAGAATGAAATGTTGGCTGCAATGCAGAAACTATAGCCATACAGTTAGTAGAAGACGAAAACCGACAAGAATTTTCTAAAAACTTTGGAATCGTGTACGTCGCTAAATCTGAGATTTTAAGTCTTAATAGTTTTAGTATATTTCTGAGTACATCACTGGTTCGTAATGTGACCCAGCCGTAGCAAGCGTCTAACTTGATCATTCCTTTCGTCTGATTACATACAAAGCTGGCCTACAGGGTGCACTATTGTAGTTTGTTTTACTTGTCGCAATGACGTTTTTTATTCAACGTGCATCGAGGCGAGCTTTGTACTGCCAGTCGGCATTTAGACTGCTTATCGCTATTTCAAAGTCAGTCAAAGACATAACCAGACGAAATACTTACAAATTATATAAAAATATGTAAAAATATTATAAAATGTTTACAAATTGTCTTCAGGGAACCCTTTGAGAATGACATTTTCCACGATGTAACAGATTAATTTAAATGAACTATTGTTCGCAAATTTGTCAAAAGATGTTGAAAGATACCACACAATTGCTGCCATTATACACGAAGCTCAACCTACTAGTTCAAATCTCCTTATGTTGTAAATACACCGCTTTTCTAGTCTCTACTTTTAATGAGAAGGCAGGGGTTACAGCCACCAAGGACATAAAAAGTTGTTCTTCAGGGCCTGATTGACCACAAAAAGTGACACATCTGATTGGTAATTACAGCGTTATTTTACTGGCAGACAAAATGAGTCTACCTCATCCCTATATCTCAGCCCACTACACCAATGGGTACCTGTATTCAGTCACGGCAGTTATCATTATGAACGATGCTACATTACGAAATCGTAACAAATTTTCCTATAAAATTGTTGTTCTATGTATTATCCAAATGCAAGTTACAGTGGATTAAAGGTCTGGTGACACGAAAATTACACAGTTGGATGTCCGATGTAAAAACAAAAAACAAAAAAAAATCCAGAAAAGAGCTACAATTCCCATTACAATTCATCAAATATTGACATTTTTTACGGAAGACGTGGATTTTGAGAACAGTAAAAGATATTGAAATAATTACAATGGATCTTTCATTGAAAGACTTAATTCTTTAGCTGACAAGTGAAACAGCTCTTTTCGGTGGCATGTCACACGGCCTTTAAGACAAGCATCTTATTTGTATAAAATTTTTGTAAAGGTAGGCTATACAAAGATATTACAAACATAGGTAACAAAGGTCTTTACCTATACCGCTATGTAAAGTGACTCCTAATGGAGAAGCCAATATCGAGGCAGAAGTGTAAATGTAAGATACGTGCCATGTACTGGACTATCTGCGTCCGAAAAAAAGTGTATTGCATCAAATACCCTTGTAAGAATAGTATGGTTTACCTATGCATGATACACGCGGAGAGTATATTTCCCTGTGTAATTACCTGGAAAGAGTGACAAGCACTGCTGCGCCTCAGAAAATGAACGCACCAACTGCTTCCCTGCTGTAAGTGTGTGAAAAATCAACGCGCATACAAAACTACCCAATCCAAAGATACCACGATAGCTGAACTAAAACAAGTTTATGGACTTCAAATAAGTCATTGTGAGTTCATGTGTAAGTGTTTGCTAAGAATACTTAGAGAAAAATTTGATATTCTTCCGTTAAATTGAATATATTCAGGAATGATGCCATCTTGCATTTAACAATGTTCCGATTTAATAGGTGATAATACTTGTGTAAGACATGTACTTGTTTGATTGTTGTAAAACGAATGGACGGTGATCAGCACTTCCTCCTCAATATTTTTGCTCCACGGGGAATCAACCCAGCTATTTAAAGTTTTATTAGTATCTATGATTGTAATATCTTTGAGGCTATTTATGAAGCGCGACCTCTGTAACGTTGTTATTAGTGAAAAGTTTCCACCTATGGAATTTGTGGTGAAGCATCGAGTAGTGTAAGAGAGGACAGGTGGCCAGAGAGGCCAGATGGGACTCCTAAGAGTCAATGGGCCGACAGAAATCACGCCAGGCCCAGATAAAATCTAGGGATTCGAGAAGAACACCAGTCAGATCTGCCTAAAGACTTTATTCAACAGTCTTTTTCAGGCATCTGCGCAGAGCTGAAAATTCTTGCCAAAGTTTAGTCTGTAGGTAAGTAGCAATAATTAATATGCAATATTCTATCATTATATCATCGTTGTCAGTAGACGAAGCACAAACATTTACTTTTAATGGAGGTACATGGGAAAAAAAGAAATCTTCCCATAAGTTTACAACACCTTGAACGGCTTAGGCCGGGGTTTGAAGTTGGGTGACTGCACCTCTGTGTTTCCACACATCATCTATCCAATTATCTCGTATGGACTGAGGCAAAACGATTTCTTGGACAAAACTGAAAAACATTGGGCAGTTCGGTCTAGAATGGATTTAATCAGGCATTCAAAAAAATTTCAGTCTTCCCCACCCCTTCCCCGAACAGATATTCCGTTATTCCGCCACAAATGGGTTGTGAATATATCAGGATCCGGCAGATAGGACTTGGTAATGGAGAATAAGTGCGATGACTCCTTGCAAGCTACGGATTAAGTATCATCACTTTCACAACGAAAGAAAATTTTATTAGGGTGTATTGATCTGTTTTCAATGCGTTCGTCATTAATGTTGTAGATAATTAAATTTATATTACTTGACAGGTTTTTCAGCAATGGCAATAAATACAATGTGTCTTTTGCATCTGCTCTTGAGAGGGTTTGTGAAGTTTTAACTGAAGAGGATGTCCAGGTATTACTAATAAATTATCAAAATGAAACCCTGTAGACGCAGGTTTATAAAGACTATCAAAGAACACTTTGCTGAACTGAAGGGACGAAGAATCCTTCATGAAAATATGGTCAATGTACTTGTTGCTTAGATGGACATCAGTAACATGACCAAAGCTTCCGATATTTTAAAAGATTACAGAAGGAGCCATTTACAAAGTAAGCATAATTATTTCTTGAAATTCAGGGTGGGCGGAACAAGGCTGAAAGGCTGAAGCTATAAGCAGGAGACTGGAAGCTTAAGGCAGTGAGTGCTAAAGGCTGAGGGCTGAGGCTGTAGCTCCCAGTAATTTTAGTTGGAAGACCTTCATGTTTCAAACCTTGTAACATAATTTAATTTACCTTTGATTCCAAATTCAGGAACTGAATAATTAAGCCCCCACCCATCCCCAGCTTCCAACGGCATTGAGATATTGCATAATAATTCTTCAAATGTTTAGTTCATATGAGGTGCAAATGGAAAGGGGGGGAGGCATAACACACAGGGGAACATTGAATTACAAAAAGGTACCTTGCATGATCCTAAATGTGTTTTTGAAATGTCAACGGAAAGACCTCACAGATTTTTCCTAAGCGCGCGGGGGCCTGGCAATTAAATTTGGATTTTGCATTCATTTGCATCCATGTTTCCCTATTTGACAGCTAACAGTAGTCAAATTTTGGTAAAACAAGAGTACCAAAAAAAGAGAGCAAGGGCGTATTGTTGCAGATATTTATCTTGCGTGGAACGAAAGTACTCTATTCAACATAAAGACATACACCAGTCCTCAAAATGCAATTATTACACGCGGTATCTGAGGGTATATTTTTTTTGTTTTGTTTTCGGCCTTGATAAAGTAAAAACTAAGAGCGGTTACGTGCTATGAACGATAAACTCAGTACGTGTGGTAGTAAATTAGGCCTACATCATATCCAGCACTCAATCTTGCTTCTAAAACCCTCTCGTTTCTTGAACAATCACGGTCCGTACTTTCTTTGCGGTTCATTAGAAACAAGACTTGAATGAAGTATATTGGCCTCTAAACGTGACTCAATGGGGCTCTTGTTTTCTAGAGCATTGTCTAATAACGATTTAGAGCCTGTTTATAGACATACGCACAGCAGTTTTAGAAGGGATTAATGTTTTTATTTTTATTAACAGTGGATAAAATGTGTCCAGAACAAAAAGAGGTTAGAATACGTATGCCTGACATGTTGTAAACAGATGTGTGGTGCGTGTAATGTAAGTTTACGTAACAGTTCGTCAAACTGTGCAACAGTTGTTATGAAAAATATGTCGCAAGAAATAAAAAAAAAACAACCAACGGAAGAGACAAAATATTATTATTGTTCTCGAGGGTCGTATCCAAAAAAGGGATACGTTGGTTTAGTCACGTGGTAATGCTCTTATAGAAAAAATTGACTTCAACTATGCATTGCTATTAGGACAAATAAAAGAATCAAACTAAATCTACTTAGAGGAGTAACCGAGATGGAAATTTCGGACAAGAAAGTTCAGCTGGCAGTTGCGTCACAATTTGAAGAAGCTCAAGACGGTCTCACGTGGTTGACAAACTTTTCTCCTGCCTTGCGTGGTAACGATCTACCCAATTTTTGATGCAGATATCTGTTTTAGAAAGAAATATTAATTAAATTGCTACCGAAACAATATACAGGAAAAAATGATCCTTTATTTTACTCCAGCGTTTACAATCATGGTAAATTTATTGCACTCATGTCCAACGCCGTCATTGGCATGGTGTTTATTGAGAAAAATCATTACATTAAAGCTATTGTCAACAGACTGGAAAAGGGTGGCATATATCTCGTTAGCAGTGTTGTACAGGAAGATTCACAAAGGAAATACTGGAGACATCTACTGTTGACAGAAAAGCACGGTTTTCCTATCGTTTTTGCAGACAAGCTCGATTCCATCGATTGGGAACATTGTATTATACTAGCAGTTGGTGCGAGGATTTCATTGTCCGACTTCGCACAAATGAGCAAAAGTATGATCCTGTAGGGTTACAATCGGCTATATACTGCAATGAGTTAAGTGACGATTCTTGGATATTCAGTATGTCCCCGAGTCATGCAAAATGGAATTCTTCTGACTCTTTGTTTATCATTTCTTTAAGTTCTTTATCTGATGTGTTCAGAGAATATAAAGTCTCTGGTGAACATGTGAGGACTTTAGACATCACGAATGCCCTACCTTTTAAAAGCATTCATTATGTTGTGCGCAGTAATGACCCTATTGCTATGGTTGCTAGTGGTCGTGATGACGTCATACTCGTCAGAGCTGATGACGGAACACCATGCCATGTAGGCTCGATGAGATCACCTAGTTTACATTGTAACTCACTTACATTGTAACTTCCTCAAATAATAAACAGTGGTTAGTACTTTATGTTTCCCTTTCAGAACCAAAAAATGGGAAATTAATTTGTATGACAACAAGGAAGAATTTGCAAAAGTGTGCTATGCAAGCTCATCTGAAAACAACTTAAAACGATTTTTGGTATGGCATTCATTGGAAAAGAAGGGTTTGTGTGTCTTGATAAAGACTCAGTGCAAGCTTTCAGCCTGTAAATCTAGTAAACTGGCTTTTCACCATAACACGGTAAACGACAAGCTATTCGTTAAAAGTCTCCCCAGTTGCAAACATTTTCAAATATACAACAAGAACGAATTTGATGTCCATAACTTTTAAAGTTCTCAAAGCTTTATGTTGTCTTATCATTGAAATATATAAATTAAAAGTCCCCGTTTAACACCTACTTGCAGTCGGGTCTACTGTTAGTTTCCTAGAGTAATTTAATACACTGTAACAAAGTTATGTCATAATGCTACATTAAGCAGTGTCGTTTAAAATGACTTTTAATAATAAATATTTCTCGCATTCATCACTTGTTTTTATGTTTTGCATATGTGCGACAGCTCTTTACAGTAACAATTCCGTAACACTTTACAAACTTTGTTGTAGGTAAATGATGCATTTTGTAACTATAATACTGACATTGCTGCTTACTTACCAAATGCGACGAAAATTTTCAACATTGGGGAAAGAGGCCTTTATTGTAAACTCTATTATGATTTTAATAAACAATGCAAATTATATGCCCATACTGATGTTGTGACTGGAGAAAACATTACATTGTTTGAGCTCTTATCCATTTCCAAACGAGTTGAGGATACGGGAGATCACAATGTTCCACAAAGTTAACGATTCCCTCAAAAGGCAACTTCCATGATGATTTATCAAACTGGACACCGAATGGACAACATTGGCCCGTCATCCGTAAATCATTTGCTTGCAATATGGCTGAAAATATACGATAACATGTTCTAGATATATGTGACCCCTTTGCCTCATAACCTTTGCACATCCAGAACGGAATTTTAAAGTGAACAGTTTTAAACAGATTGCTTTAATTTACGGGATGTCTTCTAATATATCTCAGGAAAATGGTCCCCTTTGAATTGTCTCACCTATGCATTTAGTAAATATTTAACATTAAAGATAAGAAATTGTCGGGGGGATTTTCTTTTACTCAAACCTAGTGAGCTTGCGAAGTCTAAACGTAATGCCGCCTTAATATTTTTGTATTAGGCCACTACTTATATATACACATGAATATAGCTACAGTGACAAGCTGTTATCTTGGACTACAGTTCCAAGAATTTCGATGAGTCTGTTTCTATGTGGCAAACACTTCAATTAATTTACATGTAGACAGAGCCCCATTTTGCAGCCAGTAAGGCAATGTGAACGATAATTTAGAGGCAGTCACTAACCGTAAGACTGGGATAAATTACACCAAGTTGGTAGTTCCGGTTCATTTTAATCTTGTAAATACTCATACATGGGTGGAACAGCTGAACCCCCACAGACGGCAGAAAACGCGAATGGTGTTTTCTGACGACCCTATGCGTTGGGCAAAAACAGTGTTTGGGCAAAAACATGCTTGTTTCGCGAAACAAGTGTTTCACTACATAAGTATTTCGGTTTACGATGTACGTTGCCTGTTTTGCGTTTCGCGAAACAAGTTGCTAAGTCACAGCCAATCAATATATGAAGATTGGTTCACACGATTGCAAAACGGCGACCAACACGAAACACTGTTCAATGTATTGGCTTCCTAATGCAGAAAAGTTTTAGTTGATACCGTACGTGAATGAAATGGCCATACATGTTCGTTGTTTTTTCCCCAGAGTATTCGGACGAAGGAATGAGGAGATGGCAGTATAAAAATTGCAAACACTCTTTAAAAAACAAGTATTTTTCACCGACTTAAGTTCCAGACTGCGGTTCTTGAAGGTACTGCCTATACCACAGTACCGTTCTGCTGCTTAAAATAGTTTCGTGTACTCACTTTTGAACACCCTCTCCCAGGCTAGGCGGGGAGACACGTGCAACAATCAAGCTTCAGAAGGGGGAGATTGACTACCATTGTCCACTGACGCCCCTCGCAATTAATTTTTCTAAAGGTCTGTACGGATATATACCACCCTTATGGTTTCGACCCCTCCCCCGCCCTCCTAGACGAAGAGCAAAATAAGAGCCATATCTGTTTGCCAGAAATCTGAGTGTACTTGCTAGTCCTTTTGCAAGAGGCGTGCCCGGTCACACTTTTTTATCTTTGAGCTGGTGCGTACGGTTTCTCCTTCGACTCATAGTTTCAAATAAAAGTAGGGGTGTCCGACGCGCTTGCTGAAACAATGTCGACAGAAGGCGAGGAAAGATTGAGAGAAAACCTGCACAATACCATTCCACTGTAGGGTACATTTTGCATAGTCCCTATATATAGTTCATGCCGAGCTGTGTGCTGATTCCGTGTTAATCGGCGGCATGTGAGTTCTGGATATATATAATGCGGGAAGCGTGCAAGTATTATGCAGTACACAATCATTGAATTTTTATACTAATTTAATGAAGCGGTTGATCACACACAGTCTGTTGTAGTATCCACTCGGGCTGCCCGATGAAATAGTCAAATATCCACCGATTTGGGAGAACGTAGGTTAGATACACCGAGAATTCTTTCATGAAATCTCTGGCGTTTACATAGGGACTAAATATTTAAGTCCTTTCCTACCTTAAGGAGGAGATCTAAAAGTATATTTTGTTGAAAACAACCTTTCAAACTGACACAAAATTTGCATGATTTTGACACCACGTCCAATGGGGGCTTTGGCGCCTCCAAAATGGACCAATCAGAAGCCAGAATCCGAGGGCACTCTCTGTCACGTCCAACTGGCGTAATAAGAGGCCATCGTATCACATTTTTAGGTGGAGAATCTCGTAGTAACGAGTAATCCTTTACCCTGGTTTGCTAAGACTTAGAAGGAAATGTAGATACGACCCCTAAAGGGATGGGACCAGAAACTTTCAATGAAAGATTTTAACACCCTCGAACCCCGCCTACAATAAAGGCACACTGAACACCCGTTCGGTAGAACACATTCTCATGCTCCAAAAAGGAAAGTAAAAGACTATACGTAGTCATAAATGGCCCATACCTTTGGAACGGCGAAAGAATTCCCAAGTACCTCAAGATTAATTTCTCGATAATAATAAAGACTCATAACCCGAGTCTATCAAATTTAGGCTCCGAATTTATAAAGTTCATTACCTTATGCCTTGTCGGAACCCTACGAGATTGTATAGTTTTCTAACTCTCCCTATAAAAATTTTGAAAGGGTTGCGTTTTGAGAACGACACCTAACCCTCGGTTGAACTCACCAGAGGGATTAGACCTTTTGAGAACAAAAATTTAGAACCCTGCAAAAATGCGGAAAGGAACTACATAAATTGTCGCATAATATGGTATCTCAAAGGACTATTTTCTCATGTAAACCTAATTTGCCATAGAGGGAACGCAGGATCCCACTGCTAAATTCCTTTCTATGCCACTGGTAACAAAGGCTACCTCCCCCTGGAATTGTCACAGTCTGTGGCATACATATTCAAATTATTATGTTATGAACGGGTCATAAAAATCAATGACATTAATTCTACCCCACAGAAATGTATTCCCTAAGATCTTGTCACGGCTAGTGAAAAGGCCTCTATGATAAGTGTAAGATGCGCTCCCAAAAGCGGGATTCTATGGGATTTACGAGTAATTATCCAGCTGTTACTTTCCTATGTTGTCCGCTCATGAGTCAATAATGTTGATTAACACCCTAACCTTCTGAACGGTTCGCTACTGATAAAGTTGGGCCATAATTTGAGCCAGTGCAACAGAAACCGGTCTAGACTATCTGGTCATAGAGACCAAACCAATAATAATCAACCCCCGACACATAATCTATAATGCCACCCAAGTCTTTTGTATGAAATCGCAATTGATGATTTCGGGCCTTTCCTCCAAATATGCAAGGTTCACCGACTACCTATGTGACGTCAGATGGTGGCACCGCCTACCCTCCATTTACTAAACATAAGAGGATATTAACTAAGGATTGTAATATGGGATTAAATTCCCTCGACCTTTACATGAAACTGTGAAGGCTACCTCAAGGTTACTTGGAAAAGTGAAAGACTTATGTTATTAAACTATACGGAGTGGACCTATAAAAGAAACTGAAAGAACGAATATCTACAGTGCTAAGCGTGCCGAAAATTTTGGGTTCACACTGAGAAAATGCATGATTAAGCAAATGAGAGCAAAAGCAGCTTGACGGTCGGGCGAGTGGTTACTCTCAGGAACTACATACTTTATCTACCGACTAATGCTCTTATAGTGCAAAAAATCTTCAACGCCGAGAGGGGAACCTTCCCCGACGGGAGACATGGCCCATTCTCTCAATCTAGCTTCATCCCAGCCCCGAGGACTTTTTACGCTTGTTCAAGGAAGCTATGTAGATAACGACGAGCAAAGGCTAGGGCAGCAAAAAAAGTTACTTTCTGTACAGCCAAATTTTGTTTCGCGCTTGTTTTTCTTTTCTTTTTTTCGTGTGTGTGTGTTGACCTCTCACCGTATGCGGTTACACCAATTGAAACATGAACCAAGCGAGAAACAAATTGTCTCGTGCTTCGTATTTTCTGACGTCCGTGTGCGTTGGTCTTAACGTGCGAGGTCAAATTCCCCTAAATTTCAGAAAAAAAGAAAAACTAAAGAAAAAAGGAAGAAGGAGAAAAGGGTGCACCCAAGAGAGAGTTTCTAATCATACACCGTAGGATTCCAAAACTATTTTAAGCTCGATGTTGAATAAAATTGTTCCAAGTTTTTAGCATTTTTAAATTGCTTTCTTCCTTTGAAAAGCAGCAAAGAATAATTCAATTCAGAGTGTCACTATTTGTCATAATATAATCAGGGCATCCAAAATAAATGAAAACAACCGAGTGAATAATATGTTTCATTAGTTTTATACAAAGTTCAGTGCAGAATTATGGATGTACCCCTATTCATCATGCATTACTCCAGAGCTAGATTGGATGAAGTTATAGCTAACTTTCACAAAATTAATTTTCCGGCTAAAATTTTAAGTGGGCAACGGGTGAGCGCTACCAGCTAGTGATGGCTCGAGACTAGCTAGGTTAGACTTTGGTAACTAGTGATTAATTTTAAGTGTAAGTTACTTTACCGACATCTGTCAGCTGAGATGCGTGTAACCTTAGTATTACTAAAGTGTAACCCGCACAGCAAATAATAGTCAACAGGTGCATGCAAGATTTAAAGAGTAAAGTACTTTCCAACTTGTTGACATAAACAGCTGTACAATTGAAATATTCCTGGATTTTATGTGGTGTGATTCTTGATCAACGATCGCTGAATTGCAATTGACCCCTGCATTCCCTCACCCAAATTTCGCGCGTCTTATCTGTGTATAGGAACGCAGGACTAGGGGATATCTTCTAATGTCCTGCATTTACATTTACCACTGAACACTTTGCATAAAAGGACATCGATCATTGGACATCTTCGCAACTGTCACCACTACCTTCAGGGTTTGTCTACATTTCAACTTCAAAACATTTAAGCCCACATAGGCTGGCAAATATTTAAACTGCTTCTTGAAAAATGACTTGGTTTAAGGCCGATGTTTTCCTTTAAATGGTATCAGACAACGTAGTGGACAAAAATGTATTTTGCAACTAACAGTTTTGTTGTAGAAGCCTGGAATTTGCTTCTTCTAGTGAAAAAGGCTACGTCTGCAAACGCTGAGAAAACGGGAGCACTCAGAACAACTGAAGGTGCCATTATAACTCAAGATGCCTTTACAGCACATTGCGAAAGTGCAATAGATAAACTATAGGGCACCGTGCACCTTGTAGCTTTTCTAATCATAGTTTCTTGCTAATTGAAAGAATAGATTCAATGAGGAGGGGTGATAGTAAGCAGGCATTTCATTTTATAGGTCTACAAATAAATGAGTACTTTTCACGCAAGGATCACAGAGATTGCATCATCAGGGAAAACTTTAACCAGATTATAGAGAAGGAATATCACGATACCAAACCCACAAGGTACTTTCTTTTGGGGCTCAACTTGGAGATTCCAGTAGAACACTCTGACCCAGTTAACTAGATGACCATCTCTGAGTGTGTTCTTGATAGGGGTAAAATAATACACAACAAACGCAGCAGCAAATTGCCTGTTTAACATCTAAATTTTACTATAAATGACCCAATTAACCCGGTCACGATCACCCTTAACTGATCCTGTGAAACAATTTAAGTCCGTATGAAAACGGCAAAAAATCACAAAGCAAGGTATATAACTCTTTTAAAAACAGTCTTTAGTTCTGAATTGGGAATAACAGTCACGAATATTTCCTCTCCTTCGGTGTCAAGCAGGTTATTCTGAGAGACTAATGTTACTTATTACATATAACCTAACTAAAAAAGGAAAGAGAATCAACAATGTGTAACCGGGACCCAGTTCGAACAGTTGCAGACGTGTCAATAAAATAAAATACATTATACAGTGCTCACCAGTCGGTATAACTAGGATAAATTGTGGCCTGCTCATGTGATGGAACTCAAGAATGAAGCGCACCGAAAACGCATAGAAGAAGAAAATTAATGAAGAATCAAAAAGTTTAGAAGTTTAGAGAGAAATTTAGGAATCTTTTAAATGAAATACCTTATCCTCAGTGACTCTGTAAGAGGGGTAAGGGGTTCTCTGGGCAAAGATTACGCTCCCTCGCTCTCTAGCTCCCTCGCTCTCTAGTTTAAATGTATATCAATTATTTGTATTTCAATTATTTCAGCGATCAACATTTCCCCATAGACCCTTTTCCAAATAGCAATTACAAAGGATTGTGGGATTGGATTTTGGTGTGCGTCGTTTTTGGACACAGTAGAATGCCATTGGGAAAAACGCCCCACTTCAAAAGTGTATCCCACAATCCTTTGTGACTTCTATATGGAAAAGGGTCTATGAGAAACACACAGTTTACTAGTTTATAGTTTTATAGTTGTGTTAGTGAACCTCAATTGTGTATAATGACAAATGCACCTCGCAGTCATACATCGTCCCAGTGTGGAACAAATCTTGTTTCTAGCGAAATTCCTAATTTCAGTTAACTTATCAACTGTCAAGGGAATAGGAAGCGTGCGGGAAGGAGGAGGAGGAGAGCTGAAATTGCATCTAAGGATTCTCAAGGATTCCTAAAGGGGAGGGGATATCGCATTAGACCCTCCCTCTAGGACCGCGGTCGGAAACTGCGTTCAGCTCGCCCCCCCCCCCCCCCAGTTAAGTAGAGCTGCCTACGCCTATGTCAACTCTACCAAGAAACATCCCTTGCACAGTATGAAAGTAGCCCGGCTTATAACCTGAGAACTGGGCCTTTTTATCTGTAGAAGTAATTTAATTCCCTTTTGTAATTAAAACTCTGGTGACCAATTTTGATGTTTTCAAAGTATGCAGTAATATTTTCTGTATGGGTAGTGAAAGCACCATCTCAATAGCATATTGCATTTGGAAGATACTCATTTTAAAGGAATATTACTTTTTCAGTTTCACCAATGCATGATGGGAAATCTATGATGACATCTGGGCAAATTGTCTCGACAAAGCTTTCGTTCTTCATAATGTTGATGCCATTATGTGGAATACTTAATAACGTAGATGTGGACAGTTACTACATATGCACGGAAATATATCCAAACATTCTAATACTATCAAATTTTAAGGGAAAAAATACAATTATAAAGATTACAAAAAAGCAATCTCAGGCAATTTGCTCACTTAACATCATAATCTGTGACACTGAAGAAATGTAAAAAGATTCCTTGACAAGAGTAACCAACATTCAAAATAATATCTTTAGTTAGAAATGGATATGTTTAATTTGTTTTAATATTAGGTTCACTTTAATCTATCTACACAATAGATTTAATTTCTTTGCCCTAGAATAGAAAAATAGGTGACTTCTCATAAACATTAGGTAGGTAACTAGAACCTTTTTGGACGATGGGTAAAAGTTTTTGTTGTAAAGATAGAACCATGAATAAAAAAACAAGTGAAATTATAAAATTGAAAGATTTTGTTAAAAATATTGAAAAACACAAAAAGATACTAATTAAATCAACAGCAACAACAAAAAAATCGGACCAAACGAGTAAGTTAACAGAAAGCTTGTCAAATTTTTTTGGTCTCATTTTGTTTTACGTGGCACGTATAAGCTTCAGTTTCCGGTGACCACATCCTGCCAAGTGGTCAAGATAAATGCAGGCTTTATCCGAAGTAAGATTATTTAACTCCTGAAACTTCACGCCTAAGGTCTGACGTTTACGACTCGTTCTGTCTTCATCGATCTCATTGAGAAGAAACAATGAAGGGATTCACTTTTATTGTCCTGCTTGGCTTTCTGTTTCTGCTGATGTCTCCGTGTGGTAAGTATTTAGGGATTTGGATATTATGATAGAAAGTTTTGAATTCATTTTCAAGATCTGACCTAATCAGATAACAGAATGTTAACTATACTAGTGACATTTTCAATTTAGATGGCAGCAAAAACGTTCAAAGAGGATAAGTTGTGGCAGTACTTTTTTAATTACATACCTATGTATGTTCATGTTAATTAGTGCTAATTTTATTGAAAGAAAAATCGTATAACTACTGGCCATAACGCTGATTTCATTTTTAATGGAACAGAAAATAAAATTATTTTATGTCATATGCTAATTCAAAAGCTCTGATAGGCTGGTTTACAACTGGGAAAAATTTTCTCTCACATTGTACGATTCGTAATCGTAAGAGGAAAGTTTACATAATTTGTTAAATGAATGATACATATCCTTAATAAAACTTGTATCCTTCGACATTACTAGAAGCAAATGCAAGTTGTGGTACAGTGGATTTGTCAAAACGATAACTTACGCTCTAACTGTGACGAATGCTTGTATTTCTCCACGGAAAACGATCGATGAAGTCTGACTCAGCTGTAAGTGTAGCGGAAATCGTTCGTGACTACAAATGCCTTTCTTATTATTAATTCAAGTGAAAGACTACATTTACGACTCTTAATTACGCTTACAAATCTACTTCCGTACCGCTTTGCAAAAGTTAACCGTGAGAAAATCCGAGGGTTCCCGAAGCAAAAGTGAAGCTAAGATGATCTGAACTATTGTCTTTGTCTTTGAATATATTTGATCAGCGCACCTAGCAAAACACTGACTCAAGAAGCACAAAGGGGAAAAGAACTGAATTTAGATTACGTACATTTCAATTATTATTAAACTATTTAGAATCAGAGCTTTTATATTCACACATGTTTTTCCTTTGAGGGAAAATTTCACTTTTTACTCTAATTTCTTCAAACTTCATGTGGGTCAGCATCAATGCCTTCATTTGAAGTACAGTACTAATAGGAAGTAAAAGATTCTGATCGAACTCAAGCACTCTGAAGTATCAGGGACGAATAAACAAACGTTCCACACAAGTACCATTGCAGTCTAGGAGACAGAGTCGTCGTAGAGAATTAGGTGGGAGCTAGACATTTGGTTACTTTGACTTCAACTATTAGACGAATTTCCTTTTCAGGCCTGACTAAAAAGTTCATTAATTAGAAATTCATTTTAGCACAACGGTTTTATCCCCACTAAATCAACCAATCTGTCCTTTAGGATTGCATCACTGATTCAGCAACATACGTGAGTCATTTTGCAATGACGTGATCATCTTCAGAAGACGCCTGCGCAATAGTTTAAAGACTTTAGCCAAATGCTCAGGTCAGGCACTCACAGTGAGAAAAGTGGCACTTGCGTGAAAAAATACAATCAAGTTTGATATTTTAGTCATCTGCCTTGGAAGGCAAAAATCGTACCAAAACTTGCCCGCACACGTGAGAAGTTAGCTGAGCAAAATGACACGCAAAGCATTTTGCTGAGTTAATTTACCAACGTGTGCGGCAGGCTTAAAATGGGTCAAAGAGGTCAAACACTGACCAGCCTACCTGAAGCTACGTGTTTGGTGCTCTTATTGGAGTATCTGTTCCTCACGAATGAGCCTCATTTTGCGTATATAGCTTTCAAGACTGAATACAACGGTTGTCGTGCACTTGTGAAGAGATACGCGTTTACCAACAAAACAACAACTGTGCCGATAGTACATCAGTTTTCAAGCAAACTTTGTATGCCAAAGGTGACTATATGTGGAGACATCTAGATCAAATTAAAGGTATGATTGACGGGTGTAGACTAGGGCAGTTCGAATTTTCTGGCTTGGAAACCCAGCTGGAATTTAAGCTCTCGCCCTATCACCAGGTCCTAAGTAGGCCCTTGTATACAAACCCTACCATCTTGTAAAATCCTTCCCATCCACAAATATACATTCACTGCTTAATGAAACGACCGTTAGTCCTACAAAGATACGTTAGACCAGAGAGGTGACTGTGGCGTAAACAAGCAGGCCAAGTGGCATAGACTTACAAAGTTTGAGGATACTTATGCCCTTCGGGAGAACTTGTTTTACCCCTTTTCGTATTTAAAGTGCAGATTCCTAGACTGCGATATTTAAAACTACATAAAATTTCCAAACATATGGTGAGGTCTGGTAATTATCTAGGAGGAATATTTTGCAGAAGTAGTTTTGGAATATGTAGTCTTGGTACTCTTCGCCCTGCTACCCACTTGTGACGCTTCGCTAAGATAATTCCAAATCTTAATCACCCCCTTCCGACCCACACACGTTTCAAAGTAGATGTTCCCTCGCTGAATTTGGCGTGAGCTTATTACTAGCTCTGCCAAGCCATTATTCACGCTATGACAAATTAATTATCAAATTGTGACATCGTATCTTCGACGTCGCGAGAACGTCCTGCGCTACCCTGACGTCGTATACTTCTTTTCAAAATGATACCCCAAAGACAAAACCCCAGGTATGAGTCTGTGTGTGGCCCACGATTTTTTTCCACTGGAAAATGTGGCTCGCCAGGGCAAATATGTAAGAATCTCTGCCATACAATGGGTGTCTCGAAAATACAGACCGCAGACCTCAGAACTGGAAAACACAGACCTCGAAATTACAGCCTCCAAAAATCAGATCTTTTCTTGCAGACACATCTGCTGCCAAGCAACAAGCTGATAAGATTCAGTATTAACTTCACTCCTCTGCACTATGGAGTACTGGTTTGCTTTCCAGGCCTATCTATTTATTTATTTATTTTCTTTTTTTTGGATAATGAGAAGTTGAAATAATTGTAGCCAGGTGCAACTTTAAAAGGTGAGCAAGGGAAACCCCCAATGGATTGTTTTATGAAAATCAGAGGTAATAACGCAAGAATAGCCTACATTTACAGCTCTAGTATACGCAAAGTGCGCTAAATCAAATGTATTCAACACGCTATGCCTAGTATGTGTTATAAGGTTTACGCATTAGTCAATTTTGTATGCTTACTTCGTGGCTTATATGCTCACTCTGATTCCATTTGAATCATTACTGACTGCATTTACAGTGTGTGCAATAAAGAATGAATGGTTTTGCACAAGAGTAGAGAAGCGGTATGGTCATACTGCGTGCCTGTAGAGTCAACATAACATCTACCTTCCATTTTCCGTCTGCTGTCAAACCACACTAGTCCGTCAGTAAATTTTAAGTCCATGGAAAATTGTTACGGTGCTACATGATCGAGGTGGCCATTGTGTGATCTAAATATTAGTGTCCATCCATGGTGCAAACGGCGTTTATAACGTTTAGTGGTTTTCTTGCTCACCGTTGCCGACAAGATGATCTCCTAGTTCTTTCTTACGCCTTACCCGCTTCAGCCTTTTTGTGCTCCTAATCTTGATAGTTTCTCACAAGTAATCTTTAAGGAGTTTGCTTTGAAATACACTTGGCACAGCCCGACATTACTCAACAGCAGTAGGAATGAAGGTAATTTTTCAGCATTCTCTGTACTTCATAAAAATCAAAGCTTACTCGTCCAAAAAACTTGTAGCTCGCATTTCAACAAGGGACTTAACTTTCCTCAACAAAAAGACTATGTTTGGAAGGAGAAGTAGCCTTATTTAATTCTAGTCCTGCAAAAGGAAAACAGATCCACACGGTTATATATATATATATATATATATATATATATATATATATATATATATATATATATATATATATATATATATATATATATATATATATATGTATATATATGTATATATATATATATATATATATATATATATATATATATATATATATATATATATATATATATATATATATATATATATATATATATATATGTATATCATGGGCTTATCAATTACATTAACCCGGCGCATTCGACTGTATTCGACCTTTGATATAGTACTGTAGTCGTATACTAATCCCCGGTACTTTCGGGGAATATTTTACTGAATATTCGAATTTTACGTATTCACCATGGTGGATGTTACCACCACCAACCGTTGTCAAATGGTAGGCCATGAGTTGAAACACCACCTTCATAAAAAAAATCGCGCCTACGGAAAAATCAAGAAGTTCGCAAGTCGCATAATAATGAAGGGTACTCATAAAGGGATACAGAGATTTTTCCGTCGGTCTGAAGTAAGTATCACTTAACCCCCTCACTTGATTAACTGCTCACTCAAAAGCATGTAAGTCAAAAATCCGTCACTGCTTTATGACAACTTAAGTTCAGACAATCGTAACACTTGTAGATCAGTTCAATGGAAGAAAATTCCCCTCATTATCTTGCTAGGAACATCTCGACGCCCTCATTATTCCCCTGCCATCACGATGTTTTGTTTTTACTTCTTTATGACTGTTTGAGTTCACACAATTCGTAATCGCTGCAAAAGGACTGTTTATCTTAGGCTATATGTCATTTCAAATTATTTTTCGACGCCCTGCCCGCAATGGTACTTCCACTCATTTTACCATTTTGCCCTTCTTCTAGTATTTTTAACTGTTTAATGTCATTTGCAGATTTTCAAAGGATTATTTTATTCTCAAATGTATTCTTATTTTGAGCTTTAAACGCTGAAAGTTCCCGTGAGCCGCTATCCCCTCCCCAACCTTCCTGATTCCACTCCCTCTTGTGAGACTTATTGTCGTCTACCTCATTTCGAAACTTTCCTCCTGATTAAGATTTACCCAGCACATCCGTCGACACATAAGTTACCTGTAACATTTCATTTTCGCCCCTCCACCGGTATACAAGGCGCACTACACACACTTTCAGTCTGGCCCACACTCATCGCCTGACAAGAAAGTGACATAATATGTGGTCACCCACTACGGGGTAATATCATGTATTCATGGTTTGGGGTTCAGAAGTCAAACGTTAGTTACATCGACTATTGTGCATAAAGGTGCTCTTAATAAGTACAAAGAAGGCGAGCATCACCCACTTGAGGACCAGCGGGATCATCATTTTCAGTCACTATCGCCTTTTCTCCTAACTGCTTGAAGGTTTCTCTTCAAGGAGGTCAGCAGGAAAGTTTTCTAGGCCTGTGTTTTCGGGGTCTGTATTTGCCAGGCCTGTGTTTTCGAGGTCTGTGTTTTCTAGGTCTATCGACTGGGGTCTGCGTTTTCGAAGTCTGTATTTTTCGAGACACCTATGCAGATTTCAATCCAACATCACTGCTGTGACCTAGTTTTGCATCGCCGTAAAGATACCAAATTGCACGATAGATCCCCGTGTTCTGGGCGACTAAATAATCCTTTTTCAAATGTTTGCACTATGGTATTTAAAAGCAGCTCTCACAGCTTCATACACAGTCGGTTGCTGATACCTGGTTAGCTAAATAATCGTGCTTAGCTCCGTACAGCTATATCAGACTCCTCTCGGGAAAACTAACACGTGCACTTTTCCTGACTTTGACCGACCCGACTAGAGACTTTGTGAGTGGCACATATCCAGTAAACTGTTATTTGCCAGATGGTAAAGAGTTCCCCAATCAGCGGTAAAAACTATAATAAAACATTATCATCTCTACTAAACACAATTGTTTAATACCATTAAAACACTTTCTAATCATCTAGTGTATTTACAACCAGTGAAGAGCTGAGGTTGTACTAAGCAAACAAAATACATTGAATCTCGTTAACACTTACGCACGATTGGATTTTTGTTTTTAAATCTACAGATGGAACTGGACTTATGAGAAGAAGAAGAGCAGGATCATCACGTAAGTAATGTATACGACTAGTGGTCATGGCGTCCACAAAGTAATTTGTTAGTTAAAAGGAAGGGTTTAAGCGAGATATCAGCCAAATGAAGTTACTAAATTTGTGACCCAAAGTGAGCTTGAGGCAAGCAGGAGTTATATCACTACCTCACATTGATAGGAAATGCTTTGTTTCCTTTGTTTTTTTTTTCTTTTCAGTATGATGTGCTGACCTCGTAGTTAATAGGGATAGGACCTCCTCATGAGAAATGTAAAGTTTGTATAATCCGCATGCCTCTCATGGAATCACATTCAAATAAAACGGGATCGTGGAGGAGAAAATTGGTTGTAAAGCTTAAAGAAAAACAAAAGAAAGGATATGATGCCATATGTGTTTGTTTCAAGTTCACTTTATGTTGAAAATTTGACAACTTTAACTGCTAATATCTTGAGAACCACACATTTTCAAAGCAAATTTCACCAGGATGCTTGGTTTAAGTACCCCTCTAATGTATCAAAACTTGATTTGAGCTTAGACCCCTCTTTTAAGTGGACATTGTGTCCGCAAAGCAATATGGTTTCCCAGTTGCCGTTGCGCCCACAAAACTTTGTGAGAATTAATACTTGTAGAATTCAATCCGCCAAATCAGATATATTCACGACGTCACTTCTTACTACGTCGACACATTGTAAAAATTGTAGGCAACCGGCGCACAGTATAAACAGTTTTATCTAAGTTCAGACATGAGTGTCCCACCTGTAGACTTTCCAATTGGTAATGCAGTCTATTTTTAGCTTGTTTAAACAAAAGTTAAGGGTAATAAGATCAGACTCGTAGCCAAGCAGGTGCACAGTGGGACCTTGCCCGATCCTTGTGCCGACAATTGTGCCCCCCCCCATTTGGAAAATTGATCGAAAATAAAATTTTGCTTCCTGTAAACAGTGGCACCACCATGCCTCCAAGCAATTATTGAGCTAGATTTAAAATTAAGGCCCTTACAAATGAAAGTATTTTGCATTTTGTAACATTTTTTTCTACAAAAGTTTTCTCGCGCTACTTTCCCCTCTTAAGTTCTATTTTGCTTTGAAGCCCGCCGTTACAAAGATATTCGTTTCTTTCATCGGTAAGGGTTCCACAATTATTGAGCTTCCTAGAAATTGCATATATATATATATATATATATATATATATATATATATATATATATATATATATATATATATATATATATATATATATATATATATATATATATATACTATATATATATATATATAGAATAAATCAAACTGGAAATCTGCCTCGACGAAAAATCGACTGCCTCCACTGGGACTCGAACCCAGACCTTCTGCTATACGTGCAGACGACTTACCAGTTTGGCTATAAAGCCAGTCCTGGCTGCTCGAGCTTCCAGAAAGGAGTCAATGATTCGCCGAGAGGGCGCTACATAGAGCTGTGGACATATATCCATTGCAAACTCTAATCGGCCCTGTGACAGATCACTTCCGGAAACCGGATTGATGCAACCAGTTTGAAACACCGCATAAAGCATGGATCTCACGAGGAGATGCAAACCTGTAAAGAATTTAGAGTGAATTAGGAAATATTCCTAGACCATGCTTATGCAACGTGAAAATAATGTAATATATGTAGAATAAATCAAACTGGAAATCTGCCTCGACGAAAAATCGACTGCCTCCACTGGGACTCGAACCCAGATCTTCTGCTATACGTGCAGACGCCTTTACCAGTTTGGCTGTAAAGCCAGTCCTGGCTGTTCTACGAATATTTCCTAATTCACTCTAAATTATATATATATATATATATATATATATATATATATATATATATATATATATATATATATATATATATATATACATATATATATATATATATATATATATATATATATATATATATATATATATATATATATATATATATATATCGGTGTCTCTTTAGTAGTGCAGTGCGTCGGGAAACTTTGGCGGAATTGCCTCGTTATTACTTCCTTCCTACGACAAATTGCATGGAGTCTCTAGCGGGATCGGTCGCGTATACATTAATATATCCTTAAGTTCAATTTTTAAATTTGTTCCAATTTTTCAATTGGAACAGATTTATTTGTTTATCTGGTTCTGAGGACGGTCATTTCCATAGTTAACTCATCGAAACACAAGTAGGTTTCAGATACTGTACAACTATCGCATTTCTAATTTTATCTTTCGTACCCATGTGACATGACTGGAAGAGGCCATCGCACATGTGTTGCTACGACTCTAAACTGGCATATAAATGACATTTCCAACATGTGGTATAAAGTTCATCATAATTCATGAAATGAAAACGGTTTTGAATGGCCTTTACACTTGAAAACTAGTCATCTTCCTTTGCAACCTCTATACCGTCCTCCTGTGTCCCTCCTCTCTGATATTCCCACCTCATTCCCTTCCCGCCCACCTCTCCTGATCCCTTACTCCGGTCCTCCATTCTCCCATACCTCCCTCGTATCCTGTTTTGCACCCTTCCTCTTCCATTTCTCTTCCCTCTTTCCTTTACTTCTCCTAATGTGTTCCCGTCACCTGCAGTGCCTCTCTAATCATTTTCATTCACATTTTCCTTCTATTCAGATGGTTTTGACAAGAATGCAGAAGAAATACGAAAGCACTCCCATCCTTCTGGTAAGGAAATAAATATAATTAAACAACGAAGCAAAAGTAGATTCAAAAACGAAGTTAGTAAATGTGAAGAACCAGCAACTGCTTATACATTTAGATGAGAATTAAATATTATATCATTTTAAAGTGCAACACAAGAGATGCCAAGCTATGGGTGATATTTAAAGTCAGATAAGAGCACCCTTCCAACTTTACATACTAAGAAGGTAAATGCTGGAATGCATGCCATCTTCTAAAGTGAGAAAAGGTAATATTTTTGTATAAACATTCAAAGAATTATTAAGATAAGAAATGGACTTTTGAGTATTCTATGGAAAGATTTTTGAATGACCATGATCGCTGAAGTTTATTTTCTTTATACTTTAGCTTAAAGAGGAATTATAAGGGAAATGTGTGCCTGATAGTAGCGTATTCCTAGTTTCCTTGCCCTGGTGACTTTTAGTAAGGAACCCATGACCTTACACGATGTAAGTGATGTACACTTTATAGTATCGTCTTTTCCCCTGCTCAATATATCACTACCATTATAATGCAAAATAATAGGAAAAACAGAAATTGTGAACGTCATAAATTGCGTAATATCACTATTTTAGCCTACTAAGAATAAAAGAAGTCCATTAGGACTGACACGACCATGTGGGCATACCTACTTGTGGGGTAATAAGTGCCACTGGCAAGTCGGCATATTTTACTATATTTAGTATTTTGCGTGAATGCTGTGAATTATATCATGGCAAGTCCTATCTGGAGGACCCTTTGTTTTTATTGAGAACAAGTGAATTAAGTTGCGCCTAAATCATTGGTTGCAGTGTTGAGCGTTCCCTTCTTATCAAATTTAGCAGGCTTACATTATTACCGGAAACTCAGGTTTTAAACGTACCCCTACAGGGAATTTTTACTTTCCTTATTCAATTTGCAAGGAGTTAAGAGTGTCGCTTTTTAAAAAGCATTTCATTTTATTTAGTGAATTCAAGGTATACTTTTCCTTTGACAATTTGGCTCTTCTAAGAGCAAGGGTGTGTACCTTCGTTTCCATTAATTTTCCAAAAATGAAACAATTTTTACAAGCCACATAATTCAATCACGAGGGAGCAATTTTCACATTTTCATTTAGAGAAGGACTGTGAGCCCGAATTGACCCACCCAACCCACGGTTCAGTCATCTGTAGCCAAGGAAACGACTATAAGAGCGTGTGTAAATACTCCTGTGATGAGGGCTATCAGTTATCCGATCCTGAGTCTACTGTCGTCGTCTGTACTGGAAAGAAATGGAGCGCAAAGAAACCAGTTTGTGTGGGTCAGTTAATGAATGATACTTCAACCATAAGTTTGACTCATTTTGTACTAAAATTGAGTTGGTGTTTAGAAGCAATTGATATTTATCCAACATGAAAGAACCTGGGAATTTTAGGGTGCACCTATATAAATGACATTGGTATCTGTAGGATTTATATTAGTTACGGTTGCATGTAAAGTCTACCAAAATAAGGTTACAACACTTTGCGAGACTAGTTGCTGGTCAATTTTGACGGAATAGTAGCTTCTACAAAGAACACTAGTATCCACGAATCACGTCGCTTTTATTCGGGCTAATTGAAGGCGTATAGCGGTCAAATAGATGGTGTGGGGATGTACCATGCGCCGAGCTTTACAAAAACAACATAAGAATTTGACATTTCATGATGAAAACAAATCTTACTATCAAATGCACGAAAGTAATGGCAAGGGGCTGTTACTTTTAGGAATCGTATAAAAGTAATGTTCATCTTAACCGCATAAGGCTTTCAATCAGCTGAAATATACCCTACGTTGGATTCACATCAACACAAGTTGTTTCAAGGTGGAGTCATATCTGAACAAACCTCCCAGAATGGGTGAATGCATGAAGTAAACAAGGAGATCTCAAATGAAAACCAGCTGAAAACCAGCTGGGTCGTTATAATTACTGGCTACTTCCGTGACTACCTGTCGACTAACTAAGGGATTACCCATCAATTTTCGGGAAAACTATCTCTTTATGGTTTTAGGCCTAAGATATAAAAATACATGAGGAAACAGAAGCCTTATAATGGAGTATTCTCTAAGTTTAACTGGTGTTAAATTTGTAGACAGGTGATACTTGAAGGTGACGTCAGACTCTAGGTACCGAAAGATAGTTAAACTTCGTTTTTTGTTTTTGAAAAGAACCCAACTATAAATATAAATAAAAAGATATAAATTGTTGAGTTGACTTCCACCAGACTTGAGGTTATAATTCATGAACCATAGGCTTTTTCCACGTCGTCAAACAACTGCCCTCAAAGGCCCTCAAGGCTTCGCCAAAAATGAGTTTAACCTCCTTTAAAAAAATGTACAAATTCTGCAGCTGCCCTTGAAGTTCTTATTGTGTTTTCAAAATTTTTGATAGCTTTTTGTATTAACACAATGTTTTATGACAGGTGAATTTTAATTCATTTTCTCTATTCATTTTAAAAGATGGTGAAAGTATATGTGATTACGTGACAACATTGTGGTGATGCAAATTGTGTAATAAATTAGTTGCTTTATTTATACGAACGACTTTTGGTGTAAAAGTAGCATAGAATACCGGTATGGATCGTTATTACCATTTCGACGAAAGTAGCTAACAACAGAATGAAAGGCTGCACTTTGCACTTCCAAGCTGTTCTGAGGAAGATAATGTGATTGTGAACAAATAATTCGTGTATACAACTTAACATGGTTAAAAGGAAACATTCCGAGAGTGTGGTTCACTATTCTTATCTCTTCTTTTTCTTTCAGCTGTGCCAACAAACTAGACAGCTGCCAACTTAAAGCCACTACTTCCAAATTAAGAAAAAGAGTTTTGGTCAGATGAGTGGCTCTTAGCACGTTTTTAGGTTTTGGATAAAGATGAGAGTGATGGGAGAGAAGAATACCTTTTTCTAGTTTATATTTTATCAATTAAGCAATTTTTGTTATAGCTGTGCGAACGGTAAATGGAAACGATCTAGATAAATTCGTTTTGACCTGCATAACATTATCAAATGACAGTATTATAAGTAGCTGGTTTAAATCTTTTGGAATCGTTAAGCCTTCAGAGCAATGTTTTACGTAAATCGTTTAAAGCCCATCAAAAATTTAACTATAACTGTTTTTTTTTACTCTTTTTGATGTGACTAAACTACATTTTACTATGTTAACGGTAGATTTTGTTTTTGATCAATATATCAAGTAAATAATTTAATACCCAAATGTCACCTTCTCTTAATATGTGAATATTAATTTCTTTGTTTTACATGCACTTTCACATATTGGCGTTAAACCGTTGTTTTGGCCAAAAAAGATAACGGCAGTGACTTTTAAATAAGGCTCTGATATCTAAGGGCATATAGCAGTGACATCTGAAACGGTAAGGCAGTGGTGACCGGCCGGCAGCCGGAAAGTCAAACCTGGAGTCCCGACTTCTTAAAAGTAAATGAGGATCATTTACCCCGCAGTCATCTTTGAATCACCACTTAAATCATTATTGTGCACACTAAAATGTTAAGGAAATACTATGTAACTTAACAACTTTCCTGTTCAAACTCATGGATATTATGGACCAAAACCCGTTTACTTGTTAGTCTAATTTTGCTTAGTTGCTAAGCATTTGTTTAGAGTAGAATGTGTTTCTAAAGTTAGCATTAGAGTTTCAAAATTAATGCTAAATACACCTTTCTGCCGTGTATAATTATTACCATTACCGTATGGAAAACGGTGCATTCGCTTCTTGATTATATATACTGTAGGATAAAACACACATTATAAGGGGTTACGCCCCCCACGGGGGGCGTGTCAAACCCTCATCAAAAGGAAAGGACGACTCTTGGATGGCTGGCCTGAAATTTGACCCCAATCAAATCAACATATTAATCTAAACGATTTAAGTGTTTTCCAAGTCATTAATTTACTTTTGACAACGATCATAACGTTACATATCATATTTTCCATGCGTTATTTAAACAAGCATTTTTGCCGGTTACGCATTTCAACGAAAGTAACAACTTTTTCACCTCTGAACACCTTTTCGGACCTTTGAATTAAACCGTTAAGAATCCCAGCTTTGTTCTACTTATCTAGGATGAAACCAACATGAAGCATCAAGTCAATTTATAGTTGCAAAAAAGATTAGTTGTATTTAAGAAGCTCCCTGTTTATAATTCCTTACCGAGGGCGAAGAGAAGCTTCGCAATCACACTGGCGAGTTATGTAGGCCTATGTGTATTTGAAATGTGTCTGGGTGGGTACATAATTATTTGTTTGTGACACTTGGCTTGTACACACGATATTTCGAGATATCAATGATGCATACTTCTCATACTTGGAATATGGATTATCGTATTGGAAAGGAAAATCCTACTGTTTCTGGTGAAGGTCAAAGGTCATGTGAAGTCTTCATAGGTTATTAACCGGAAACATTGTAAAAATGATATTTTTAGGTATGAAGCATGGGTGCTTTTCAAACTATGCATGTGGATGCATTATAGTCAGAAGATGACCTATTGATTATGATAAAGGTCTAAGATTATCAGAAGTCACCTGAGGTGAAAATAAAAAAAAAAATCCTAAAAACAAAAATAATAATAGTTTACTTTTCTATAGCTCTTTACATTACACAAAGACATCAAGGGGCTTTATAGTAGAAAGTAAAACAAAAAACAGTAGAGTAAAACATAAAATTCTAAAACGATAGAAAATACATAAATACAAATGACGAAAGGGAGATAAAATAAAAAGTAAAACAAAAAGAATATTTACGTAATCAAAACAAAGCACTTTACCGAAAGTGATCAATAACTTTAAAATCATTTACAAAAACGTTAAATTTTAAGAAGTAATTTAAAAGTTGTAAAAGGTGAAGCATTTTAGTATCATAAGACAATACATTCAAGATAGTGGGTGCAAAGTAAGCAAAGGATTTTGCGTCAAATGTTTTTGGATAAAGCTGCCAAGTTACGAACGAGCCTCCACAAGTTGCCTGATGCTATACCAGGTACGACTGGCAATATGGGATGTTTCGAGAGAAACGGGAAGACTGACCAGAGAGCTTAGGTAAAGGGGAGCGGTTCCACTTAAAATCTTGTAAGCAATAGTTAAACACTTAAATTCGATCAGTGCAGTGACAAGCAACTAGTGGAGATCAATCAAAATATGCCTGATATGTTCATGTTTCTTTGAGCGTGCGACTATTCGGGAAGCTGAGTTTTGGATCAATTGAAGACTTGAAAGTTGATGGCGCTCTTTATCATATAATAAGCTATTACGAGCCCTTTGATGGCGTCGTAGAATGGAACTCGGTTTCTCACAGCAACGTTTGAGGTTCGAGTCTCTCCAAAAACTTTCCTTTTATGTTATTGTTCATAGTAGTCAATTTCTGGTGGGTTCAAAAGTCATGTGAAGCCAGCAGCAGTGTTGTAGTAAAGACCAGCATATCCGAGACCGAGACCAGTGGGTATCGAAACCGAGACTGAGACCGAGACCAGGGGCAGAATTCGAGACTCAGACCGAGACCAACAAGGTTCGAGACTGAGACAGAGACCGAATGTACACAATTGCATGTGAATATGAAACAAACTGTTCATAAAGGTGCCGTTCTGGGGGAGGGGTCTAAGGGAGGGTGTCCCCTCCCCTTTGAGAAATTTTGGGTAATTTCAAGTTGGCCGCAAAATAGTGCTATCTGATGGGATATTTTTGAAACTGATCATATATGGCTGGAAAATGTCCATAATTAAGTGAATTCTATTTTTTCCGACTGGCTGGATGTTTTTTTCCAACTGAGTGGGGTGAGTAAATTGCACCTAGTTTTTATGCGCCCTGCGTTTGTATACAGCAGTGGGGATCCTTTTTTCTCACTACATAAAGGTGTCGTCCTGGGGAAAGGTCTAAGGGGAGTCCCCTTTGAGAAATTTTAGTTAATTTTAGGTTCCTAAGATGAAAAATGATGCTATCTTTGGAATGTTTTATGAACTGATTATATATGGCTGGAAAATATCCATAATTTAGTGAATTCTAATTTTTGTTTAGGTAAAAGAGGGGAGTGTGCGTCCCTGCGATTGTATACAGCAGTGTGGGACCCTTCTTTTGCCATGACATAAAGGTGAGTTCTGATTATTGGTTAGGTGAAAGAGGAGAGTATGTTGTCTTAGGGAATGGTATGTTGTCAACAACCTCCTGGAACCCCCTTTTGGCTACTTTACTGCCTTCTGTTGGGGGGGGGGGGTAACATAAACACGTGCGTGTGCGTCCACAGAAACATTCTTGGACTGTTGCGAAAATTTTCCTTTCCTTCATTGTGCATTAAAAAAGGGTATCTGTAAGGTTGACAGACACCGGTATAGTGCCTCCTGGAAGATCTGGATTAATTATATAAAATGGGGCACTGATTATATAAAATGGGGCACTGATTATATAAAATGGGGCACTGATTATATAAAATGGGGCACTGATTATATAAAATGGGGCACTGATATGATGATTATTACTTGATATCCAAATGATACTATAGAGTACGATGGCGAGCACTTTACAATTATCATATTTTTACTAAGTTTGAACGAAAATCCACACGAACAGCTTCCAGCAATGGGGAATAGCAGGGAGAGTATAGGTGCAGGGAGGTGATATTAGACCTCGCTGATAGGTAGAGCAAAAGGGGTTAAGGACTAAAAAGGGCGTTTTAGAGTGTTTTTCATCGTAAGTGTATTAACAATTACCATCTATACCAGTAATAGCTGCAAGCAAAGCGCCCGGTTAACATTGTTGAAAAATGTTTAATGCAAATACGTACTCTCAGCCTTCCACATCACACTACAAATTAGATTGAAAGATCTCATAGGTCTCTACAGAGGCTGAAGATGTACCTCTGTTTTTCGGAAAAGTGTTCTGATCAGAATAGTTCCATGAAAACCAAGACGAAGCGCGCCGAATTTTTTCATTAAGTAAGACAACCATGACATAACCTGCATTCATGCGCTGCATCGAGACACTTTAAATTTCCCAACAAACCTATTTGCCAATCACAATGCCAGTCTTTTGCCTGAGAATTAGTAAAGAACTTTCAACTTTGTTGCTGTGCTTCTGCGTGAGTTGCTACCGGAAAATATTGATAGTAAGGACAATATTGAGGTAGGGCTTGAAGCGCGCCCCGCGCAAAAATTTTGGTAGTTTGCGGAGGATTTGCAATATTTCCTATAGATTGAGAACCATTTGTGATAGAAACTAGTTACAATAGATTCATCACTCAGTCGAAAACACACCTCACCCTACCCACTACAAAAACTAATGCATAAACGCCTTTTGGGATCATTTTAAAATTTCAAAAAAAAAAAAAAAAAATTCTGAAATCGATTGGGGCACGCGTCCCCATGCCCCCGTGCCGGCGCACTGGAGCCTAGTATAGGATTACAGATAACAATGTAGACCTTGCATATAATATACAGTAAACAGTGTAATATTTAGGCCTAGACTCACAGCCTTCAGAGTTGCCAGATGCTGTAGTATTATCTGATCATGATAGCCAAATGTTTTGCAATGGCACTTTTTCCCATCTAAGAAAGAATTCTGGTGGATAACTTAAAATATTTACATGTGGAACTGGTATATAAGTTCATTCTAATTTTTCGATAGCCAAATGATCATTTGTAGTCAGATTCGGTTAAATATGGTCATGAAAAGGCCAACAGGCAATCCTGAAGAGCTAGGAATGGATAGCACTGAACAAACACTGAGAAGGGGATCTCAACATACACTCACACGCACACACACACAGTGAACGCCAAATGCAGTGCAGTACCAGACTGACACTGTTCTGATTATACTGAGTAATATGACCTGTGTGCTAGTCCAATGCTTTATTATCCCATTGACGAAGTTAATTTAAAGACCCACACATTAGCTCACAGAAGAAAGTTCAACCCATAATAGATATAGTGTATGGACTCGCTGGATGAATGATTCTTTTCTTAATGTAGTGTTTTTCAATGAATTTAAAGTAAATGAAGTAAAAAAATAGTTTGAAATAAATGAGTTTATTGAAAAAAAAAACAAGTTTTTTGCCGATCTCGAAGCGAGACCGTAAAAATTTCCAAGACCGCAAATGTACGGGACCGAGACCAAGGCCGAGACCACAGGTTGTCGAGACCGAGACCGAGACCGAGACTGAGACTAAGAAAAATCGGTCTCGAGACCGGTCTCGAGTACTACATCCCAGGCCAGCAGAGATCATACTGTGAAAACATCGTAAAAGATGATTTAGTTAAGAGGCAGAAATTTAAAAAATGCATGAATCTCAATGCAACAAACTATCCCCTTTTCGGCAAAGAAACACAAAGCCTGTGTCTTTTCTGCTTTCCTCTCCTACATACACGTGACCTTGGACCTTTGCCAAGCCTGTGCGAAGTGAATTCCCACACAATCAAAATCTGGAATTAGTTAAAGTTAATTTGGTGAAAACTTTTCATTTGTCAACCCTGATTTTGCACGACCGTTGATTTATACCAGGAGTGCCCAACCAGTCGATCGCGGTCTACTGGTAGACGCGAACTGATCCCAAGTCGACTGAGAGGGTTGTAAGAAAAATGAGAAAAATAAAGTTTTTTATGTGTAACTGTAAGACAGCAGTAGCTTAACTGGGGTGACAGAAGTGGTGGGCAGTGATGAAAATAAGGTAAATGTACCGACAGCATCAAGTCAATGTACCGACACTTTTTCAAAGGGATATCACTGGCTTAACAAGTCACCCCGCACCGTGACCCCCCTCCATCTACCCAGAGGTGGCGCCAGGATTTTCCCGACGGAGGGCAGACTCCCCGATGGGAGGGCCAACTACCCGAAGCCCCGACAGCCCCGACAGCGTCGAGGGGTTGGTGAGGGGGATTTGGGGAAAACCTGTGTACTATACCATGCCATTGCCGGGAAGTATTGCATAAAATTTGTATAAACTAGAGGGAAATAGTTCCGGGCTGATTTAGTGTTTTTCCCGGAATCTAAACTGTGAAAAAGCGCGAGAAGCGCGCGGAATTTTTGGGGGTAAGCCGACACTAAAAATAATCTATACTTATTTAAAGCTTAATGGGTCAATTGTCCTGGCAGTCGGGCCCTGTCGGGCACAACTATTGTAGCCCACTTCCCTCCTCGAGCCACTAGCCGTACCGCACGACAGGCACAAGAGAACATTAACTAAGTTTAGCAAAATGAGATGTTATTCCCGATATTTACATAAATCCATGTATTCTATTTATTAAGCTACTTGGAAAGATGGAAAGGGTCTGTACTAAATTTAGCTATAAGTAACGGAACTGAGGAAGAGTGGGTAAAGCATACCGAAAAGTGCAAAGCGCACGAAGCGGGAGAAGATTTTTAGTAGGCTTACAGTAAAAATGTACGCAATCATTAAGAACATAAAGAAAAAAAAAAGAGAAAAAATGTAGTGTAGGGACTGTAGACCATATCGGGGATAAAATACATTGTATCGAAACCACCTGGACTACCCTCTGAAATAGCCAAACTTTGCTCCGTGAGTCCCTCACCAACTGACCCTACCGCAGGACACACACAAGAGAACAGTAACTAGGCTTTGCGATATGGGATGAAATTTACAACCTCTACATAAATTGTGCACTCTGCCTACATGTTACTTGATAAGGGTGACAGGACTTATGCTATTTAGCTACGTAAAATGGAACTAATGGAGAAACTGGTGTGAGTCTACAGCGCGCGTAGCGCGCCGGAAATTTTGGGTTCTTACTAGAGAACTTGTCTTCTTGAGAGCAAAAACAGGTAAACCGTCGGGTAGACTAGTCGCCGTTCACACCGGGCGGATGTACCGACAAGATCAGCAAATGTACCGACAGATCATCCCAGGACAAGTAGGGGCGACCTCCCCCTGCCCCCCCCCCTTACGTTACGCTACTGTAAGACAGTGTATGTTTTGTGGTCTCGGGAGGTTGGCTACTTGAAAAGTAGATCTGGGGTCAAAAAAGGTTGGGCACCCCTGTTCTATACATATGCAATTCCAGCCTAGAGACAGATTTGCAAACTGTATCCCTCACATTTTGCAAAATTTCCATATTCGACGGGGCCGTTATGAGTTTGTTAAAATGTAAAGTCTACGACTACGGTCAGTATCTCGACGATTTACTTAATTTTGGTGTTTCAGGGGCAAATCCTCCTATGGAAACCCATTTTTATTTTACTGGAAACCTGTTTTTCAGACCTTCTGCCATAAAACCAGAATTTTGCATATTTTCTCCAATAGTAGCTCCAACTTTTCTGCGGGTAAGTATTGGCGCCACTCCTGAGGGTATGGACAGAGTGGGCAAAGCTAACTCCAGCCAAATAACAAAGAAAAGCACACATCAAGGGAGATCGCCCTCTCTCCTTTCAAGCGCAGTACTAGGCGGAATACTTAGTGCTGTCAATGATGGCTGGGTTAAAAATCAGAAGTCACATCGTTGTGCATGCTCTAAGCAGACTCTGGAATAAAATGTATGAGCTTTTTAAAATATTTGGTTTGCGCTACCATAAGCTTATTTTTATTACCTGGCCGTATGGATTTCTTCTGTATCGATTCTGTGCTCACATTGTGCAGAGCGTTTTAACCTATTCAAATTCTCTTGCATAACGAAGAACACATGTTGCTTTCAAATTGCATTTTCTTGCCGTATCATAGAACCAAGTTTGTTCTAGTTGTAGTATTTTGATCATTTTATTCCCCATACTGTATTAAAGTAAGATTCAGAATGAATGAACGAAGACAGAGGTAAAATCAAGGTGAAACAAAAAAAAAAAAATTACAGAAAACCTTTCTGTGTTGGCTGTCGCATCGTTCCACAAAACGAGGGAATGATAACCGCGTGCTGTCATTACATAAATAGAAAATACAGACAATTATTTTGTTACTCAGTTCCATACAGCTTGTTTTAGCGTCTCACATCCCACGAAAACGCGCTCAGTGGAAAACTGTATACTTCATGAATTTCAACGACCTCGTGTGCTGCTAGGTCGCAAATTTACTATAATATTACTATAACTTTCGTTCAGTTCTATCTTCTATGTCTCAGGTTTAGAATGACATTAAAGAAGTATATCCAGGGGCGTCGGAAGCTATTTGGGATTGGTACGGCAGATCAGAGTGTGGCCATCTATCATAATTATCGGGGGGGATGTTTGGTAGGTCAAACTACGCTACGCGCCACCATGGTTGGCGCGTAGCGTATGGAGAAAAATTTGAAAAAATGCCTCCCAGATTGTAGGAAATGGCACTTCCCGAGCTTGAAAGCAAGACCCCTGCTATGCCAGAGTAGTCTCATTTAGCCTACTTGCCGTCATCTTTATTGAAAATTATTGAAAAATATAGCTCCCAGATTGCATGAAATAGCAGTTCACATGTGTCATATGAAAAAAAACAAGAGAAAAATAAAAAAATAAAATACAGGTATCATAGAGCGTTACTATTATATTCATCATTACAGATACTTTATTTTTTGCAATTTTTTTTTCTCAGTCCTATTTTTTTTTTTTTTTTTTTTTGCGCCGTGCATATTGGTCCGGCGTTCGCCGAACCTACCGTACCAGCTCCGACGCCCCTGATATCGCATATACCAAATTTTAACATAGGGCCTGGAAAATTTTTGAGAGCAACTTCTTTCGTTGCAAACAATTACCGCCAACGTTTGACCTATATTGCCGTTTGTGCAAACAAAATTAAATCGCCAATATACATGCACGGATTCACAAGTCATACTGTAAACTTTCCAATGGTGACCTCTATTATCAAATTTTCAGCACACCCCAAAAGGGCCAGGCTAAATTACATATAGGCCTTATGCATGACATCATAAAGGAGAAAGTGATCCCTCGCTTGGAGAAAAATGGAGGAAAACAGCGTATCATTGCAAGTTACACCAATAAATGCAGACAGCTGATTTGTCAACCAATTGTACACGCCGTTCGTGCTTCATTGCTCTACTCCAAAATGACGTCAGTGTGATGTCAATGCCTAAGGTCTATAAAGAGGCTCAAATATGAAAATGTGTAAGTCTTACACCAATGAGGGGACTCCGATCGATGTGTGAACAAAGTAACCGAAACACGCGCCAAAAACTTCTTACTATATGAGCCCGGTTTGTGTGTAGCATGATAATACGATGGTGAGCCGGTTAATAAAAATATTTTGCGAATATAAGTTATGTTTATGAAGTCAAGTTGGAGGAAAGCCCGTATCATTGCAACTTACACCATCAAATGCATACCGCTGATTTGTGGACCGATCAGATAGCGCGTAAGTCTACAAAGGTACAAACTTAATGTCGTGCGTGCAGTGTGCTTAATAGTTTTGCCTCTAATATGACGTCGCGTGACGTCAATGAGTAAGGTCTATAATGTATGTTTGGTAAGGTTTGTAAGCAGTGACTGACTCATGTATCAACCGACTCAAGGTATACTCACCATAAAGCAAGCTAGCGTGCAACAAAACATATGGTCACAACCACAAGGAGTGGAAAGGTATAAACGTGTGTAAGAATTGTACCTAAACATGACGTTTCGGCTGAGCCAGGAAAAGTTGTAGACTCAGATTCAGATTTATTTCGTAAGTTCGGTTGTGGGATACAGATATTTCTATTATAGTATTATTTACAGAATAGAGCAAACGCTGGGTACTAGAAGAAACGTCAAATTTTTATCGATCCTAGTGATCATAAAAAACAAAAGAAAGTAAATAGAAAAAAAAAAAACAACAGGGAAAGTCAGTATTTACATGATAACCAGGAACAGAAATATTGAAACACATTGATATCAGAAAAGAGTGAAGGATCGATCTATTTTCTTTATCAAAAATTACGTGCTAATCCACTTAATGAATCATAAATAAAGGTTAAAACAAGTTCACAAATTCATCTTTCTCGATCAGTTTACCCCCATAAAACTGACCCAGGAAATGAGCTTACGGATACTTTTAATGCACCGTTGTATGGTAAATTTGCCTTTTTACAAACCTCTAATGAATTTCATTCAAGAATTCTTGTCGGAAATTCGTGAATTCCTACTATAGAGCACTTTTGGAAGTGAGTAAAGTCATATCAATCGAAAGAGAACATTTTTTTCCTTTTGGAATTTGAATACCCCGATTTATTTTAAGAACACTTGTGACAGAAATTCGTAATTTTTGCCTATGCAAGAGCTTTCTTCACGCAATTAAGCAAACCGAACCAGTAGCTGTGGAACAAAGGAGTGGTATGGTCGCATGTGACAAGCAAAAAGTGAAGAAATAAAGAATTCTTTAGCCAAAGTAACCAAAAATCATAACAAAATGAACATGATTACAAACCTTTCAGATGCACTGTGCAAATGAAAACCCATTGATTTGAATGGCGTCCTATAATTAATATCTGAATATACACGCTAGTGCTTTGATTTCAGGCGAAGTCAGCGCTGCCATAGGCGTAGGAAGCTGTTCGAGACGGGGTGGGGGTAACCGTTTTTTTTTTCTGAAGGCCCACCTGGGAGAGAAGTGTACGGCGAGTGTGTGTCCCCTTCCCCGTTAAAATGTTTGAATATTTGAGGGTTCTTAGATGCAATATGGTGCAACAGATTGGACAGTTTAAGAGAAACTACTGAAACATTTTGATATTTTTTTAAAACAGAAACAAATATGGGGATATTGTACTTGGATGGGGAGGGGGCGGAAGCATACAACCGTCCAACACATTTCTGATAGGGGCTAAAGCACTGCAGGCCTTTGCTACCTTCTTCTATGAGCGCTACCTTACCCTTGTTGTCTACAGAATGAATCTACTGGATAACTTTTAAAATAGGCCATTGTGCTTACGCAAATACCCGCTTGACAATATACAATTCCATACCAAATTTAAGTATAATACGCTCTACCAATAGCCGGATTTTACCTATAATCGAGGCAGCCTGTAGGTAACGCCCCCCCCCCCTGATATTTTGATCTTAAGAGGGACAACGAAAATTTCCATAAACGAGTCACATTTTAAGCTTTCACATTCTGCTTCTGAGTTAAAACAGACATCCTTACCTTTCTTACTACCAACATACAGATTCTGCGGCATTAGTCTTATTTTTTAGGGTCTAATGTTACGTATGAGGAAATTTAGTGAATTTGAAATTACTGATAGTATGTACCAAGGAAGATGGTATGAGACAGGTCATGCGGGTTATGATTCATTGTAAACTTGTCGTAGGGTATGATACTGTATGGATACTCGCACGTGGTTATACATGTATGTCCTAACGGTGTCGAGCTTTTTTCATTTTCGCTGTTTTTGATGTGTTTTCAATTAACGTGATCTATTAGCTTTACTTTTGAGATCTCAGTTATTCACAAAATACTTCAAAAGGTGATCATCTGCACTTAAGCACGCGGGAAGAATCATGTCCAACAATGAAGGAGATACTTTAAGCCCGAAATTTTCTAAGTGCTACCTAGCTGCTTACCTGTGGTGGCCCTTCGGTTAGATCAGTCCTTCTCAGTCAGGTAACAGAAACCTTGGGTAAATTTAGGAGGGATGTGGATGGGTGTGATTGTGTAAGGAGTTTTGGATTCCGATCGATGAACTGTCTAGTCTTTTTGTTTTGTTCATGTTGACACGCATATGATCTTTGGGTCCATGGCTGGCCTGTCACCCGACACTTTAAATAATTAACAGTGTCATGAATTGATGAAATCTACTTTGAGTGCCTTAATTTTCATTAACAAAAAATTCACATTGACAGTCTTTTATTTCAAAATTTTCTTAGGGGAGGACCCACACTTTCCGTCTTTGCCATTTCGAACAGTATGTGAGTCATAGTTATACTCACCGCTATATGCAGCAGTTTCAGAGTCACCCCCCCCCCACCCCTTCCCCATTTAAAAATGTTCTAAGCCCATTTGTATCACATTTGTATCAGATTTTCGCCGATTTCTTCACCCAAATTGTCTGTCTCTTTCAATTTTTTTCAATTTTGATAGCTCACCTTTACTTGGTGCATCATTAGGCATTGCTCTAAATTTTCGATTGCCCTTTGAGCTTTCCTTAATTGTTATCTTACGTATATTACCCGCTCCATCTTTGACATTTCCGTCTGAACCACCTTTTCCACAACGGCTGACCTTTCGTGTTTGAGTTCGTTACACAGGTGCTCATAAACATTCCCGATTTGTGCTCTTGTAAAGTTGCTATCTCTGACTAAAGTTTGTTTTCCTCCACTGCACCTTTGTGACAGCGCACTCACTTTTTTTGCCTACGTAGTCCAAACTGTAGAAATTTCGTATACTTCTTACTTTATCTGATAAAACGTACAACCGGATATGTAGACGCACTACACAGTGACGACCTTGAACTCTATCATTCCTAACAATTGTGACGTCATAGGGACATCTCCGCGTTCATGTTATAGATTTGATTCCATATAACTGGGTATTTTTCTTTTGTTTTGTGAATATTCCAATTAAAACTGCTTGAATTTTGAGGTACACTCTACAGCCAACTTCCAACTACAGCCGTTTTAAATTTTTAAGAGCGTAAAGTGGGGTTTCACCGACGTCACGTGATCGCGTGTCTCTTTGGTTTTGAAGGGCAAGCGCCCATTGTGTCACAGAAATATCTATAGTTATGCCGTGGGTGTGTGCTGTAAATAAGCTTACTGAGTGTGTGTATTGCCCTTCAGTGCCTGGGAATTCCACTCGCTTGACGTCACATACCCCCCCCTCCCGTATAGGCCAATTATCCTGCGGCTGGTACAAAGGAGTCCTGAGTTCATTTTTTTTTTATCGTGATAAAGGAACAATGCAGTGACCCTGAAAACTTTGGAAGAGGGATATCTTTAAATATATCGAGGTAAGACAAGCACCAGTGCCATTTCTACGAAGGTCTGTGTAAGTAATATGTAATTTAAAACTTATTCATCAAACAGGAAACATACTGCTTCATTTAAATTCTGCTTCCAACACGGTTAAGCAATTTAAAATTCTTGGTAATATTAGCAAAAAATTTCAACTCCTGGTGTTTTGCTTTAAATCGCATACACCGTACGGCTTTTAACGGACCATATTTTAAAATTTGGTCAGGGTATTGCAAAATATAGTGTTGCTTGGGTTTCACTTTTTTCCTCTGAGAATAACTCTTTAAAATTTTAAAAGTAATCTGCTACTGTACTATTAAAATTGCTATCATTTCAATAGAGATAACCGAAGCAAAGACAGAATAAACACTCTCTTTTAGAATTAACAGCAATTTCATGTAAAGGCTATATTAGCGGGAGGTTTTAAAATACGTTTGAGAGGCAAATAATCTACAATTTAGCAGCATTTTGCTTCACACTGAAATCATACTTGATTACTTCAGGTTTGTTTCTTCTGTCCAAAGGCCCAAGGGAGATTTTGTAGCTGTGAGTCTTAATATTTTACGGTGAGTATAGGTCATCTGTACGAAGTGATTTAAGAATTCAAAAAATTCATAGGGTAAAACTCCCCCTAAAATATCATACATAACGTCCTGAGGGCTTCCATTCATACAGTAAAAATATTGCAATTCATTCAAACGAAATTCACGTTAGGCAGAATCTACCGATTTAAATTTAGTTTGAATGTCTTGGCTTGTGGCCATTCAATGTTTACAAATTCTATCTATCCCCCCCCCCCCCACTTAAACACTCAGTAAATCCTAGCCTTTGCCGAGTCTTTCAGGCGTAAGTTTCTTTCACCTCCCCCTGTAAACACTGGCTGTTACTTCCTCTGTGTTATACTCCCCCGGTATGCGCTACACCGGAAAGCCTCTGGACAAAGATAATTTTATCCATCTACCGCTTAACTATAACCTTTGAAATCTACTACCAAATTGGTAGCAATTAAGCGAACCAATCAGAGAACCCTGTCTTGAGACATTGATGAATATTCAGTTATAGGTTATGTGTATGTAGTATATTACTGTACTGTGTGTACGTACTTCTTGCACTGTGACATCAACCCAGTCAACGTTATAGTCTTTCGGTTTCAATTGCAAAGAATGATGCCGTAGGCTACACCTAGACGCCAAATCATTGAAAAAAGCACGTTTGAACAATTCCTTCAGTACTTGAAGGGACACATTTGTTAATCTTTACTCTGGACTGGGTAATGATTTGATTTAAAAATGTCTGTCGTGTTCTTCCAACGGTACGAGCGGTAACGTTAGTGAGATTGACAACAGGGACTGGTTCTGCGAGTGTACAACAGAAATAGGAGCAATTTCATTGGTCAATATTCTTAGGACGACATAACAACATAATAACAATTAATAGTAAGTAGTAGCAATGTGGATATCCCAGATACATATATTAACACATTGTCCAAAGGCTTTGATGCCGAGGCTAGATTCGTGGAAGCGCAGTAAATACCAGGCGGCTAGGTGAATGCAAATATTCAAATCAAAATAACAAAAAAGAGATAGTAAATGGCAGAAAAGCCTTGACGAAGGCTAAGGAAATCCCAACATGTAATGTATTCCAAGATTATCACCAGCTAACAACGATACTGAACTCTTTATTTTTTGCAGGTTCATTTTGAAGTGTAAGTCCATCTGCTTCCATTAAATGAAGGTCACGTAACAAGGGATGTAATACTCTTGCGTTCCAAACTAACGTCTTTTCCTTAAAATAAAACTGTAAGTCGTATGACATGCAAACAAACTCTTTTTGGTGGAACGTTGCCAATGCTATAATAAAGGCAGCAAGTTTATGCTTTTGCTTATGGCAGTCAAGGGGGTTTGTGATAACTTCAACTTCATCAAAGTAACGGATAAGATGTAGGGACTTTGGACTTTGGCTAAATAAAATACTTACTTTAAATGCTGAACCATTAATTACATCTCTGCATACTAGTATATTGGTAGAATGTTTGTTGCAAGCTACATAGCCAAACACGCCTCTTTTATTAAGCAGTGCTGAAAGCCTTCCATATGATTTAGGCCTTAAAAGAGCAGTTGTTTTACGACGCTAAGAGACCACGATGAGCGAAGCCCGTATTGCTTATGAATCACAGCTTCACGTTGGTTTGCTAGCCATCTCAAAATTTATATCAAATTTGGCTCAAATTTTGCTCAAATTTGAAAAGGACACTCCAACTTCTAGTTGTGTTTGCTAGGGATATGTGTTTTAGGTTCAATTAAGTTACCACTTTGTCTTCAGTATTTGGTGAATTAAGATTTTGTCTGACAGCATCTAGATAGTTTTGTGCAAATATAGATTAACCATCAGAGATTGCAGTTTACATCATTATTTCTCTTTTAAAAATTGCAATAACTTTCTGTTCTTTATATCCTTACTGCAAACGGGAAATTAAAGCGAACTCTTTACTTATGCTACGTGATGTTGACAAAGGAGTTGACAAATTTCCTGCAGTGACAACACAAAAAAATAGTCATAGTTCTTTTCCCGGTATGGTTGAAAGTATTCAGAAGGTTCTTATTGTTCAACAACTTCTCTACCAAAGTCAGCTGGATCCGTGCGATCTTTACATGCATGTTTAAATGTCACTTTTGATTTCTGTTATGGTATTTTTCCGACAGTCTTTTAAACTTGAAAGAGTTTAATGTGCATCTTTTCTAGACAACTGTGACCTGAAAGAACTTTAGATATTGTAAGTATCGTTACAACCAACAAATGGTCATTCAACTCAAGTAACATTTTGCATGAGAAGCTGGTACAATGAAACTGGTATGAAGGCGAGTACAGTGTTACAAATAAATGTTCCCATCTGAGTACTATCTCTATATAGCAAAAGTGTTTATTTTTATCATTCTGTTCTCACAGGGACGTTGCTCTTGATTTAAAAGGGAGGGTCGGGGCTCTTTACCGGAAAATTTCAGTATTTTTTTGTGGGGTGGGTACCTTTCTCCTTTGGAGGTTTTAAAGTACCCAATGCCAGATGCAAACGTGAGATATATCTTTCAATATTTTAAGTTACTATAAAACTTTCAGATTAAATATTTCCTTTATGACAATAAAAGCACTATTTTAGTTCCGAAAGGATACTAGGCTAGAGCATAATTACCTGACTTGGACTATGGAGTTTGATTATCCAGTAAATTCCCCTAAATGAATGAATGCTGTTATGAGTAGGTCATACATACGGGTCACAATAGAAACCATCTCACATAGAAAAACGCTGCAATGGGGGTAAACGACTTTTACAGCAGAGGTTCCATTCTCGTAAGAGTAAGGAGGAAATACTTTCACAGTGCAATCGACAGGTGCCAGGTCAAAAATGGAGCGTTTGGCCGCATGGCTTACTTTCGTTAAATAACTTTTTTTTTCGTTTTGTAATAACTGTCACTCTTCCATTAAGTTCACTTTTGATTACTCCGAGACGGAAATCTCCTTTCTTAATGTGCTGGTCAAATTAGGCAATAATACCATAGCGAACATGCATTTTTGTAACCTACCGACACTCACGGTTACCTTAATTTTTTCAGCTCCCATCATATTAGCGTTAAACGCGCTTGTTTTGTTCACAATGGCTAAGAATAAGACGTATCTGCTCTTCTCAGTCTGAATACGACAAGCACATATGTAATCTTGCTGGATATTTTCTTAACAACAATTATCCCCTTTCCATTATCAAGGAAGGAATACGTATGGCTTCCGTTTACCCACGTGGCAAACTAATGACTTATAAACCAAAGGTTGAAAATTCTCGAATCTCCCTTGTCTTTGATTATTCTCCCAAAACTGAACGCCTATATAAAACCATACGTTCAGATTACAGTATTCTTAAGTCTGATCCTTCTATATCTGAGTTATTCAATGTCCCCGCTTTAACTGTCAGACGTCAACCCCCCAGTCTCAAAACATTACTCACATCTTCACGACTGCTTGGTGCCGGTAACATAGGCAACGTAAAATGTAGCAAAGTGAGGTGTCAGGTCTGCCATTTTATTATTACAGACAAAGAATTCACCCCTCCCGGCACAAAGTTCATTGTTCGTCCTCCCAGGGAGTTGCTATTTGTCAAATAGCAACTCCCTGGTCCTCCTCCCCTTGACTGCGATACACCCAATGTGGCTTACTTACTCTTTTGTAATTTATGCGACAAAGGCAACTGTGTCGGGCAAAAAAGCAATAAATTCAGATTTAGATTCAATCATCATAAGAAGACTATTCAGGATAAATCTGTTCATTTCCTCGTTGCTAAACATTTCTGTGTTGAACCGAATCATTCCATTTCAAATCTAAAGTGTATTCTGCTCGGTTCAAAATACCAATCAGTCAACGAACGCCTCAAATCTGAGAGCAAGTGGGTCGTTATGTCAACACATATTAGTAGTGCTGTTGTCGAAACCGGAGGGTCCGAGACCGAGACCGGCCTCTCAACGGGCTTTACACTTTGTTTGCATAGGGTCTCGGGACCGGTCTCGGAGACGAGACCGAAAATTTCCGGTCTCGAGACCGGTCTCGCTACAGCACTGCATATGAGGGGGCCTGAACATCTTGACATCTTAAGTGACTTTCCCTTTGTAATTAATAACCCTTCCCAAGCCGCCAAGGTTAATTAAACCTGCGTGTCTATCATTTGTTTTGTACTTGTTTTACCGTTAAGTTTGAAAAATGCTGTAATTTTTCACTTTCCTTTTTGCGCTGAGGGAGGACACACAGTCCGAAATATACGCTGATTTTATCGCATCTGTGCTCTTGTTATGTCATCTTTGGAATGTGTTTTATTGTTTGTTATATTACATGGAGCATACGTGGATTTTTTTCATATAATATATATATATATATTGATTATTGGTTATACCCTTCCCAAGCTGCCAAGGTCAACTAAACCTGCTTGTCTATCATTTGTTTTGGTCTGTACTTGTTTTACCGTTAAGTTTGAAAAATGCTGTATATTTTACTTGCCATTTTGCGCTGAGGAAGGACACAGGAGTGTCCGAAATATACGCTGTTTTTATCATATCTGTGCTCTTATTATGTCATCTTTGGAATGTGTTTTATTATTTGTATATACATATATATATATATATATATATATTATATATATATATATATATATATATATATATATATATATATATATATACCCCAATGTACCTTAATGTCTTGGTTTTGACTGTAGCTGTCTTCTGTGAATTCGGAATATCTATGGGTGAGTAAGGAATACTTTTAATAAGAATATATACATATATACATATATATATATATACATATATACATATACATATACATATACATATATACATATATATATATAGTAAGTAATCATGAGTCAATCAGTATCATGAGTCGATCACTGCATTCTAAATGCTAGTACAGCATGCAGGCGCAATGAGATTGCAATGTAAGGATGACCTACAATGCATTTTCTTCAGACAATATCAAAAAGAAAATTTTTGCCTTATTATTTTTGATGTTCAAAGCAGAAATGTTACTCACGGCCAAATTTTCAAGTTTCGGCATAAGTATGAACTAGAAACTTGCAAAAATACCAAAAAATGGTGACCAAAATGTCTTTGATGAAGCTCTGATTAAAAAGTTAGATAGAAAAGACATTACTGTCTATGATTATTTATATAACTGTTCTTAAACAAGGTAATGTATAGCAACTTATTTGCTTGTTTTTTGTAGCGATTGACTCAAGATTCCTTCATACGCATTGTTGCATGTACTGCCAACTACATTTCAAAATTCATTTTCTACGGATTACGCAGTCCGAACAACACCAAAATATAGCACAACGAGGAAGACATACAACAAAATGTTACAGCAAAGTTTTATTGATTTTTGTAAATGTTTTAATATTTTTATGGCCACAATGTTCTTTAAGTGATCGACTCATAATAAGCCCAGTATATATATATATATATATATATATATATATATATATATTATATATATATATATATATATTATATATATATATATATATATATATATATATATATATATATATATATAAGCTACGTATGCTTCAATATTTCATTTCCACACCAAATATATAGAAACACAGTATTTTTTCTTGAGATCATTGAGCAAAAATCGTATACCAATTAGACAAAAAATTTTAAATACAGAGTTCACGTAAAACGCTTCAATTGTGTATAATATTTTTTCTTCTTTTTCCTGTAGCATGAAGTTACAGAAGCATTCATTGCCAGACTAAAGCTTTATTATTTAGTTGGAGATTTTTGTCTCCAAAATGGTATTGATCACCTCCAACCTTATTGTCCATAAATCTTTTTGTAGATCCAACTTGATCTATTTGTTTAGAAATTTTATTTACAACTTTCGCTCCAGAATCCCTTTTTTTTTTAATTAAAAAGGGAAAATTAAACAATAAACGCACATCCACATGCATTCACACAAAATGCTTGATGTACAATGCAAGGTCTTCAGCCAAAGATCACAAATGCATTTCACGTTACAAATCAATATTTTCAATTAATTTTTAATTCGTTAAAGTAACGGAACCGCATATTTCGATATTTCGAGACTGACTAAAATGCCAAGGGAATTATTCATTTTAAGACTGGCCTTTACTCAAACAACACACACACACACACACACCCACACACACATAAATATACCAATACACCTTTACCATTAGAATTGCGATATATGGCATTTTCAGCTAAGATTCAGATTTTGCTGGTCTTGGTTTTGACTGTAGCGGTTTTCTGTGTTTTCGGAGTATCTATGGGTGAGTAAGGAATACTTTTAATGATATATATATATATATAATATATATATATATATATATATATATATATATATATATATATATATATATAGAGAGAGAGAGAGAGAGAGAGAGAGAGAGAGAGAGAGAGAGAGAGAGAGAGAGAGAGAGAGGTATGCACTTATTTCAACCACAATGATATTCTTTTGTGTCGAATCAATAGCCAAAACTTCGTATAATTGGTGGAGAAACTCTTTTCTGAAGCAAAATTCACTCCATCAGATTTTAAATCGTACACATTCTTTCAAGGTGTATTATGGGCTGTGTGCACGAAAAAAATCTTCTTTCCCTGGTACTCCTATCCTGGTACTACCTTATATACTAAAATGATTCCTATCTTCATATTGCTCGTAATTTTTACTACTATAAAAACTACTTGCAAAAGTTTTACGTCCAAAGTTTTCTAAATATATTGCAAAAAAAAAAGCAAAATATTTTCCCAGTATTTTACGTACCCCCCATTTGCGAAAAGTGGAACGTGCCAAAGTGCCAGTATGCACAACATAGAGGTAGAGTCAAGACCCAGGCAACGAACGAAATAAACGTTCGTACGTGCACGGTGTCTGCCGTATCTTACCGTACATTTTTAACGGTAATGTGCGGGTGAAATCTCGGCCAGGAGATGGATTAGAAAGATTTTTACTGTCATTATTATGAAGGTACGGTAGGTAGTGGATTTTTCATAAGAGTAACAAGAAAGAAGTTCAAGAGAAATTTGAACACATGGTTGAGGTACATTACAGTACAGAAGTTGCAGTGACAAACAGGCGCGGTTCTAGATCGAGACTTGGGGGGGGGGGGGGGGAGCTTGAAACGGAAGAATCATTAAATTTTCTTTCAAATATGTAAATCGGCCACGCGGACGCTGAAACCAATGATAAAAACAGTACCATAACCAGGGACGGCGCAATGTTATTTTGATAGGGGACATGGGTTGAGTGATCGCCGTCGTAGGGGCGGGGTCTAAGGGGAGGGGTGTCCTCTTCCTCTGAGAAATTTTTGCTTATTTAATGTTGCTAAGATGCAAAATGGTGCGTTCTTTGGGTGATTTTTTGATTATATCACTGGAAAATATTCATAACTTTGTGAATTCTAATTTTTGGTTGGGGAAAGAGGGCCTTCTTAGGGGAGAGGTTTAAGGGGAAGGGTGTTCCCCTCCCTTTGGGAAATTTGTGCTAAGTTAAGGTTGCTAAGATGCAAAATGGTTGGGTGTTCGGGTTATTTTTTGACTGATATATATGGCTGGAAAATGTTCATAACTTCGTGAATTCTAATTTTTGGTTGGGTAAAAGAGGGCTGTTCTAAGGGATAGGTCTAAGGGGAGGGTTCCCCCTCCCCTTTTGAGAAATTTCGGTTACTTGAAGGTTGCTTAGATGCAAAAATGGTGTTGTCTTTGGGATATTTTTGGACCTGATCATATGGGTTCAAAACATTCTTAATATTTTTGGTAGGTGAAAGAGGAGCCTTTTTTGTCATAGGGTATGTATCAACAAACCTCCTGAAGTCCCCTTTTGAACACATTACTGCCTTCTAGTCGGGGAAGATTTTACGCAAAAATACGTGCTTGGAATCCACAGAAATATTCTCAAACTATTAAGAAAATTTGCCTTTCTTCATTTGTGCATTATAAAATCGTATCTAAAGGCTGATAGAAACCGGAAGCTCTGGATTAACTATATGGATCAGATATAGGCCTACTCCGCCCTCCTCTTTTCTTCTCCTTTACGTCTTCTTTTCCTACTCTTTTTCTCTTTTCCTGCAAATTACAGGGGGTAGGCCTCCCTTCCCCCTGAGTGGCACCGCCCCTGACCATGACATAGATGTAACGTATATACAGGCATATATTTTTTTTTATTTGGAAGAAAGTAGCAAACGTTACTGAGAGATACGAACAACTGGACCTGTTCACATTAATGGGAATAACAATTCGGCCTGTAGATTTGACTTAAAAGGACTGCTAGTATAGCTTGACGAGATCAGCGACGAAATGACTCGTTTTGAACTTCCAACAGATGATCAATCCGTTAACTTGATTTACATGTACGTTCATACTATCATAGATGTTAATTATGCTACTTATCTGACCCAACTTCCATTGTATGAAATCGTGAACCTAATATGTGATTTCGAGACAGAGACGACAGTTTCCCTTGACAAACTAAATCAACTGGACCAAGATGTGCACAAGTCTTTTGGGCAATTTTGTTTTTCTCAGTACACGCAAATATAGCATAACACAACCTCTGTTTTTTTTTGGGGGGGGGGGGGGGGCTTGAGCGAACTTTTTTGGGGGGCTTGAGCCCCCAAAGCCCCCCCCCCCCATAAAACCGCGCCTGGTGACAAACTGGAAGTTATTTTTTTGGTTCCGATGCACACGTTAGAGCACACTTGGACACAAAGCCACAGAAGGTAATGATAGGACTTGTTTAAAATTTGTACTAGCGGAGCTAAAGCATATGGTCAAATTATTAATTCCCATCTGATTTCTAAACTCACGATGTTAAGAACCAACGGCACATTGTCAGGCCCGTAGTCAAGGGGGGGGGGGGGCATCAGGATGTAATAATTTCTAGGCCTACTGCGAAAGTTGAATATATGTCAAAGTCACACTTTACACACATACATAGCCTTCCCAAGGAGAAGTCTCTTTAACATTTTCTTAAGAATATTATCAAATGAAATATTCTGTTTTTAAGTGCATCCCCTGTCATTATCATTTGTTCCAACTGCAAGGGGCTCCTTCATATTTAGATCAACAGATTATAACTTGGTTAAATACGAAATCACCATTTCCTTTGTCCTTCTTAACGTTCAGCTAATCCAGTTTGAAGATGCAGTAATTTCATCATTTTAGAGAAATTGCTTTTCCTCTCTGCAAGACTGATTTGTTTACTATGCCAGTCTGTCATGGCTTCTATATACAGTACCGTAGTACACACAGTACTGACAATATATTGCTGTGTGCACAGTCTCTCTGTATGTGTGTGTGTGTGTGTGTGTGTGTGTTACGTAACACATTTAGATAACAACTTGCTTGAACATGGAGGTGGTAACTCTATGGTGTGAATTACCCCAAAGTCCATTCACACTAATAGTCTTGGTGATTAGATTTCAACTCCATGGTGAAACTGGAAAATCTGTTTAATTGACCGTGCAGGGATTGAAGCCTTTGGGCTGATTTCTTTAGACCATTTTTGCTGTAACCGTGGTAGGGGAATGTACGCGCCATGATATATATATATATATATATATATATATATATATACACATATATAAACTTAGTATGCTTAAATATTTCATTTTTACACCAAATATATAAAAACACAGTACATTTTTCGGGAGAATGGCTTTCATCATTGAGCAAATAACTTATACCAATTAGACTACATTTTGTAAATAAGCTAGACCCGAGGTTGGCTCATGAATGAATGACTATGTAAGCGACATCATCGGTAACATCCACCGATATTGTTTCCATAAATATATTCTTTCATGAACAGTCTCCTAAAGGAGCTTACTTTCTTCAACTGGGTCTAAAGCAGTGCTCGTAAATACGGAAGATGCAAAACTCTGCATTCACAATATGAAAAATTTGCCGAGTGCATTTGTTTGTTTTCATTTGATAACAGCATCCATATTTCTCCAAGAGTATTCTACCAGCGGTATTACAGTGTTGCCCGTTGATACACCCAAGCTAGTTATCTTGAGCTAGTACTTAATGTTCACCTAGGGAGTAAGCAAATGCAGAGTGCAGTATTCTGCAGACGATGTTAGTCTCCGTCAGTTTCTTTCAAAGTTAGGAAACACTGCTATTGATCTCACTGTTGCCTTACATATGCCTACATTAACGCTCTCTTTATTTTCTCTAATGTCATAGGTTTGTGTGAATTTGAAGAGATAACTCCTTACGAGATAGACAATGGCAGTAAAGAACTTGCTACATCAGTTTCAGGTATGTTCGATTAAAGGTTAGCAAAGTTTAGTTAAAAGAAGTGGGCAGGGTGATGATCTAAGGCTAGCATGAACATTTCCTACACCTAATCTAATCCTAGTTTACAAAGTATCTTTTACTCTCCATAATGTAAGAGAGTTTACCCATTTAAAACAGTTTTTGTAACTTAATGTAGGCATTATATGCATTAAATATAAAATGCTATTCTCTAAGATGTAAAACAAATCTTTATTGAATATACAACATTTTGTACAAACTTGTTACAGGCTGTCCTTTTCGGGACATGCTGTGATCTAAAAATGATATTTTTATCCTCCCTAGATTATCTGTGCTTTCTTTTTTGTTACAAAATGTTCACCCCTTTATATTTAAATGAAACACCACAAATGTACGCAGTATTAAAGGACCTTATGCACTGATGTTACGCAACGTCATTTGGGAGGCAAACACTATAGCACGTTGTTCACACGACTAAGACTAAGCACGTGCGCGTATCCTACTGGTAAACAAATCAGCTGTCTGCATTTCCTTGTGCAAGTCTCAATCACACGCTCTTGCCTCCAAAGGGGTCGCACTTTCTGCTGTTTGACGTCATATGCATAAGGTCTATTGTAGAAGGTTTTAAAGTAAGGGTTCAATTAGTGTTGTATCTTCATAATGCAAAAGCAGGCATAAATTGAACGAGTTAAGAGCCTAGCCGTTGCAGTGGCTATATCAGGAAGCTATAGCGTACTAACTTAAACGATTTCGGGTTGTGTATTGAAAGTAATATTTTACTTTATATAATGTACCTACTTTACGAAGACTCGGTCGAGACTGAACCTTTTCCAGTCCTGTAATAGCATTGGATTTTAAATTCATGCTACCCCTTGCATTTTTATCGGTTTCCAGTAATATGTTCACCCTGCCTTCTCCACCGCTCACATGCGTCAGTTTAACTTCCAATTAATTGGGTTTCTTCACCGTACAGAACCTACTGCAGGAGGAAAATGTGTTCAAGGCCAACAGTGTGGCTGTCATGTGGAAGGCGCTGGAGTTATACCGGTGAGAATTCACCAACCTCTGCTCGTCCTCTAAGTCTTATTAGGAAGGAAGTAATTGTAGTGACGGAGACAACAAAGTGCTTCAAGCGACAGGGATGGGTGACAGTACGTTCTAATGTAGAACCAACATAAGCGTACTAAGTCCAGGAAGGGTCTAATGTTAAGTGAAAAAAAAATGATGTAATGTTAAGTGAAAAAAAATGATGTAACTCATTATGCAATGACTCCAACAAGGTTTGTACAGAAACATTCGATTTAGCACAGGATATTCTAAAGGGTTTGTATTTGTATTTTTTCAGAATAATGACACTTTTGTGAACTACAATTGCTCTGTGAGGTGCATTTGTCTTCAAAATGTTCTCAGCTGTAACTTTTCATACCAATGTGGTACTGATGCAGAATGTTTAGTTCATGACGGTGTCGGACACTGCAACTGTAAAGAAGGCTATTATGGCGATGGAGCAACTTGTTCTCCCTATAGAGACTGCTACGATGCATTTCTAAGTGGCAAACGAAAGAACGGCATTTACACTATTTCACCTTTGACTTCGCATGGATTATACTTCAACGTGTCTTGTGATATGACAACTAATGGTGGAGGCTGGACGGTACGTTCCTTTTAATCATGGTTAAAGTTCTAGCACTAAGAAAGAAACATAAGTTAACACTGAATGCATGGTCAGGAAAATGTTATGGATGTAGTCCATTACTTCTCTAGCCTTTGAATTGTTTGGCTTACCTACAATAAGCCCCCATTTGTGTTGCTTTTGGGAATTCTTTAGATTTAGAAGGGATACGGAGCAACAACAATGCATCTTGTCGTCTACTAGATCCAAAACGGTTCTCCGGAATCATTTAACCCATTGCAGTTATATTGCCGGTCGTTATATGACAAAATATTCCATCCATTCAGGCCAGTTCCCACTTATAAAAGTGTCACATACAATTTCAAAAAACTATTTGATATGAATGCATGTTTACTACTTAAGGAACAACTTGCAATTTTTAGCATATTAATTACCGTAACAAAAGTTACACTAACCGGCTTAGCCAGAAAAGAGAAGTTGCCATTATCTCCTGTTACACATACCTTCAACACCCGTTTTAGATATGTTGGCTTCATAAAGGTCAAGGTTCCACAATTAGGCTATTTTTCTTTCGTGTAGGAGTGATTCCCAGAAAAACACAAAATTGAACCCATGAGAAGTTTCATCCTCTTTCACTTACGATTTGGAAGATTCTTAATCAGACTCAACATCATGATAAACATATTTTGCAAGCAACCTGTCTCAATGTCCAGGGGTAGTGCACCGCGACTAGTCGTCCTTCGTCTTGGTTTGCTCTTATAGACAGGCACTCATCACCCCAAATACATTTTGGTTGGGAGAAAGCAAAATTCTCAATTGGTCATTGGTGAATGCTCTTTGATGGACATCAAAGTCAAATGATGCAGAGAAACCCACATTACACAGCATGCGGAATGTTCTGATTACATAATTCGATCTTGCATGCCCACCAGGATATGATCTTAAGCAATAAACTAGGTTTGTGTCGGCACAAGGGTGAGTATCTGCACAAGGAGGGGCTCAAGACAGTTCTGGAAGTAGTCACTTAATTGGGAGGATTGGAACTGTCTAGAAACCCAAAATTTTTAACTTCCCCTGATGAGAACCAAATGTTTTCAATGTGTCTTCAGCAGAACCCCAAATTTTCGCGCACTCTCAAAATTCCGCTTTCGGCATCCTTTTTGTAACTCATTTCTTCTGGCGGGGCTTCGAGTTACTGGACCCCATAGGAGCTTGGTCCCTTCGTCGGCCTTATCTACTCTTGTTGAGTCTGTGCTCAGGCTTTACCTGGTAAATAATTTCCTGCAAAGTTCCGGCGCGCTTAGCGCGCAATTCTCAAGCGAAGTAACATTTCACATATGTACATTATTAGCACAAAAATTCCAGTGAACTATTCTAGTCAAAGCTAGGTGAAGGGTCAGAGTTAGATGCCGGACATCAAGGGGTTTTCATGTAGTAATCTAGTACCTTGAGTAACATTCGTAACCCGATTACCTTATGGTTTGAAGCTAAATTTACTCGTACCACAAATTTATTCGAAAATTTACTTTTCTCTTCATGCAAAATTTCGTTCAAAGTAGAAATACGATAATGACCATCCGAAATGTGAACTGAGAAGAGATTGGTGTGCTCACACTATCATTCAAAGTCCTGCTCAAAGCTCTGTGCTAGTGTTCCAATTTTGTTAATTCCTCAGACATTCGGAAAATATCCCAATGGGTCCTAACAAAATCATACTGGACCAAGCCTGCCTAATGGCAACCCCTGGTACTCGCCGTTTGCAAAGTACTGAACTCTTTACCTGCGCTTGGAGCTGAGAAGCATCATCGTGATCCTCGCCTTGTTCCCTTCACTTGTGGAGACTTGCAATGTCTCTCTGTTGCAAAGAGAGGGAAAAATTCTGACAGAAGAGTGATATATTCGTGCGCTTTGTGCGTATGTGTACACTTAAAACGGATACCTTTAAGCTGTCTGTAGTAAGCTTGAGATATCATCCCCTGTAATTCCGACAAATGTAATCATATGGTGGCACTACTGACCACAAACATAATCTTCGGTGCCCCCCCCCCCATGCGGTGCCGGTGCCCCTACATCAGAATTCCTGGCTACGGGCCTGAGCAGATCGCTTTGAAGCAATGTTTTTTTTTTTTTCAAATCTTTGCCCAACTATTGCCTAAGCATTAAAATTGTCATTGAGTGTAATAGCTTCAGCAAAGCTAGAAAAGGAACTAAAGGCCTGCCAATAAAAAGTCTCCCGAGCTCCTTAGGAGCTCATACTGTCTAAGAGCATTCATGAATATGCATAATGAATATATATTGTAGTAATTTTCTAACAGAGCCTTTTTCTTTGTCTACAGAGCCGCCCTTTTCAATCAATCCAAAACATTAAACGATTTGTTGTAGACTTTTAGACTCTTGGACTTTTAAGGTTTTAATGTGAACTAACTTTCTGTACATATATTGTCTTATCATTGTATTTTTTTAATCTTATTTTATTACTCCTTTTTATAAATATTTTATATATTTATACTGGAATAAATAAATTGAAATTGAAATTGAAATTAATGGTATTCAAAGTTACGTTTTACCTCGCTGAGCTTCACATTTTTCAATCACAGGTCTTTCAACGTCGAACTGTATCCAGGATGAAGCTAATAAGTACCGCCTAATACTTTCGGATAATGTCGAGGGAAGCACAGGTATAAAATTAAATTATTACCCCCAAAACTGCAATATAGAATGCTGATTGATTGTTAAAACCATGCTAATTTTAAACAAATAATTGTAAACTTTGGCGCCTTCTAAGGACCATGATACGGACGTGAGGGAGGAAGTTAGACCGATATAAAACTAATTGTTGCCTTGTAAAGAAAGATACAAAAATCATCAAGCAATTCAAAGATATTCACCTGATAATTTTGCTGATTAAATAACTAATATTACTGCTGATGTATGTGTTAATTACAATGATTAGTGTTCTTTAAAGTTTTGATTAAAAATAATCAGAATTCAGAGATTATCGTCTTCGCAAATGGGATTGATCAAAGTCATGTATGATCTCGAAGTCCAAATAGTAGGCTGGTAAAGGAAAATTCTTTTCACACTTTTGGTATGGTAAAGGATGCCTCAATTCAGTTCAAGTATATATATATATATATATATATATATATATATATATATATATAAATAAATAATATAAATATATATATATATATATATATATATATATATATATATATATAGACTTGAACTGTTATAACGCAGCAATTCCTGCATTTTTTTGACTTGTGGTAACCACTTAACACTGTCTGTTTTCCTAGCCGAGGTTTACCGTGCCCAATTTTATTGTGTATTTTTTAAATTGTATGTTTGGCCGTGTCAACGATCAGTTGCATTTTTGCCACCCGATGAAGGGTTTAAACCCGAAACGTCGTGGAATTTTTCACAAACTTTTAGCACTATTTACTACTTCATTTTTACCTACCTACTTCATAAGTGCTACGCAGTACTTTGACCTTATATCTATATCTATATATATATATATAGATATATATATATATCTATATATATATATATATATATATATATATATATATATATATATATATATATAACGCTAATTCCCACCTTAAGGGGAAATTGTTATATCTGCTTGTACATAGGGCGACAAAGAGATAATAAAATACATAAGGAAAAAAGTCGCCCTAACGTCTAAACATATAATTAACGTTATTTCAATGGCCAGCCATCCGTTCGTGTTAACAGCTAGGTGTCCGTAAATTTGACAACTTTGAAGTAATGGCATCTAGTTTGTAAATCTAAGAGGGCGCCCTTGTAAGTTAACGTATTCTTATAGAAAAAGTGTGTGGAAACGTTAAGGCGAAACTTATATGTCACCCGAAAATTTTTTTCCCCTTAAGGTCGACTTTTCAACAACAACTTTCCCCCTAAGTGCCGAATTATATATATATATATATATATATATAAATATATATATATATATATATATATATATATATATATATATATATATATATATATATATATATAACGCTAATTCCCACCTTAAGGGGAAATTGTTATATCTGCTTGTACATAGGGCGAAAAAATGATAATAAAATACATAAGAAATAAATTTGCCCTAACGTCTAAAAATATAATTAACGTTATTTCAATGGCCAGTCATCCGTTCGTGTTAACAGCTAGGTGTCCTTAAATTTGACAACTTTGAAGTAATGGCATCTAGTTTGTAAATCTAAGAGGGCGCCCTTATAAGTTTACGTATTCCTATAGAAAAAGTGTGTGGAAACGTTAAGGCGAAACTTATATTTCACCCGAAAATTTTTTTCCCCTTAAGGTCGACTTTTCAACAACAACTTTCCCCTTAAGTGCCGAATTAGAGAAATATATATATATATATATCTATATATATATATATGTATATATATATATATATATATATATATATATATATATAGTAGGTAGAGTGACGTAGCGACTTCATATGAATGAGTCAATCCATGCTATATTAAATAGTCGCACAGAGACCTTAGGCCATTTTTCATCTAACATATGCACTTGCCTTATACTGCAAGAGGATGTTTATTTGCGAATGGAAAACATCCTCTTTCAGTATAAGGCAAGTGCCTATGTAAGAGGAAAAACGGCCTAAGGTCTCTGTGCAACTATTTAATATAGCGTGGATTGACTCATTCATATAAAGTCGCTACGTAACTCTATCTACTCAATACTACATGGGACGCGTTCCTATGACGTAATAATGGAAAACTTAACCCAACAGTATTCAAGCTCAGTTGACCGCGTTCTACCACATAGGTCTCAATGGCTCAGTGGTCAGAGCATCCTCCTTGTATGCAGGAGATCACTGGTTCGAATCCTGCTTGAGGCTAAGTTTTCCATTCAAAAATAAACATCCTCTTTCAGTATAAGGCAAGTGCCTATGTTAGAGGAAAAATGGCCTAAGGTCTCTGTGCGACTATTAAATATAGCGGGGATTGACTCATTCATATAAAGTTGCAACGTCACTCTACCTACTCAATACTACATGGGACGCGTTCCTATGACGTAATAATGGAAAACTTAACCCAACAGTATTTAAGCTCAGTTGACCGCGTTCTACCACATAGGCCTCAATGGCTCATTGGTCAGAGCATCCGCCTTGTATGCGGGAGGTCACTGGTTCGAATCCTCCTTGAGGCTAAGTTTTCCATTCACAAATAAACATCCTCTTTCAGTATAAGGCAAGTGCCTATGTTAGAGGAAAAATGGCCTAAGGTCTCTGTGCAACTATTTAATATAGCGGGGATTGACTCATTCATATAAAGTCGCAACGTCACTCTACCTACTCAATACTACATGGGACGCGTTCCTATGACGTAATAATGGAAAACTTAACCCAACAGTATTTAAGCTCAGTTGACCGCGTTCTACCACATAAGCTTCAATGGCTCAGTGGTCAGCGCATCCTCCTTGTATGCGGGAGGTCACTGGTTCGAATCCTGCTTAGGGCTAAGTTTTCCATTCACAAATAAACATCCTCTTTCAGTATAAGGCAAGTGCCTATGTTAGAGGAAAAATGGCCAAAGGTCTCTGTGCGACTATTAAATATAGCGTGGATTGACTCATATATATAAATATATATATATATATATATATATATATTCAAGATTAGAGATGTAATACAGCAAATTTACAGCACAGGTTTTCTTAATATAATGATATAATGTACAATCGTAATAACATGTAAACTTGATTGGTGGCTCACAATAACTTTAAAAAGAAAAATATTACCACTGAACATTGATAACAATCAGCTAACCCTACGTCCTTTCATTTCCTTTCCAGGACGCGATGCCATGTCTTACACGAACGGGAGCTATTTCAGCACACATGACCGAGACAATGATGGTTGTGGTAGATATAACTGTGCAAAGCTATATAAAGGTGGCTGGTAGTACAAAAACGACTACTGTTCTTCTTGTTTGTGTGGACAAAAATGTGACGAGTTACCTGTTGGGAACCAGTGCTGCCCCTCCCATATGGGCAGACATATATTTTGTACTAAATTGAATCCAAACGGGGACTACTACGGAGGTGACGGGGAAAACATCTTCTTAAGAGGAACTGGGTGCAATTTGAACTTTACTGAAATGAAGATTCGTCCTGCGTAGTCAGGAAACGACTTTCAAGTTTTTGAGAAAAATTCAAGTGACCTTGGCTACATATTTATTAATTTTGTGGGAGGGGGGTGGAATTTCTCCAGCTCAATTTTTCCATTTAAAATCCTCCGAGGATAATCCTTTGTAAAACCATCCTATTCTAAGGGAATCCATAAAATACCCACCTATGCTTGAAGGATCTTCTTTGAGGAATGGAAATTGGACCTATTTGTTTTACCAATTTTGCCTTTGAACACGCAAAATCCTGTTAGACCGCGTTGAGAACCATTTGAAACCAATTGAAACGCTTTGCTCAACGGAATCTATTTTACTAGTTCCAAGGGCAATTTAAGCCAGCTATGACACCTCGGAATAAGAATGGAAATTATTACATTTGCGGTTTCTGAATAGTATGTTGTTGGTCTATATTTGCCTTAGTAGGGACACGTTACTAGAAAAAGTTCCGACTGAAACTAAAATTTATGGCAATTCTATTAGATCCAATTTAGCGTGACGAGAAACTCCCTTTAATGAATGATCATTTGATTTAAGAGAATCCGATGCATCCAACCTTGTGTTAACCCATTCACTCTACTACTCTAACAAAGGGATTCTTTTGAATAATACATTGGTGTCCAACTAGATGCCAACCCTGAAAAAGACTCACCTCCGACCGAGGAGGTGCTGGCAATAAAGTAACACTACCGAAGTATGCAAACGAGCAAAAGTTGTTCAAGGCTTAACTTTGCTGTTAGAGTTTGCTCCATTTTCGCATTCTTTCGCAAGTTGCAGAAGGTTCAACCATTTACAACATGTTACAGAAAAACAAATTGGCCATTTATTTCTAGAATACAAACGAGTCGAAACCCACAACTCAATCCGTGACTTAAACTACTGGCAGTGTTAAGAGAATAGCAACCCCCATGCTATTTTCAAAGTGTAGCAGACGACGTTAGACTTTTGGTGATTAATTCCACACGACTTTTAAGCTTATTAAATTTACAAGAAAAAGACAATGAAGTGATTATTGTCAGTAGATAGTCAAACATATTTCTATAAATAAAAATAAAACAAAAAAAAATAAACTAAAATAAAAAATAAAACTAACAACTTTTTAGTTTTAATATCATGTAATAACACGTCCCTAGTCTTAGAGACTTTTGTGGGTTCTGAGTAAATACGTAAAAGCCTTTGAAATTTCAGTAATGTTTAGTAGTTTAACGGATATTTCAGCTGCTGTTTTGCTTTCTTGTTTTTTTGTTTTTTGTTATGGCAGGACAATTTGTTCAAGGCCATCTTATATTTTTCAGCTGTAACACACACCTATATCTTTTCCGAAAGACAGACAAGGTTATTACAAGAACTGAGAATATATATCTATACTCTTATCGTTGGCACTGTTCGAGCAAAATTTACCACAGTAAAAATAAAGTTTTATGAAACGGCTGCAGGAATATACTCGTAACTAATCAAATATGCAATCGGCACGATACACTACATATTAAAACGTAAGTCATTTGAAATATTTAAATGCAGTTTCAACTATCACTATATTTATTCTGCGTAAATTGTCATCTGTGCTAGATTACGTTTTGCATCAAGCTAGTGATCAAAACGACCTCATGCATAGAAGTTCAAATCTCTTTCTTGGGCCCTCAGACATATCGGCATTGAGGAAACTCTACACCTTTAAGGAAAAAAAAAAAGACTCAGCTGAAGACGAAAGTGTTATCTCATTGACAAAAAATTTTAAGTGTTTTTCTGTATGTTATACCCGGATTAAAGGTACGCCTAATATTAATGTTATTTTGTTCTTCAGATATTTAGTTAAAATTAAATGTTCTATTTTTGTATTACTCTGCACTAAGGTATGTAAAATCCTCGTTATATATGATCATGATACAGTGGGAAATGATTACAATTTTATGTTACCGAGTAGTTCTAAGGGTTAGCCTAACACGAATTTTCAATTGATTCTGTATTTTAGGATTTACGGTAATGTTGCAAGTTGTCGTGTACTCATGTTCCTATTGTGTAACAGACGGGTAATATTTTGTGCTTTTTAAGGCACATCAAACTATCCAAAATTTATACAAGCGATATCTCAATCCATGAATATTGTTTATTTCAAAATAACTAGACCTTTTATACGAAGTTCTGTGTTTCTACTTTCAGTCTTTCTTGAACTGAAGGACATATTTTGGCAGCTGTTTAGTGTGATCATTTAGGATATCTTTCTTCTTTAAAAATATCTGTCTTCATGCACTAATCAGTATGGTGCATACCATAGGATATACGGGCGGTTGAATAAAATTTATTAAAAAATTGGCCTAATGCTACAAAATTGTCTCTTATTAGTCTGTCCAGCTTTGGTTCTCGATGGGAACAACTTAAATCTTGTATTTCAGAGGTAAATGAAATAATACATGTATTGCTCACATTTATTTTTTTTTTTTTATTTATTTTTTTTTTGTTTGGTTGTTTAAAATTGATAGTGTTACTTGTCGTGCAAACCCAAAAGTAGTGAAAACATTCGATTAGACTCAATGCAGATTAATCTGAAATAGAGGGTTTCACCAAAAACAATTTAGGGGATAACTGAATTAAGGGGATCCAATTCTGCGACTTACCTTCGTTCTTTGATATTAGTGAAACCTTACTTCTTGACACACATGAGGGGCATATCTTCCGATCTTAGGGTCCTTCGGACTGAAAATGACGTAACGATAAAGGTGGCAAAGGTGAAAAGTGTATTGATGTCTCAAGTATGGGGTCGGTCAGTGACACGTCACTTCCGCACGACAACAATACGTTGGATTGAAAACAATGTATTGAGCGAGTGTGTTCCCATATGGTCAAACTGTAGTCAGTTGTTGTTTTCACTACAAAGTCGCTAGGGTAACGGTGGAAGACCCGGATGACCGACCGATCCCTTATGGATAATATACATTGAATACTAAAGATGTTATTTATGACATTACTGCCATGGCATAAATGTTTATTTGAAAATGAATAACTTTCAAACGCTTTAGAGATGTAGCTTGACCAATACAATAGGAAACGAAATATCTTTCATGCAATGCAACTTTCATGCCTTGTCACTTAAGTATTTCTTTCAGTTAAAATGAAGAAAAATATCTTATTACCCCCTTGATAAGTACCTTTCCCTTTTTGTAATCTTAAGTCTACAATGACTTTAAAAGCGTTAAAAATGGACAGTTTGGATAAAATAAACCCTTTGAGGCCCAGAAGCGGGTTAACAAGCACCGGAATAGCCCCCTCGGTTTGTCTCAATTAATTCGGGAGTCAAAGGGTTAACCAACGACAGCTGTGCGCAATCTCTGGGCGGTGGTGTCACATCACACTCGAACCAAACATCACTGTATATAATCAGGCAGTTCAGGTCACTCCTCGCAGTTTCGAGCCGCGCGTACACAAGTCAAGAAGCCCCAGAGGACCGTTCTCTCGTATGGTGGTGATATATCGCCATGCTGCATAAGTAACGTCTGTGTTCGCAGTTGTGTTCCTATGATGACAATAAATCGATTTGTAACGTGAACTGAAATCAGTCGTGAGGGCAACATTTAAAACTCTACTTCTACAGTCCATACCTAAAGAAGAACCAGACTTAAAAAGTATCCTACAATTAGGATCATAATTTAACACTTCACTATAAACAATAGCTACATGCGACTCAGTTCTGGATCACAACAGGTTCGTAGCAAGGCGGAGGCACGGGGTCATGCCCCCGTTCGAACTATTGTGTGTGCCCCCATTTAGAAAAACGACAAGAAAATTTTACTTTCTGTGAACAGCGACCTTGGTGGGCCTTTAAGTGAGTATTGAGCAAGATTGAAATGATAACAAAAGGTTAATAAAGATAAATATATTTTGTTTCTTAAAATATTTTTTTCTATAACTACCAAAAATGTTGCGCACTACCTGTACCTTCATCATAGGTTCTTTTTTACTTAAACGCTCGCCGCTTCAATCATAAACTGTTTCATATTAAACAGTTTCATTCAACTTTAATTAAAGGTTTAGAAATTATTGTTTTTTTTTTTTTTTGTGTAGCCGTAGTTCTGGAGCAACACGAATTTGCATCGATGTGAAGTTTTACCCTCCTTTACCCACCTTTTTGAAGATCCTTAATTCAGACTCCTCATTGTGGCAAACATATTTTGTAAGAAAATTAAAATTAATAAAAGCGTCTGAATACTGAGCCAAGAGGTGGCGCCAAGTTGAAGTGGGAGTGTGGGAAGGCTGTCCTTCATCGGGGACAATTTTCAGTTTCGTCGGGGAGACTCAATGGGTAAGGTAAAGTATGTACTGATCCCCAAAGATGACCAGTTGCTCCGAAGAATTTCTTAGTTTTAATCAACGACAGATTCTTCAATAAAAACTCAAAATTTTTGAACTTTCCTTAACAAAAAAACAAATTTCTTTAATTTTCGTCTATTGAACCACCATGTGTTTTTCCCGAGCCTGAAATTTGTGATCGCCATCCCTTCCGCAACCCGTCGCATTTGTCGGGTGTTAGAGTTGATGGCCCCTCGTCGGGGAGCTTGGCCTTACTGTCGGGCAAATCCCGGCACCAGCCGGCCTGGCTGAGCCTGCGTGCAGGGTTTTACCGTGGTTAAATAATTTTCTTGTAAAATTTCTGCGCGCATTGGGCGCAATCCGCACAACTGACGTTTTATAACATATGGACATTATTAGCACAAAAATACCAGTAATCTCTCAAGCCAAAACTACGTGTACACTCAAAGTTGGAAGGCGGACATGAAGGGGTTTTCATGTAAGAAATCTACCTACTTGACTTAACATTAATAACATGCCAGTGATGACTATATGCTTGAGGCTTAATTTACTCGTACCACAGGTGTATTCAAAAATACTTTAATGAATGGTTACCGTCATCTTGGCTGCAAAGCGGTTCGTGCAAACTTAAAATACGATAATGGTGATAATGGTGATGATTGTGTATTGTGACCTGTGAAGAGCTTAGTGAGCTCTTAGTGTCATTCGAAAGACAGTTCAAATTAAAGTTCCATGCTAGTGTACCCATTTGTTAATGCCGCAGACATTAGTTTACGCGAGTTTTCCCTTGGATCCCACTAAATTTATGCTGGTCCACACTAGGGCCTTACTGTAGCCCATGGTTCCCTCTCTGCTCGCCAAGCACTTGAATATTCACCTGCTCTGAAGAAGATAATCAGACCATAATCCTGATCTATTCCCTTGTAGAGACTTCGCATCTCTATGTTGCAAGAGGAGGGGAAATTGACACCAGAAAGGAACCTTTTTAAGCGCTTCTCGCTTAACGTTTTCTCGATTTCTTTACGTTACTTTGATGGGCTTGAAATACCATCACCTGTGGTTCCCACAAACAGCCTCCAGCCACAAACAGCCCCCCATGTTAGAATTCCTGGCTACGAGCCTCTGTAACAGGAGACATAAAAGGCTGTTTATGCGCAATTTATCTTTAACCCCAATGTGCAATTTATCTTTGACAAGCTGGCAATCAAAAGAATAATGTTTGTTAACTACACAGAAACCACTACATTCAAAATCTTAATAAACTGATGCTCTGAAGAATCCAAAGATTCTTCATATGATTTAACTACAAGAGTAAAACTTCTCTAGGAATTTGTAAAGATGAAATCTCGAGAGAACTGAATCAGATACTGAATTTAGAGAAATGCTAACCAAAGGGCGACATCTCATTACACAGTCGAAAGCCTAGGAAATTTCCTTACATGATCTGGCCACACGCAATGCGATATTTGCAATGTGTCTTTCAGTGATACTGCTGCAAAGCGCACATCATATCAGAAACTAGCATAAAATACTACTTAGTAAGAGTCCGATTTTTCTCTTAATCCATGCATAGGTTTATTCATCATGATTTGTAGATGATCACAATTAAACTCTTTCCTTCACTGTGCGGGTCAAACTGAGCAGCATTGTTACCTGGAAACCAAAGTGACAACAGTAACACCAATTCAGGGGTGGCACCGGATTTACCCCGACACGGGGCCAAGTTCCCTGACGGGGGGGGGGCAACCCAAAGCGCAGACTAAGGCGATGAGGATTAGTAACAAAGAAGTTTTAGCGCTGAAAGCGAGCCGAAAAATGTTAAGAATTTTTACAAAAAAAAAATAAAAACTCTGGGAGATTTATGGACTAAATTTTGAGAAATTTGGATTTTTATGGAAGAAAATTTGAGACATTTGGGTTTTTGAAAGGAAAATTTGAAAATATGGGGTCTTTATTGAAACATATGCCCTAGCTATGAGCTAGATCAAGCAGATCGTGGGGGCGACTGAAGGTCATTGGGATTACATATTTTATCGTACGGATTAAGACTCCTCGACGAAATTGGAAAATTTTCCCGACGGGAGGGGGGCAGCCTTTCCCGACGGGGCTCCCAAGCCCGCGTTGGCTCCGCCCTTGCACCAATTTATGCATAATTATTATAGCATCTTTGACTACTTCAAAACTTGTGATCCGTTTACAGATGTATCATAGTCTTACATATTATATACAGAATATCATCAATTCAATCTCAGGTTCTTATAGGTAAATGTTGATTGCCAGCGACTAATTTTGTAATGCCTATACGACCAAAGCTTCGTGGCAATGTTTATGCCATGTCTCTGCAGTTTTTCAACATCACTCACAAGGGCGTCTACCTAACTCGCTGTTTTTTTTTTGTTTTGTTTTGTTTTTTTTTATACTGTGGACGGTGTTCATGATAGTTTTATTTGAAATAGTTAGACCAACATTAAGTGGTGTTTGAGCCTATCTCAAACAGCTAGATCCTTAACCCCTTACACGGCAAATCTCTGTAAACGAAACGAATAAAGAGAAGTTACTGAAAAGTGAAGCAACAGCGCCACGATATTTCCTATTCTCTATTCTCTGACCTCTGAAACTATTACAGCCGTACCCAATAAAGAAAACAAGACAATAAATCGTGTTGAAAAATCTTCTTGGACAGCTGTTCGAGATGTCTAAAGTATGTTCTCGATGTTCCTGGAACCAGCTAGTAAATGCAGGAAGCTTAGACGGTCTCCCCACTGGAGTCAGTAGGACATAGAGCGACTTGGGGAACAAACTAGCACGAAATTCAATCTTTCCAATTTTACTTCGAAGCCTTTCGAAAGAATGCGAGTTATAAAAATTCTACTCACAGAGGCAAATACAACAGGGTGGGGAGGGGTACGTCTAACCTCCACCCAAAGGCCTTCCAAGGCGAAGGTAAAATCTAAGCATTTCACTTGCTGTGTCTCTGAGAGAAGATCTCAGACTGTTTTGTTGTACAATATTCAAATGTTTAACTAGATTTGGTCATTTGTAAACAGAAAATGTTAAGTTTTGAGCCGAAACTATTCAAATAATTGAATAGATTTCGGTTCAGTGACTATTTGAACGGTATGTTTTTAGCCGAGGGTCTAGGTAACATAAGCCTTGAGTGAAATTGTTCCAAAGAGGCAAGAAACCCTTAATAGCACCCACAATTTATACTTACAACCCCCCCCCCCCCGCCCGCATCACAAAATCACAAAAGCGACAAGTTGTTGGTATAAGTAGTGTTAAATGTTCTAGTTGAGATCTATTTGCTGGCTGCTTTTTGCTTATCTTTCAGGGAGCTTAAATGCTAATTCATAATGCCCCGAATTTGAGAGAGTACGATATCTGCGGAAGTATTTCCCCGTAGATCCAAAATGGCCACCGGACGACTTAGACGAACCCTGTCTCTAGTGCAAAGAGCTTTTTGCACCGTGACCTCGTATTTGGTCACTGGAACTTTACCCCCATTATAAAATCCTGAATTTGGACCAGACGTGCCATCCTTCCAGGGGCGGGGATTTCTTTTCAACTTTGGAGTGGGGGGGTGGGGTGAACTATCGCAAATGTGGAAAATGTGCACGCAAAGCGTGCACGGCGAGCGCGAAGTGCAAGCCCATGAAGGGGGTCTAGGGGCCCGCCTTAGGGCCCCTGGTGGGGTCCAGGGGCAAATCCCGGGTAGGGGGTCCAGGGGGCGAAGCCCTCGGAACCTTCTGGGTTTTAATGTCTCAGAAGTGCCAGGAAGACTGTTTTAAGGGATTAATTTCAGTAGTAATGTTCTTTGGTAGGCTATTCGTATAGTAAATGCTATTTTGAGCACAAAACTCGTTGATAAGCTGCACTTGATTGAAATTGTACAAGAGCAACAAAGTCCTGTTAAGCTTTAAAAGGCAGGGATCAACATAAAGAGTCATCCCAGGTAACTGGATTTTGAATTCGGAGATCATTACAAGACCTGCAAGTTGGCTTGAGATCAGTGGCGTCGCCAGGGTGTTTGTGATTGGGGGCACCATAGGTGATGCCGTAATAATACCTTAGTTTCCACAAGTCTTCGTAAATTACACCTTTATTTTTCATGTGCTCCTGTATTTGCATGCAGGAGTTTTGATCTTTCGTTTGTCACTACATAAAGGTGTCGTCCTTGGGATGGAGTTCCCCCTCCCCTTTAAGAATTTTTTATTTAATATAAGGTATTTTAGATGCAAAATGGTGTTATCTTTTGGATGCTTTTAGAACTGATCATATAAGGCCGAAAAATGCCCATAATTTAGTGAATGCTAATATTTGAAGTCCCCTCCCTTCTTCCTATTTTACTGCCTTCTATATTGGGAATGTTTTTACACAAAAATATGTGCGTGGAGGCCACAGAAAAATTTTTGAGTTATTACGAAATATGTCCTTTCCTTCATTGTACATTATGAAAGGTCATCTAAGGCTAGCAGATACCTGAATAGGACCTTATGGAAGCTCTGCATTAATCATATTAATTGGGACGGAGGGGATGGCATAATACGTATATTACTTGACAGGTTTTGGTGTGGGGGGTGGCAAAGTCGACTCATCGTCCCCATTTTGACTTCAGCCCTGGGGAAGGGGTATAAGGGGAAAGGGTGTACCCCTCCTCTTCTGAAATTTTTTGTTGTCTCGAAGGGCTTAGATGCAAAATGGTGCTTCTTTTTATACTAGATCCCAGTGTTCTCCACAGGGGTTTTAAAAGTGGCTCAGGGGTGGCGCCAGGATATGCCCGAAGGGGCCAGATTCCCCAACGGGGAGGCCAGCGACCAGAAACCCCGATGTCGTCGAGGAGTTGGTAAGGGGGATTTGAAGAAAACCTGTGTGCTATACCATGCCATTGGATATATTGCATAAAATTTGTATATACTAGAGGAACATAGATTTACCGTTTTTATCTGTAATCTAAACTGTCAAATTGCAAAGCGCGCCAAGCGCGCGAAAATTTTTGGGTAAGCCTACGCTACAGAGAATCAGTACTTGCTTAAAACTTATATAGGTCGAATGTTCAGGCAGGTGGGCCTATCAGACACGGCAGACATAAAAGAACAGTCATTAACTAGTTTTACGGAAATGAGATGACATTGTACTATATTTAGCTATAGGTAACGGAACCGAGGAAGAGTGGGCAAAGCGTACCAAAAATTGTGGGTTTTATCTCAGAAATAAGTAAACCAACCATGGGTGGCAACAGAATTTTCCCGAACGGGGGCCGAGCCATGCCAGCGACCCCAAGTTCCGACAACCCACTATGTCGAGGGGATGCAAGAAAGGGATTTGAAAGAGCCTAACTATCCCATGCCATTGCAGGGCATATTTTGCATAATATCACTTAACACTTCAAGAGCTAAGTTGCGCACTGATATCGTTCTTTTTAATCTGAATCGTGAAACCGCGCAACAAGCGCAAAGCGCGAGAAAATTTTTTGTAGGCTTCCACAAAAAACATATGTGATCATTAAGAACAAAAAGAAGGAAAGAAAACTGTAGGGGCTGAAGATCGTATCGGGGATAACATACGTTGTATCGAAACCACCTGGACTCGCTCACCAACTGACCGTGCAGCATGACACACATTAGACAACAACAACTAGGTATTGCGATATGGGATGAAATTTATGACCTCTACATAAGTTGTGTACTCTGCCTACATGTTACTTGGTAAGGTGGACAGGACTTGTGCTATCTAGGTATGTGGAATGGAAATATTGAAGAAAATGGATTGACCCCACAGCGTGCGTAGCGCGCAGAAAATTTTAGTTTCTTATTAGGGAAGTTGTCCTCTTGAGAGCAAAAAACAGGTAAAACGGTGGGGCGACTGTCGCATTCAGGGACTGCATGCTTTATCGTAACGACTAAGGCCCCCCGACAAAACCGACGGGGGGGGGCATGGCCCACCTGCTCCCTGTCCCTACCTGGCGCCACCCCTGGAAGGGCGGCCCGCCCTCCGAGTAAAAATGACATTGACAACCAATACGTTTTCGGGATTTAATTATTTTGTTTCAAAATCAGAATTAGGGTTCGAAAAAAGGGCTAGGGTTCAGTCCCCAAGGCATGATCAGTTAAAAAAAGGAGAAAAAATCCGAAACACTGTTTCCAGACGAGATGACATCATAAATATCCAAGGTTTTGATTGACTTTTCGGGGGCTTATTGCCGATGCGTCCTGCATAAGATAAATATGCCGTCCGTTCTGCTGCGGATTCCACCATCATTACTCATCCCAGAGACCTAGATCCCTACTCCCTCCCACTCGGCCAACTTCCCATCCCTCTAGCCGTTTTTTTTTTTCGTTTTCTTTTTTGCTTTCCTTCATTTTTTCAACATCGCGCATTGCGTCCCCGAAATTTCTGTGTTGGAGGGCACTCTGCCCCCTGCCCCCCCCCCCTCTGGCTACGCCACTGCTACCTGATATCCAAATGATAATATAGAGTACGGCGCCGAACACTTTAAACTATCGTATTTTTACTACTTTTGAACTAGAATTCGGACGAACAGCTGCCAGCAATGGAAAATGAGAGGGAGGGAGAGTATAGGTGGAGGGAGGTGATATTAGACCTCCCTGATATAGGTGTAGCAAAAGGTGAAGCAATAGGTGAAGAGCGTTACAGAGGGCTGTTTTCGTCATAAGTGTATTAACACTAATCACCATCTATACCGATAATGGCTCAGCGCGAACTGGCAAAGCTCTGGTAAAAAAAAATGAAAAATGTATAACTATAACGGCAGATATGTACTTTTAATCTTCTACATCATGCTACATATTAGATTGAAAGATCCCACGTTGATGCGAGGTCCCCACAGATGTTTGGAGATGTATCTTTGTTCTTCGGAAAGTTCCGTGATCAGAACAGTTTCGTGTGTTATTACCTTAACAATGGTCATGCCATGGAGTGTAAACAGTGACGAATAATATTACCATTGCAAAACCTGCATTTAGACTCTACATGGAAACAGTGTCAATTGCCCAACAAACCTACATGTCACGGCTATAAGCTAGTCTTTTACCTATTAATTCGTAAACTTTCAACGTTTTGCTGCTGTGCTTCTCCGAAAGTTGCTATCGGAAGATGTTGATAATATGAGTGACACTGACGTAAGGTTGGAAGTGTGCGGAACGCGCGAAAATTTGATGGATTGCCAACGATTTGCTACAATTCTGATAGTTTGAGAATCATTTGTGATAGAAAGTGAAGCGAGATCGAAAAAAATTCTTACGAAAATGAAGAATAAAATATACTTTCCGTCATACGCCTATCTGTAGACTGAAATATGGGGGGGGGGATTACATGGGCCATCCGCCTAGTCAAATGTTGGGGGAAATATCCCCCATACCCCCCGATTTATGCCCATGCCCCCTTCCCTTTGGAAAACGACCCTTTATACTCTAGATGTCTCTAAAGTTGCTCGAAGTCTTGAATCCCCCCTCCCTTACTTAAAAATCCGAGATTAACCATTGTGAGGCTGCTTAATTTTTTTGAATGGAGTATTGGTTTAGCTGTTTTCAGCACTTAACGTAACTCTTTTTTGTCACACCAACTTCAAATCCCTACAAAATCTCCACCATAAAATACATTTTTATCTTTCTTAGGGTTTATGGTTAGGACGATTTCTGTTTTCTAATCCACTTAACAAATTGCCCAAGTGTGCTTTTTCACTTTTCAGGACGTGAGTCTTTCTCTGAAGCCTCCGAGTCTCTGCGCTAAAGTAAATAACTGTAAGCCACAATAATTTATGTGACTTGTGTTCTTTAACATTTCAATTTTGTGCTTAGGGATTCCTATCATATCGTTCATCATAGTAGACAAACAGTGGCGTATCGGGCCATGCCCTCCCCCCCCCCCCCACGGATGTTCCTAAAAAATACGTACATTTTTTAACACAAGTTTTACTTCAAAAAGTAGCATATGTAGCACCAGATTGCATGTAAAAACACCAAATTTTTCGAAAGTTTCAACGTGGAGAGGGACACCCCATTAGGCCATGGTCACCCCTCACTGATGCCGATTTTTTTTTTTTTTTGTTTAAGTTCCTAAAAGACGTAAATTTTTTAACACAAATTTTCTTTTAAAAAGGTAGCATATGTGGCACCAGATTGCATGTAAGGACACCTATTTTTTCAAAAATTTTCAATGGGGATGGGGACACCCCCTCCCCTTAGACCTCTCCCCAGGCAGACGATCACACAACATACTGCATGACCCTCTTTAAAGAAATCCTGGCTACGCCTTTCTAAACAAAATAAACAAGATATAAAGCTGCACATCTTCTTTGGGCTGATTCCTAAGGCCTAATGCCAATTAGGCTAATTCGAATTTCTCAGCTATATTAAGGACATGATCATCTGAGTGCAAATTGTAAGAATTAAATCCTCTGCTGCTTATATCCAGTGAAAACCGAGTACTTCAAACCAAAACATTTAAAAGGAGAATACTCCATATCGTGCAACGTATTTCTGTCCCTTGCAGGGTGTCCACTGATCACAGGTTGAATATTATCTTGGACGAGGTTTTCTTTGTAAGATTGATATTTCAACCAACTGTTGACTGGAATGTCGCACTGCTAAGTTATGACCAAACTAAATCATATTATTGGCACAAATCCAAAGCGCAGTAAAACCTCTTCTTGTCTGGTCCCTGAAATTATTACGAAATAGTTTTATTTGACCACGCTCCGTGCAGAAAGTTCACACAAGGTTTGCTTGTTAAGGAAAGCATTTTTCCAGGTCAAAACTACCTTCAACGATAGCCATTCTAGCAGTCGTTATGGGAACCGTGCGCCCTTGAGAGAACTGTCGTGAGAAGGTGTATGCAAGAGAACTGTTAATAATTTTATTTTAGTACTTCTGACCACTAGCTTGAAGGGGTTCAATATATTTACAATCTTTGTAGGCTGAAGCTTTGGCTTAGCTAGGTGGAACTAAATGTCGATTGACCTTCTAAAGCCTCCACAAGTTTTGGCACGCCAGTAAGTATTTATTTCAAGGTGTGATCGACAAAACTGAGGCAGTGATCTGTACAAATGTGGTTAGTCTGGGGGTTACTCAGTGGCAGAATTCCAGATAAAGGAGAAAGAGGAAGTATGAATACAATTTGAATAAGAATTCAAAACTTAGAATAACGAGTAGTTAATGGACGCCATTATAAACGAGGGATCACTAGCGAAAGTATTATTTGGAGGAAGAAATCTGTTGAAAATTTTCGGCCGTTGCCATCCCTAATTACCTCACCAAAATATACAGCAACGCAATGGGCTGGTGGTGGTGAAGATAGGGGTTAAGCTTAGACCGTCTGCTTATGTCATCAAAAAAGGGGAAACCGTCCAGTAACGCTTCAATTGAAAATTAACTTCAAGAGCTTAACTCAGACTTTTCTCATGGTACCCCCTTATGGGTATGTAGTCCTTCTATCACTTACACTTAACACGGATGAGCAGATCTTGTGTCGAGATCTAAGGGATAGTAAACATTAACTAAAATTTGCTTTAGACTGAAACTTGGTACTGTGAACACATTGCTCTGTCCTCCTCTTTCCGCAAAGATACATTCATAATTTGCTGCGCACAAGCATTGGAAGCCGGTAAAACAAGTTAACCGTAGACTCAAAATGACCTATATTGTGGCAATTTAGACCATTTTCACCCCCCAAGGGGGGGGGGCTTGGGGGTCTTTAGCCCCCCGAAGTGGTCACCCCCATTAGTCCCCCAACTAAAATAAGCAATTGAAAATTTAAAACACTCATTCAAACAATTTTATCAAGTGGAATTTTTAATCGCCCTAAAAATTTGTCAGCCATCAGCCCTAGCCCTACCATTAACCCCTTCCCCTTCTGAAATGAGGAAAACATATGTATTTTTTACGGCTTTATGCAAGTTCAACTGTTTTCACTTTAGAACGTACTGCAATTCCACAGTATGTACTGGCCCGGTGAACTGCGTGTTATAATTTTAGCGGTCCCAGACTTATGTACAGTACAGTACTGTACATATACAGGGAGCTGCCACGTGGAAGCTCCCTGTTACATGCACATTATGGCGCGATGCACTGTTTCTTCCGTGGCCTGCTACGTACTGTACACATACTGTGCACAGCCTACTGTGCATGCCACAGAAGTTTGCTTACATTTGTCGCCATTCATTCACACTACTACACCTACTATTCCCTTGTTTGGAAAATACTACGGGTACGTAATTTCTTTGATCCTGATGTTGAGAGTGGGCAACCCGTCAATTTCTAGTTCGATGGTTCGACGACAATAAAGGGTTAATCAACGCTGGACCGTACATTAAGTAGAGGATAATGCACGATCGGGGGTTAATGCAAGCGATGCACGAGGGCGCAGCCCGAGTGCATCTAGCGATAGCATTAACCCCCGGAGTGCATTATCCTCTGTTTAATGCACGGTCCAGCGTTGATTAACCCTATTCATTCATACACAACAAGAATTTGGGGAAAAAAGACTAAAACGAAAGAAAATTTGTGCTTGCAGATAACCACATTTTTATTGAAATCAAAACCCCGAGGAAAGATGGGACCTATTCACAACCTTTCAAAACAATAGGCCTATTCGTGCGCAATTAATAAAGTAGCCTTAGGCTACTATTAAACAAAATTAATTCAATGAAATATCCATAAATCATAAAATATAACAACGATGTGACTTAATTTGAGAAATGGTATTCTTCTTTAAAGACTTTAACCACCGAAAAGGACAAAAACTTACACAGTTGATAACGTAACTAGAGGTATTATGACTCCATGGCAACCCCTTAGCCGCGAAATCTTGCATTTGTATCATGTACATTTGCATGCACGTGACGTAGAGCATATTCACTTGGCCTATCATGCATGGTACGTTGTGTACGCTGTGGGCGCTCATGCTGTGTAAATAAACAGCCATGCACGTACGACGTCGCGTATATACTGCATGCAGTGACATATCCACCAGTATGCTTTTAAGTAGCGTGGTCTTTTTAAATTTTTTCTTCATTTGTTCAAACCCTAACAACCTGTTCAGGTATTCTTGAGCTTTTAAGTTACTTCAAATGATGGAATTTGCCTAGGATTCAGCTACTGATTTTGGGAGATAAACAGTCACAGCATTTGAAACGTACATTTTGAGAAAAGTTTGGACATGTTAGAGCTAGATCTCAGCACTAACAGCGGTAACGTTAGTAACGTTGATTTCGTTCGAGGATTCAGTGCTCGACAAGGAACCTTTATGTAAGTTGTAACGTTACTGAGGCTTGGGCCTAGGTTATTTGACTTTGAATTATAACCGTGTATGGATCCTTTGCCTCTAACTTAAGGGTTTCACCTAAGATTTGGGAACAAAAGTGTTTATTAGAAATGGAAGCGTTTCGTAGGCCTTGATGTGAATAGTGCCACACCATAGGCCTAACGTTGGATATATCATATTATGCTCAGCTAGCTAGGCCTGTGTGTCAAGCCAGCCATATCTGAAGCTAGGTGATCTTAGTACAGTGTATATAGTACGGTATTGTATTCATCCGCCGGTGATTTTATTCTTAATTTACCGTGGGTTATCCTAGGATAATGCACGGTCACCTGACCGTAATGAACCAATAGAAATTGAGGATTTTAACTAAGTATGAATGAATAAGGAATATCACACTCTTCCTTAGGTATACAAGCAATTATCAGTACCGATATCGCCTCCGTAGTGTTCTACACTTGGCATTGGGATAATTTCATATGTTTTGAAGATTTATACCAGGAATTTTAGTGCTCAATTTTACATTAGCTCAGCGGGCCCATCCAGCTAGTGGAATTTAATAGTACTGACACAGACGTAGTAGGCCTGCTAGTAGGTTTAGCTATTAATGCCAGGCTATGCGGGGAACTGTGCATGCATGTGTCTGTATCTGAAAGGGTCCGTACGGAAAGCTGGCGGGCGGGGATCAAGATTATAAACAATATGATAATTCTTACTAGAGTTGTCTTTGCGTTTTTTACTGAAGATTTTTTTTTTTTATCTATGGGAGGTTTTTATCTATGGGAGGGGGGGGGGGGGGCTTAAGTGTAAACTGTTGTCAGAAAATGGTGCGTTGGTGGTTTGTAAAGTAAAATCAAGGATTTCACGAAATGCTTACGCAGCTACTAAAAATGGGACGGGAACCGCTGCTAAAAAATTGGACTGCCGTAACACATGTGAGCCTAGGGTAAAAATAAATTTGGTGGCGGTAAAATCATGAAGAGTAGACAGGAAGAAGGGCCTTCAGGTTGCAAGTGCTGTCGCTAGATTATTTGTTAAGGTCTATCGCTATAATTTGGTTTTACAATGTTACTGCAGATGAACTAGTCAAAAATTACATGTAATACTGTAGCCCATTTACAACCCAAGTAAAAAACGGCGGGAAAATAATGAGAGCTAAATTATTTGGATCCTGTATAGGCTTATTGTTTATACTCGGTTATGCCGCTTTCGTAGGACTTGAATCGAACACTAAGGGGTTAGTTGTTTCAGGTAGAGCAGTACATGCAACCCATGGTTTACTTATCGTACAATTTTCTTGCACGCAATACACATACGATGACAAACGAACGTAAGCGGAAAATTAATTACTTAATTACATTGACGGTGCATAAAGGGCTAAATAAATTATACATTTTTAATCTTTGTGTTCTATTTTTCTTTGTAGGTCATGGATCGCTTCCTAATTCCCCACAAGAGGCAACGAGTTGATGACGACGATGAAGAACCATCTACTTCTACTGGAAATCCGGAGTTGGAAGAGAATGTGGATGGTGACAGTACCCAGAAAAACACAAGACGTCCTCCAGGGCCAAACGACATCAGCCAGATAGTGGGCCTACCTGTCCTGATTTGAAGAAATATCCTTCACACATGCAAATGCAAGGTGGTCAGACAAGATAATTCAATAAAAGATGGCACCACCAATATTCTTGGCTTGAATATTCCGTGGTCAAAGATACAGCTTACGGTTTTGCGTGTCGTCATTTTACAACTTCTTGGTCGAGCTGAACAATCATTTACCCACTATGGATTCAAGAACTGGAAGAAGGCAACCATGTCTCAGAAGGCTCATGATACTTCAGCTTGTCATAAATTTGCGATGCAAGCTTGGGGAGAATTCAAATTGCAGAAAGTTACAGGGGCAACAATTTATCAAGCCATTGATGCCGGGCATGCCAAGACAGTGGAGAAAAATCGGCGGTACATTAGAGCAGTTATTGATGTACTTCTCTACACAACATGTCAAACTTTTGCCCAGAGAGGGCACAGAGAAGGGGATGAATCCGGCAATCGAGGCAACTTTTTGGAATTACTTAATATGCTAGCCAAATATGATCATTCAGTTGCAAAAAAAGTTAACGGTTCGGGGAATGCAAAACATACTCACCATGACGTACAGAATGAATTATTTGAAATAATGGCAGGTATGATCAGAAAGGAGATAAGTGATGAAGTGAAACAAGCAGAACACTTTGCCATCATGGTGGACGAAACAAAGGATGTAGCGAAGAAGGAGCAGAACTCTATTGTTGTGAGGTATCTCCATGACCAGGAGCTTCATGAAGAATTCTTGGATTTCACACCGGCTGAAGGCCTTGATGCAGAATCGTTACTCCAGAAGATAAAAGAAACTTTAGCCAAATGTAAAATTGGCCACAATACCTGTGTCGGCTAGTGCTATGATGGAGCGGCAGTTATGTCGGGTTGTACCAATGGGGTCTAAGAAAGATTCAGAAGAGATGTTTCACAGGCTGTATACATCCAGTGCTATGCTCATAGGCTAAACCTCGTTTTAGTTGACTGTGTAAACAATATAAGGTCAATTAATGAGTTTTTCGTCACAATCCAATCACTGTACAATTTTTTCTCCTCGTCGGTGGTGCATCAGGAATTTCTAAAATTACAAAAGGAGCTGAACCCAGGAAGACCACATATAGAACTCAAACGGTTATTGGACACCAGATGGACATGCCAACACTCAGCCTGCCAAGCTGTTAAGAGGACCTTGCCTGTCATCGTTGCAACCCTAAAACATCTAATGGAAGGGGAAAATGTGGACAGGGCCAGTGGAGCAAGGTCACTCGCTGCCCTGCTGGATCACCATTTTGTGACGAATCTAGTGTTCATGGAGAGTTTGCTGCATTTGACGAAAACCTTGTCAGATCAACTCCCGTCCCCCGATCTCCAGCTTGCCTCAGCAGTTGATTTGGTTGAAGCGGTAATGTCTAGTCTCACAGAGATGAGAAACGAAGGGAGTTGGGAGCAACTACGAAAGCACGCTGAAGAATTGTGCCAGACTGTAGGGATTCGCAGACAACTTGCGCGTCAGAGGCAAAGGGCAGCCCCACGATACTTGGACGAGTTTGTCATAACATCCGGCATAGGGCAAGATGATGATTCGAATGACTCCAATGTGAAAGTTATTTGGTTATCTAAACTTTGATTACCTCTTCAAATTATTAGACAATGCGCTGGCTGTTCAGGTCACGATATTTAAGTTTAGGCTCTTACTATTATTTCATTTAAATTGTAACGCGGGTTATTCAACGGCTTTTTTTTCTCTTAAATAACTTATTGAAGACTCTCCTGTAGCGAAAGGCCAAATAAGTTCGTTCGTTTTATTATTAAAGGCAATAGGCAGTCGCCCCAAAGTTTTGTTTAAAAAAATCAGCAACCTCTTACAAATCTCCTTTTGTTGTATTACAAGCACCTCTGAAGACGTTTTGAACATAACTATTACAGACAATTGGTAAAGCAAGGAGAAATTCTCCTTGAATTCACAATTCACTAACAAAAATATTGAGCTAGAGTGACCGGGCATACTCACTCTGATTAGGGTGACTGCCTACTGTCTTTAAAGTTTTACGAAAAAGATCGGTTCACAGCAGGGGGAGCAACGAACTTTGTATTTAACCTATAGGGTATAAGCTGAACAAGATTTTTCTGTTTTGTTCCTTTTTGATAAAACAAAATTTGTTGAGCTCAATCCATTTTTTGTGGCGATTTGATATGCTCTGAGGAGCAAAGTGACCTCTGAGGACTTCAACAGGTGCAACTAATTTTCTCTTGTTGAGCAAAGGAAAAATATGTCATTCAAGTAGAATATCTGCCCTTCAGGTAACTTAAGAACGCTTCAAAGAATGGTTGAACAATTGGGTAGCAACAGGTGCTAATTCACCAGTTGACACCAGTAAATCGCTTTGGTATGTAAGGTTAATAGGAAGGAACGGTCTAGAAAATTCGTTCTAAGTCGTTTATCGATTTTCCCTGCCTGTCCATATTTTAGAGAAAAACTCCCAGGGAAACATCGCCTGCGATGGTCCATTATATAAAAGGAATAAGAGAGCTTTTATATTTTATTATAATTCTTAAGCAACTCGGTGACAAAACAGAGGCGACAGGGTAGCAGGGACCTTTCAGTAAAATGCAGGTCTTTCTTTAGTTCCTTACTAGTCTTACGACTATAGAAGATAATTAAAGATATGAGGCCCGTAAAGGGAGATTGCAGTTACTCTAGTTTACATTAGTTAGCCATGGTATCTTAGTTCTTCACTTGCTTTTTTTCCTCAAATGAAAGTATTTTGTTTCTGATCTGTAAAATTTTAGCAGTATGACTCGTCCTTAACTTATTTTTAACATCATCTGTGGTTCAACAACAGGGCCGCCGACGGGGAGGGGGGACAAGGGAAACAAATGTCCCGGGGCCCGGGGCAATTTGGGGGCCCGGGAAAATTGGTCATAAACTTTATTATTTCATATCGAATTATTTCCTCGTGAACACCACAATTACTTTGGTGAGAGGGGGCCTGCATTGAAATTTTGTACCGGGGCCCTGGTCAGCTATCGACAGCTCTGCTCAACAATATTGCTCGACAGGATAGTTACTCAAGCTCCTTGTGGAAAATTTTGAAAGTATGGGTGGTAAATAAAAAAAAATTTAAAAAATGGCTTTTTTAATGAGGCAAATAGAGTTTGTTTTGAAGACTTACCCTACATAAGAACAATTCCAATGAAATTGTCGGGCCTATTTTGATTGTCCATGTGCACACCTTTCATAAACCATTACAGTTATAGAAGACAGGGATGCTGAAGCCCTTATGCCCGAAATTTAAAGTATTCCCCCAAACAGCATGTATTTTGCCCCCAAACAGTCAGTATCTTTTCTGGACCAATGGGGTTTCAGCTTTAACCCCCTCCAATCCCACACCACAAATACCCTCTGAAGTAGAACATGGGCCACAAATTGTGTTCAAATTCTAGTAAGGTCAATTAAATATCGTTTCGTGGGCTACAGAAGAGAGAGAAGCAGGATCCATGGTTGTTCACCTTTACGTTATTTAATAAATCATTTTAGTTATTGCAAATATTACCAAAGTTTTGTTTAGTCTCGTAGTTCTTTTAAAAATCACCGTAAGGGTTTACTTAAAACTGGGAGGGGTGCGGGGCTACGGCACTATTGTCCGAAACTTTTCTCCATCTATTTTTGAAGAGAACTGTGCCCGAAAATCGCAAATAGTCTGTCCGAATTGGAGACTGCAGATCAAAGTTCCGGCCCCTCCTCTTCTTCCACCTCCTTGAACCTATGCTGATGATATCTTTACATCTGCGTAGAAATCCCCAAACCATGGTTAAATAACGAAAAATTTATCAATCGCAAATTAACATAATTATATTTGCGACAAAAACCAATATAAAATGTAACTGAAATATAAAAATATTAAACTTACCTTCTTATCGGATGTTTTGGTATTACAAAGAAACCAAAAATTGGTATATGTTTGAAGTTTGCTTTATAATTGTATTATATTGTATTGTTATGTTGTATATAGTTGTATTAGTTGTTGCTTTTCATTGTTTTTGAATGATATATACTTCTATACTACTTTAAGCTGTCGTAGCTGTAAATAATCGGACAACTGCCAAAGGACAGTTTCCACCTAGACAAACCCCGCCCCCTGTGACAACTTTCCAGGGACAACACACCCTATCTGTAACAATTATCCCACAGACAACATCCCCTACCACTTATCTGAATATCTGGAATTTCCCCGATGGACATTTTTCGAGGGGAAGTTGTCGGGGGGGAGTGACCAGGGGGAATTGTCCTCTTGAGATTTGTCAGGGAAATTGAGAAAGACAGCATCTTCCCCTTTTCCCAGAAGTAAGGTAGCCAAGAAGTATGATCTTCAGGTCATTTCCGTGGTCAATATGTAAGGTCTTCATTTTATAGATATTGTTTTTCCTAGTCACATGACATAATGTCGTACTGTCTTTTGTAGGTGATGGTTGCTTACAGATGCTGCTACATGATTACACGAAAAAGAAATGACCATGCATCATTCTCAAATATAAATCTGTACGTTAAGTTATGGCCTAAGTCAAATGCAAAGACCTCTTTTGTATTAGCTAAGAGCCTAACACCTCGTGGATGGGGGTGGGTCCAACCAAAATAATCGACACTCTTCAATGCATATTTCAAGCGGTATTGAGTAAATATAAACTTATCAAGCTATATTGTTGCTATTTTAAATTTCCTCCGTGACCTCTAATTTTGTTTGGCAGAAATTAGTACATTAAGAACACATATGCTATGCGCATACAAGAACCATAAGTAGCGTTTTTACATATTAACACTATTTTCAGTTTGAATCCGTGACAAAAGTAACGATTATTATTTTGTTTTAATTATAATCCCGCACTTGCGAGCTACCATACTAGTATTCTGTGCTCAATTGCTAAAAGACCAAATTAGATCTTACATAGTTTGAGGCCCATGCAAGATTCCTTACTTCACGCTTATTTCACCTAAGCGACCTCATTACATCTCAGCGGACACTGATAGGCCTTTAGTGTACCGCTTTCAAGTTAGTAATCACAATTGACCAGTGTATTGTTAAGTTACAGTTTAAACCAGGGTGTAAACGCCAACGTGTAACAATAAGTCAGATTGAGAGACTTTTCAGTTTGAGAATTGAAAATCAAACATGAAGGGATCTTTTTATTCCTATTTCGTCCTGATTGGTATTTTATTCTTGTTATTGTCACCGTGCGGTAAGTTTTACGCATTAAATTTGCGTCTCGTGTTTTATAAAATGTAACGTAAAACTAGAATATTATTAATAATCTCTAAGAATGTATTGCTCGTTCTTTCCAAATACTATGAACCCCCTAAGTTCAACCAGGGAGCTGCTACGGAAGGAGATAAAGCAATTGTCTTTCCTTTGAAACTATCAAGCTTGCCGACAATAAGCTCCTAATTGTTGTGCTCTTGAAAATTTTGGACCACTTAAAAAGGATTAGGGAGTCACGACAATAGTTCTTATCGTCTGCTAGATGTCATATACTTGTTGGCATGAATTCACCCATTGCTATAATATTGCCAGTCGTCAAAGAAATAAAAAATTATTGTATTACTGTACGGTAGTGCTCACTGTTTTGATGGGTTCAGCAGGGTTTTACATAAGTTATAGAACATGGTCACATATGTCGCTGTTTCAGGAACAATCCGGAATCTTTTCAAAGTTCATATGCAAAGGTTAGACTTTACATTCATTGCTGAAAAGAGATGTTACTAACTAAGGGAAGAAATTAGAATAATAAAGGAATCTGATTACTTAAAAGTGCATTACCAGTCGTTTACACTAAAAGACTGACGAAGATTTCACTCTTGTCGGCATTGCAGATGACTTCAAACCATTGTCACTATGAGGCCTTTGTTTGAGGATTACGTTAGTATGAAAGGATCAAACTCTCATTAGGAGGGTTAAGTCAAACAAACTTAGAAGAAGAACTAAAGGACCTGTCAATCAAAGTCTCTTCCCATAAAAAAGATTCAAGTACTCTCAATGCATATTGTCTGATAGATGAGATTGGATGAGGTGCTTTATCTCCTTCCGTAACAGCTCCCTGGTTCAACGCCCTTTCTTGCTAACATATCGCTTTGTATAGTCATGGCAATTCCAAAGATAAATTTTACATGTGCTTAAAAGATATATTAATTATTCTTGTGTAGTCTTTCGTCTAAAGTCGAAAGTTTCCAAATTTTGGTTTTCTTTAGGAAGCAGCAGATACGCAATAATTTCACAATCTTTGAATACTTTGTCATGTTTAGTCTCCCTTGTTAAAAATAAAGTAAACTTGGAACTGGCTGTATTTAACACCCTGTTATTGAACAATTGCAAAGACCAGTGTTCTCTTATACGAGTGTTCTTGCATCCAAATCTCACCCAGCCTCGGATGGTGGTGCAGCGAGAACTAATATAAACAAAGATAGCGTGAATGTCTACTCACGGAAGAAATGCCAGGGAAATCTCAGCACAATGCCCTTCGTAAATGTACTTTTGCCATTTTTTAAATGACGATAACTGAAGCAGAGCATGTATCCGGCAGGAGTAAATTACCTAACAACAGACTTGTAGGATTATTATGAAAAATGGGGGTTGCAATTTGGCGTAACGAGGGACGCAATTTTAGCGCTAACCTTTTTATCTCAACATTGGAATATCAATGTAGTAAATATACTTACACCAATACTAAGGCAAAGAACCCACAGTTAGAGAAAATTCGTCACCATTTGAAATTAAAAAGCAAAACCATTTGTCAGAACGTCAAAATTGGAGTTGTTAGATTAGTCACTTCTTAAATCAGTACGCAAAAAGGGACTAATTAAAGTCTGAAAAACGCTTCGACTCCCTTTTAGCAAAAACCGGACTAGGTTGTACTCTGCACTTTATTTGGAATCATTTGGATATTTTATCAATATTCTTTACGTGTTCATTATTAAGCAGGGCAGAATCATCGAATAGATCTAACGCGAAAAAGAACGAGGCGCCCATTGCTCTATGCAGCGCCTCCTCGGTGGCGGATTGTCATTTCTCTGGGATTTGAGTTGCCAAGACCCACTTTACAGCCTAATTATTTGAGTATGTGCACTTTAAGCAGGAGGTCTGGGCTCGAGTCCGAGCGAAAATTAACTTCAGGGGCTTCAGACCGTATCAAATCTGTTGACAGGAATACTGCTTTGCAACCATCTGGTGTCAAACCTCACTCTGACTGAATCCCACTGGTTCTTCCGTTTCACCCGTCGATACAGCCCATACGACGGGTCTTTCTACATAAATGTCAAAAACCTAAGTCTAGACTCTTCTACTGAAGACATTTCCTAAAATTTGCCTAACACGGCGTACAAAAGACAGCGTATTACTAACCGATCTGAATGTTTAGTGAGAGCTTCCGATCCTCTTGCCATTCAAACTAGCAATCCAGGCACTTTTTAGTGCAACCGGAACCAGTGTAGTACCTGTGAAATTGATACTTTGGACAAACTGTCGCAAAATATGTCCCTCAAAAGCTATCGGAATCAATGATCACTATATATATATATATATATATATATATTTATATATATATATATATTTATATATATATATATATATATTTATATTTATATATATATATAATATATATATATATATATATATATATATAGTAGGTAGAGTGACGTAGCGACTTTTATATGAATGAGTGAATCAACGCTGTATTGAAGAATCGCATTCACATATAAATATCCTCTTTCGGTATAAGGCAAGTGCCCTTGTTAGAGGAATTTTGGCCTAAGGTCTTCATATAAGGTATTCAATACAGCGTTGATTCACTCATATATATATATATATATATATATATATATATATATATATATATATATACATACATACATACATACATTACATACATACATACATACATACATACATACATGCATACATACATACATACATACATACACACACACACACATACATACATACATACATACATACATACATACATACATACATACATACATACATACATACATACATACATACATACATACATACATACATACATACATACATACATACATACATACATACATACATACATACATACATACATACATATATATATATATAGAGAGAGAGGGTCCTGATTTCATGTCTGAAAGGGGGGCGGCAAAGCCGGGTGGACTGTCAAACGGTGACAAAGAGCGAAGTGCTCCCCGTACCGCGTGGGATCCATGAGCCCGCCTCAGGTTCCTTGCGATAGGGGGTCGAGAGGTCGAAGCACCCAGAAGCTCTTGGGTATTTACAATTTGTAGGTATTTAAATGATGCATTTTACCTTAAACTTCAAATGACATAAGGTGGGCACTTAACAGAACACAGAAATCACAATTTGACTTTTTTCAATTATACTCTGACTTCGATAATACAGAGGGCTTGATAAAAGGGAGAATAAACTTTTTTGAGGGTTTCCCGGGGTTTTGGAAAAATAACTTTAAGAATGGGAGATCTAGTATTAAGAGCAGCTTGCGCGCGGAACGCGTTGAGAAAAATCGCTCTTTTTTAGACTGTTTAGCGACATAAGTAATGGAAAAGCTAAGAAAAGTGTCCTCAAAGAGCTAGAGGTCTTTTGCCTTCCCTTCGATTAGCGCACGTTCCTTATTACGTAACCGGAAATGGCACTTTTCTTGCCTCACAACTTGCATCCAAACAATCTTTAAAGAGTCGGTAAATTTACACAAATCGATGGAGATAAAAGATTCGCTTTGAAACTTTCTTGGGGAGGGTGAATTTTCCCTCCGCTGCATATAGCCATAGGGGTTTTGGTGGTTTCAGTTATAACAAAAGAGTTTGTGCGAAGCTACAACAAGCAAGATGTTCTACAGAAAGTAACCCTGAAGCCCCAAACAATATTTAAAACGGGTGCGCAAATGCGGGCAGAAAACAAGAGCAACAATGTTGCCGAAGCTCAGCTTTTCCTATTGACCTAAAAGTCTGCAGTCAATATTTTGGTTGGGTCTGTAACTCATTTTGTTCATACGTACGTTAGAAAACAAAGAGATAAATATAAACTGAATGCAATGAAATATGTATTGAACTCCCGAATCTCTGAAAGACTAAATCTGTTACACAAAGTTAATTTTATGTACTGCACAGATGTTAGTATACAAATAATGAATGTTTATGAGTGTGCTGCTTTGTAGACCTCATTTGTTTTCCATAATTAGGCCCAGATAGTAACTTCCGATAAAGAAATTTTACAAATGGTTAAAGGTCTTAAAAGCGATATTTTGCCCTTAAGATACTCCTTGAACTTGTCCAGGTACAAAAGTTCAAATGCGTGTTGCCAAAACCAAAACTGTTCAATTGCTCAATATAAAGGGATAATTTCTAAATTAAATTCTTTACGCGCCTAATTCTGAGTACTCTTTTAGTCCTGTTTTTCCCTACAAAAGTATTTTACTGCATGACATTTTTATGACTGGGATCTACCAGGTATATAAATCGTCGATCGCTTTTTGGACTGATGAATGTGTCGCAACAGGCCGGAGGGTAACTACAGTTCGTAGAGAGCGTTGGGAAAATATGCACACTTATACTAAGTCTAAGACTATTGAACTATCATCCCCCATGGCTTCCCCTTAACAACTTGGTGGGGCTTTCTACAACGGAGAACATGACTGGGACGACTCCTGCATTGTCGAAGCCCATGTGACTGCACCAGGCTCGTAGCCTGTACGTGGGTACTGAATGGGGGCGAAATGGCTTCCAGGGGCTAACAAATTTTTAAGGGGGCCAAATGTATACAAATGCCATTAAGCCAATGGCAACTTGAAAACTTGCTAGGGGCGAACAAATTACAAAGAGGGATTCGCCCACTTGGCCCGCTTGACTAGAAGCCTGAGCTGCACAATTCCTGAAGGATCCGAGACTGACTTATGGCACACGCCTTCAAAAAGCACGTTTTCCTTTTCAAACCGAAAATTGTTTTTGGAATGTTAGCACAACCGTTAAGCTTAAACCATATGAAGCATTGTATTTTCAATCAACGTGCTATGTTCTTTGTTTCAAAGAAAGGGGTGGGTTCCTCTTTCCTCTTACGACATTTCCGAGACAACATTCACATTAACTTAAAGTAGTGTACCACGCGCCGGCATCCCAATTTACGAGTAGCTTCTTTCCTTCATGTGACAATATAAACTAATTTGGATGAGTCATTTTTTACCTTTCATACTAAATATTTTGTCCAGAAATGTTAAGAAGAATGTTTGTAAAGGAGATACAAGAAAATTTGAAAAATTAAGGTAACGTTTACAAATAACTTGAAACTTGAGGCGACTGGATATATTCTCTTTAAACTTTAAGCCAAACTCCTTAAACCATTCAGACATCAGGCTAAGTTGAATACTTGTTTCTGCCTCAACACAAAAATGTGTAGGCCTATCTTATACCACTGTTTCGCACAAGGCCACATATTCGCAAGAACTTGCACAACTTTCAAACGTCCGGTATTTCTTTTCGAGTAGGCCTAACCATGATCCAACCAATTTAGCTAGTCTATTATTAAAACGCCTGAATGAGATCAGCGCCACATGTTCACGTAACGCCTCCATAGTAGGCTGTACGGTATATTCCTTATTCATGTCATATCCCTGGTTTGGAAAGCAAAGAGCTGAGCAAATATAGTCTGACATAGTGGGTAGCCTACGTACGGTATTCAAAAATCGATACACTGCACTTTGCATAAACACTTCCACACGATTAAGCACGAGACGTCCTGTACATTTATATATGTTCAGTATACTTCTGTAGGCTACCTCGTTTCGTTGTACAGTCTCTCAAATGATAACAACTGGGATTCTCGATGTATTCCCGAACATGAGGACTTCACCAGAATTTGTTTCAAAAAGTGCTGTTTTCATGCCTTTAATGATTGCAGAAACGAAAAAAAAATTTAACTTTTGTTCAGCACAAACTGAACTATCCATATGAAACATATTATCAAGATTGGTGCAAAACTGAAAGACAAGTAGGGAATTTTACGTTTTCAAACAAAGCCCCCTCCCGAGGTCAAGTAGCGGTCAAATTAATCGATGAGAGTCGCAGCATACAGATATCACTTTTGCTAACATCTCCACTAAATTTCAGCCAAATCTAACGAAAAACAGCAAAATGTCAGGCACTTAAACGCAAATTTTATGGTGACAGACACTTGCCATGCACGACAGCAATAGCTCAGCTGAAAGCTTTCAGCTGAACTGAAAATGCTTTTAGACAGCATTTGAGACATTCAATTGTAGCCTAATGTTCTTCTTCTAGTTTTAAATGAAGTATTTTCGTTGCATAAAAATCTTCCCTACTTTTCTCACGTGTCTGTTCTTTCCATAGAGCAGTATATGGGAACCTACAGCCTGCTGTAGGGATCTTTCTTTCATGTTTCATTTTGTCAATGATCTGGCACAAGTCCACTTGAACTTTACCCGCTTGGCGGAAGTGTATTACTCCTGTACTCGCAATATCAACTTCCGCGAACAAGAATGTTAGAATATGTACTTCGAAAGAGGAGTATATTCGACACCCGCTATGAAGGTACCCCCAACTATGTTAGATTTAGTGTGAAAAATAAGGTAGTATCGATTTTAAAGGTCAATGAAATGTTTTATGAGCAGTTTTTACATGGACATGACCAATGGCATCGGCAGTTAAAATGTCAGGAAAGTAATTTTTATTGAAGGCTGCATCTTAGAAAATAGTGGTCGGCGAAGCCTAACCGCAAGCGCCGAAAGGCGCGAGGCCAGAGGCTAGGGACTTTTTACTTTTGGGGCTTTTGCGGCCATTCTGGACCATTTCCTGAGAAACTCCCATTACCCACAATTGTAATTTGAAATGCTTATGAGATGGTTTTCTTATGATGGTCGCATATTAAGATAGTAACCGTCAGTCAATTTACTGAGGATGGTGGTAGTTGGTGAGGAAAGTGAACAACGAGAGATGTAGAGAAGATTTTGGAAATAGTAATTTACTCAAGCTATCCTACAGGAAGTAATAACGAGGCAATTCCACCATACTTTTCCTAAGCACAGCAGTACAGTAGTAGTAATCATGGGCGTCCGCAGAAAAAATTTCAAGGGGGGCAAAATTTTTTAGGCGGCCCAACTTTTTTGATAGGAAATATTTTACTCCCACGGAAGAGTTTGGATGCTATTTTCACACAGTGTTGACAAAGGCGTAGCCAGGAATTTGTCAAGGGGGGGGGGGGCGAAGCCCATATACAGACTCTCGGCGCTCCGCGCCACCATGGGTTGGCGCGGAGCACAAGAAAATTTTGGCCCAAAATGCTTCCCAGATCGCTGGAAATGGCACTTCCAAGGCCTATTTACAGCATATAAAAAAGAGGAAACATAAGCAATATCGTAAATATAAACTTTAAAAATACCAAAAATATGCTCGGGAGGGCTGCTGGGGCCTGAGTGTTGATATTTTTATTCAATTCCTGTTTTGAGAGTAGAAATTCACACTGATTGAACTGTTAAGACATGTTAATGTTATATTTTCTTCGTTTTTTTCTTTATTTTTTCTTCGTTTTTTCAAGTTTTTGATTTTCCAGGGGGGGGGGAAGTGCCCCCCTTGCCCCCCCCCTCCGGACGCCCATGATAGTAATGAGACATCGATTTGTATAAGGCGTATGGCAAGCACGAAAAACATAAGAATGTGACCGAGTTGTCAAACACATTTGAAATCTTTCACGGTCAAACTTAACCTACGAATTAAAGTGGTCTATCGTATCGGTATGCCCCAATGCACGCACCATGCTTCACCCAATCAATGTTCACTGTGCATTCAGGAGAGCTCTGTATCCTTTCCAAGCAAGTGCAACTTGCTCAACTCCGGTTCAGAGCTAATCTCTGCTTTTAGGCACAATGAAATCGACTCCGGTCACAATAAAATCAAACCCAGTGGGCCAAAACATCGTAGGCTCTCTCTGTAGAAAGTTTCATTCATTCACAGCCATCTGAAGAGTGCGTTAGCACGAAACCGCTGGTACTGGCTTGATATCCAATTGTACTCATTCGTATTGCATTTTGCTCTACTGTTGTAGTATATATATATATATATATATATATATATATATATATATATATATATATATATATATATATATATATATATATATATATATATATATATATAATCACTACTACATGGAGACATGAGATAGAGTTTGTTTTCACCACTTCAAACTTTTTTCGAAGAGATCGGTTTTTACCACCTCCTCTCATATCAGGGAATTATGGCTCTCCCAAACGGTTCGAAAACATCTAATGTGTTTAGGCTACTTTGTTTAAATATATACGAACACTTTATGACTGTGCACGGTTGTCTAAGTTACGCCGGTGAAATTTGTGAGTTTGAACTTTGTGAGTTTGGACAAGCCCAGATCAGACCTACTTACGTCTCCTCGCTGTTATTGCTTTTAACGGTGGCTTGATACACAACATTTGCTGCACTCCAAAAACATCCTGGTTAAATCCTGGCTAATTTATCCAGGATGGGATCACTAATTTTCCATACATTTCCTGGTTTCAAATAAAAAAAGAAATCTTGGTTAAATTTAACCAGGAAAATGTTAAATTCTTATGAAGATATCTAAACAGTCGATATCTAAACAGTCGGATTTACCGGTTATTTTAACCAGGAAATTTATGGAAAACTATTGACGCCGATACTGGTCAAATTTAACCAGGATCTTTTTAGCGTGTGTACAGTTCTGCACTTTTCGTAGAGCTGGCAATCGTTTGCATTCCTGCAATTGCACGGGTTGATTTCGGTAGGGGGCATTTGGGCCTTAATAATTTTCTTACTGTGGGAGTTAGAGTTAGATGAGGTTTTGCGGCGCAGTTTCTAACCAAGTAGTTTAAGTCGGGTCTGCCACTGCTTTTTTTCAGTTGTGGCTCACTGGCTTCTTTCCCTACCCCATTGCTTATGCTGAGCACCAAGCACAATGGCAGTAGGTTCCATTTCTTATATGGGCATCCACGACAGATTTCATATTTCGCATGCAGCTGTAGGACAGCTGAAGTGTATTCTCTCTGAGGATTTTCTGTAGGCATGTCCTACAGAAAATGTGTCAGACAAAGAAACACCACATGGTTCAACCCGTCGTTTGATCTGAGGGTAAGGACCAACGTCCGACGGCAGTTCTTGAAAATCGTACAACCTAAAGTTTCCCTAGAGGACATGCCCTACATAATATATATATATATATATATATATATATATGTATATATATGTATATATATATATATACATCTGTTATAACTACTCTAAATTTTTTAATAGATGGGCTGCTATTTCTGTGTTGCTAGGTATCAGCCATGTCCCCCATCGAGTTATCGCACTGCTAATGCTTATAAGGAAATACTCTGTTTGAGGGGCGTCCGTATTCTGCTTTGTGTTTGCTGTAGGGGAATCGCATGTAGACCATATGGAAATATCAAAACTCACAAAAATGAAGAGGAGGATAGAGAGCTGTTGATTCGTGCATTGAGGACAGAAACTATGGACTGCCCAGTATCTTTAGTAAGCAATCCAATCACAACTTGTACGAAAAGATTCTTATACCTACACCTTGTCTAACCTCAAGTTTCACAGAACTTTTGACCAGTAACCGATAGATGAGGAATGCTGAACAACTAGAATTTTACGCCCACAATCATACACATATATAAAGTATTTTGTGTACCAAGAATGCTATTTAATTGATGGAGAATCAACCTTATACATCGTGAAGATATTTTTACGTGCCGTTGTACTAATTCCTTGCAGACGCGCTATTTGGTCGGAGAAGAAGAAGATCTCCAGGATTACGTAAGTTTATATCGCACTTGGATTTTATCTTATCTCCTAACATTTAACGTTGAGAATTGGCACTTAACCTAACATCAGGAATGTTAAGTTGTGTGTCAGTATGTTCTTGTCTGAGTGTGTGTGTATGAACAACAAAATTCACTTTTGTGATTAATTGCTTCAAATTAATAAAGCTATGCTCATGGTTACTAAAATGCAAGGTAAAGGTCAAAATTTAGTTTAAGTCAACTTTTGCTAAATAATGTTGTAAAAATTCCATCGTCAACTGCTCCTAAGCCATATCTCATCAGTTTTAAAGTTGGTGAATATTCCCCTGAATATAAATAGAATAGACTGCACCATTTTTTATCAAATTTCCAATGAACCTAACCTGGTTTTATCCATTATTCGCATTATAGTATTATAAAAAAGATAATAAAACTTCAGGGTGATGAGAGATACTATTTTCAATGGTTCCTACTAGTTCCTGCTAAAGTTTGAGGTCGAAATTTAGTTGACCTACAAGTGGTCCCTTGCTACAATTTGCTTGTCAGTATGATAGGAAATTTCTTTCACCTCAAGGCTTGTAGGGAATATTTAGAGGGGGTGGGGGTTGCAACTGTACACATTCCCTCTTGATTTTTTTCAGTGAATCACCTGGCGTTCATTGCTATTATTATATCCACTGCTTCTGAGGTATACAAGGGATTTTCTCTTAATCTTTTCTAATTTAACAGTTTGGGTCCCCCACACTTTCTTGTCAACAATCTTACAACAGAAGATAATAATTGAAATACCAAAATGAATATTTTAAAACTCATTTTCAAAAGTGCTTCTTTCCCCTTCTGGGGTTACATCCCTCCAACCTTTTTTCTGTGAACCGTGCTAAACTTCAATAATAATTTACCGGTCTTTCATGGCTATGATTGCTGTTAAACTTGCATTAATTTATTGCAAGAGGTTTTTGGATGTTAAAGGGTTCAATTCTTGCACAAATGTAAAGATGTTTAAAATGTCACCAGAAAGAAAAACAAAACAAAACAAAAAATAACCATTAAAAATTTGGATGCAACGTTGTTTTATATCATTATAGGGAGAAAGTTGGAAAATATTTAATTCGGTGTAATTTCGTAACCAAACGTCGGATGGTATTCGAACTCGGTTACTTTGTACGATAACCGTTGGTCCCAAAAATATGAAGGTCGTTTGGTGTCACGGAAAACATTTGCGGTCAAAATCATTGATTTCAAAAATCTTGTAACTTAAAATTAAGATAACAGCCGACCTTGGTCGGTGTTATCATCATTTCGTTAAAAGAATTCCGACGTTATTATGACTCACAGCGGTATCACAGCGGTAATTTGAGGTCAAATTTTGAAACATTGTTGGACTTATATGAAACCTACAAAAAGGAATTTATACTTAATGTCTGAGATTTTGAAGGTCAATTTGAGATATCAGGGGTCACACTAGATCAGCTGTGCAAATATGAGTGGATAAACATGTATTGACACCATTTCGTGACAAAATTTCTCCAAAGTATCGAAGAAGGACAAGTTCCAAATATTCACAGGTGTGTATGTAACACTGGGTGCCAAAATGCTTTATCATAACGAGCATTTAGAGTTTTTTAACTTCCAGATGTCACTCACGATCCATTCAGTAGTATGAAACGACGTGCCTTTGTTCATGATTACACGTTCATTCTTATAAAGCATGCTGGCTTTAAGGAAGGCATCCATATAAGAGCCCTTCTATTACAGTGTTTCACGATTGCATGGGTTTAATGGAACATACCAGAATACCAATGAAGTTATTACTTTCTTAAGACGATCATTGATTTTGATTGAAATTGGGGACTTTCAACACCGTCTGAGCTCTAATTTCATGCGGTAACAGAGCGTCCATATAGTCAGACGGCGGTTGCCCCCCCCTCCCACCCAACGGACTCTGATAGCCTTTCGACGCCTTTTTCAGGTTGTTACCGTACTTTAGTCTTACGCCATTATTGGCCTTACTTCCAAATGATATGATTTAACAGTGTTGTTTGTAGGCCCAGATAACAAAGTGCCCAAACAGCGGCCATTATCTGCACCATATTCTGATGAGAGGGTCATCTTTTGTTGTAAAAGGTAGGTTTAGCCCAAACTTTTCTACAAGCTATACACACAATAATGTATGGTAGGCTTTGCTTAGTTCATTGCTTTTAAACCAGGCGTGATAATAGGCTTACAAAATACACAGAGTGACGTCACCTTTAATTTACCCTCGCAGTACCATGAAAGATTTTGAGGAGGCCGCAAGAACGACCGTTGCGAACACAGCCGTGCTCTCATAGGGGATAATTGTCAAAATGATCAATAAAAACAACACATGCATATCCCACAAACTGTTTTCAAAACCATTTGAAAAGGACCCTCTGGTCAAAATGAAATAAAACTGTTGTTCTAGTGGGAATGGCTTTAAGGTACTGAACTCATATCTGATGAGCAGCTTCCTCTTTACTTTCCTTCAAGTGATCATTTTTACGGGTACATGGATATAACTCCAGTTCCTTACACCGTAAATACAGAGTGGTCATCTGACACTACTTGATAATGCCATGCAAATGACAGATGTTTCTCAAATGCCAGATAACTACATCTAATAAATTTTAGTTTCACTTTTCATGAGGAAGGTACTGTAGAGGCAGACCGTCCGTCTTGGCCATTTCCTGCAATGTATTAATTCCTGGCTATTGCAAACTGGTCACATAATGATATGCATAATGATGTACGATTTCATGAAAACTTATAGTTCCCTGTTTTTATCTTGATTTCTAGATGGCAATGATGTCCATTTAACGGTAATTTATTTCCGGTTTCTTGCTTTTGGCTCTATCAGATTTAATCTTTATCCGCACAAGTTAAGTCCCTTTTTACATAAACTCTTGAATCTTGACCTGAAAAAAAAACAACTCCCTGCAAAAACATAAACATTTAGTAACTTATAATAGACGACTTTATACTAGTCTGTGAATTTTGTTAGTTAGATGAAATTTAACGACACACCAACGCAAATGTGTAATATAGTATCAAGTAAAGTTTAAATACGGTGCAAGTCCTCCCCTTTAGTCGTCTCTTACGACAGGCGGGGAATACCGTGGGCATATTCTACAAACCCCAGGCCCACATGGGGCTACTAGTCTGTGAAAGGAAAAGATAGAAAATTTAAACATAGTTTAAAGAGAAAAACTTGGGGAGGAGGAATGGAAAACAGTTCTCTACCACGTAAGAAAATCTAAAAGAAAAGGTTGAAAAGTCACGACTTAGAAGGCATTGAGGCACGGGTATCTACCTACTTCAAAGCGCCCTATTGTGAACGTTAACGAATCTAGCATTCAACCTCACGAAGTTTTTCACTGTGCCCCATTTCAAACGTCAACGTTAACGTCAATTCATTCCCTCTGACAGGCTTGTAGTCGGAGAAAGCTCTTGCAAGCTTGCAAATGGTGTTTTATTTGCACTGTGTTCGTTTACTTGTCTACCTTAAAGTTGGAAACTCATTTAAGATAACATTTAAAATTTCTTCTTTTCACCTTCTTTACAGGTGACGAGGGCTTTGATGCACGAGCAAAGAGAGAAACAGGTCTGTCTGGTAACTTTAAGAAAAACGAAAGATTTAATATTTTTGATGTACGCATGAGAAAACTATGAAAATGAAAGATCTACGTAGTAGTTACTAAACAATAATATAAGGCTTAAACATTTTGACTCCACTTTATTGTATCAGTCTGCAGAGCAAACTAGTCTCTAGTATAAGAAAAAATCGTTTGATATAGGCAATCACTTCTGCCATTGTGTTCACCTTAGTTTTAAAAAAATGATAAATCATGTTGTGTATTAAATGACTTTTGCAAGGGACACCAGGGCCGTAGCCTGCGAGGCGGGGGGGGGGGGGGGCAACATAATCTTTCCTTGAGATTTCCAAACCGTAAATTAAAGTTGGCTTACTTGATAAAGAACATAGCAATGCTGAAAATTCCACTATCCATTTATGATTCAAAGCCCCCAAACCTGGGAAATTACATTCAAGGGTTCTTTTTTTCGTAGTTCCCGGACCCTCGCCACGGACGCGTTATGATGGGGGTTTCTCTGCCTGAACAATAGACCATCTTAATCCCTACAATAAACACCGCTTGAAGACACCACCATATAAACAGGCTAAATATAAAAAAGCCGATTGTTACCTTAAACTATTTGCTAAACTCACTTAGCTTATAAAGTAACTTTTACTTTATAGGGCTTAAGTAGTGGACGCAAATGTTCTTTGAATAGCAGCTTAATCTCGCAAATATCCACTTATTTCACTTAAAGTATCCTTCATGAATGTTTAAAAAAAATAAACATGGCATATTCAAGGCAAACCAAGGAGTAAGTCTATACTAAAATTTCTCAATTCATGCAGCTATAGCATTAAATTGTAAAATGATTCTCAAAAGCCATTCAATAGGAGGCCCGGGTACATTAGTTCAAATTGGGGTGACTGCATACCCCCTTTAAATCAAATCTTAGTTTTCTTCTTGAAAATATCTAAATTTGTTTCCAAAGCATGAAATTTAAAAGAACAGAGTGGGTACTATGGCCACACCCTAACTGACGATGGCTCGCCCATTGTAGTAGTTAGCCTGAGAGCGCTAGGGGGAAGCCTGCAGCAGGTATCAGCCTTGTAGAGGTGTCATGCATGCCACAGCCGAAGAATTTAGTAAATGATTAAAAGTGTAGACCACACATGAGTCCAAAGCTTCATCATAGAAAACACCATTTTGCATCTAGGAAAACTTGAAACAAAACAAAAAATCAAAAAGAGTCGACTCTATCTTAAACTTAGTCATATAAAAATAAACCCAAATCCAAGTCTCTTTTCTTAACATTTATACCTTAGAAGAACCTAAGTCGTTTCCTACTCTCACCTCATGGACATTTAAACAAGTTAGGATATTTCATAACGTGCCATTACGAATGGCCTACGTACCAGTGCTGAAAAGGGAAACGCGCATGTGTCGGATTTGGCAGGAGGTACCCCAGATGTGAAAACGGAAACACGCCGCAATTAGTGGGTAGCTGAAAGACTTCTTAAGCGATACCATAAATATTTAAGGCTTATTAGAGCTCTTGAGACCAAAGTAAACAAATATTAATCATGAACAAAATGAATAGCAAAACTGTTTGCCAAATGCAAAATTGTTCTTTCCAAGCTATCACAACAATGTTTTACAAGCTATAAACCGCTGTTATTATCCGCTGTTTTAAGTATCCCATAGGAGCAAAGATAAATTTGCTAATCATATGCCACAAACTTGTGTCCATTCAAGTGAAATTATAAATAAGCTTATATTGCCTTCTTACCGGCTTTCCCCGTACACCAGCGTGTTTTCAAGAGAGTAAGTTCGAAAGTGGCTCAAAGTACACTTGTATGGTGTTTCTTCGGTGTTCCCTATGTTCTACTACTTGGCATAAGCTTGTCTTCAAAATCGGTTATCAAGTTCACACATTGGAGCCGGAAGGAAGCACCCTCAGCAGGCGAGTTACTTCCACTTGCTTTAGCTTTCTTGCATCAGTCTTGCGGAAGTCTGAGCCACTTCTAAGGTGGGCTTGCATCACTTAAAATGGAAGTGTGCTCTAAGGCCAGGTCATTCGAATGCGTACTATTTGAAACATCCTTACTTGTAGGAATTATAATTATAAAATTTTTCCAGAAATTGGAGATATTTGGTATGATACCCGTCTCCAAGGTAAAGTAGATTACACTTTTCCATCATGAAAATTTATTATTAATTTGTGGAACATTGCATTCAGTTAATAACAAAAGTAATGTTGCAAATTTATAAAAAAAAATATTCTTGTGAAATATCTTGGGTGTATTTATCACGATTAAGCACATGGTTTCCTTGTGTATTTGCACATCACTAGTACAGGACATCCACGTTGCAAATAACTATTATTCATTAAATGATAAAGCTTGGGAAGTGAAGTTTATACTTCCCCCACAACTGCATACTGTCTGCAACCTTACAACTTGAGCCTGTAGTAATAACCTTTGGGTAAAAACGTATATAGGCTCATGTCCGTTTTAGCTTTAAACAAAGTAATAGTTTATAACATTATTAATTGAATAGTAACGTCTGTTTAGCAAGTTCTTAAATCTGACAAACGTTAAATCTGTCAAACTTTATATATACAGAAATGGCCTGTAAACCAGAATCATCTCACCCTAACAATGGCCAAGTGATCTGCAGCAACGGTAACAACTACCAGAGCGTGTGTAAATACACCTGTGATGAGGGGTTCAAATTATCAGATCCGGAGATGGGTTCTAGGTTTTGTGACGAGCACGGTTGGAGCAAAAAGGAACCATCCTGCAAAGGTCGGATATATCTACTTCCCTTATAACCAAATATGTATAAAAGTATACAAGAAATCAGTTATCTAAATTTTAACATAAAATTTTCTAAATCAAGATTTATCTTTTGATTTTCCTGGATTTTTAAATTTTATCCAGGCGTAAAACGATTGATAATTTGCTACTTCGGGTGTTATCCCTCACAAAAGTAATCTAAGAGGTTCCTGCAGGAGAGTGGCCTTATTCCCATAAGAATTCAAGTACCTTCATTACAATTTCCATGGGAATGATGTATTTCAGACTCAAAAGCTCGGAACAACCATGGCACGAAATGGCTGCAAATTTCCTAAAGAAAATGGCACTATCCGAACGAAACAAAACTTATCCACAGAAAGCTTACAAATTCCTTGGGATTTGATTTTCTCTCGTAAAAAGTTGCAATTCTGACAGGAATTAAGACCATATCATGGGGAATTATTACTGCTTCTCTCAGGGGGAGTGATAGCCCCCTCCACGTGAATTGATAAGATTCATGGAAAATTGACGTTATCCCACGAGCAGAGGAGCATGAAGGTGGGGTGGTGGACAAGCCCCAGTCAAAATGTGATGTGATGTTTAAGGGTTTTTCTAACATATTTGACTGTGTGACTGTGTTCATTGTAGCAACCAAGGAAAGGATTTGGGTTGACAATATTCCAGTCGACTTTGACGATTCATGTGTGTTAAACGGACTTACGATGTATTAAGCTTGTACCATTAACCGGTTTGCAATGACTTTTTCACTTCTTTCTTCCAAGTATACATATGAATGTATTTACAGACTGTGTTTACCACAGATTAAATGGCCTCCATAATTTTATTAGGATGGAAGCTTAAGGATCCCCATACGACACTCCAAAAGGTCATTTAAAAAGAATATGTAAGCCTCGACAGTGTAACAACGGATTTTACCCCGGCCATAATCGTTATCACTTAGATGCTTTGTTCAGCTTTTAATCTAGTCTTTATTTGTTTTAGCCCCTAAAAATCAACACTCAAAAATCCAGTGAAGTGCAAACGTACCTGCGTAAGGTTAACACAATATTTAGGCCCTGTGAATAGGGAAAGAAAGACAAAAAGTTTCGAGTTGTCCATAGCAATGAAGTCACGGCATACCCATTTTGTTCAGATATGAAATGTTATTCAAAAATATCTAATAACGTAGGGGGTACTTTGTTCTGGTTCTGGTTCGCTTAGGATAGTACTTAGAATAAACCAACTCCACCCCCGATTGCTCAAAGTTTTCCACTAAAAGAGGAAATCTTTTGCCCTCTGTCATTGGTATTTTGGCTCAGATCGTTAGTAGAATCCGTCCTTTTCCGTCAGTCAAGAACTAAACTAAGCATGACAGATCTATGGTGTAGAGAGAGGTCTAAACGTCAAGAGGATGTTCACGTTAAAAGCATTTTCCTTGTGACCAAATTTAATACTCCTAAAATGCAGGATTTTTTTTTCCGTGTTATGCAGTGAAAATCCCATCTCAATAGCACTTTGCATTTGTAAGACATATTTATTTCGAGAATAGTTATTTTTACAACTTCCGCAGTGTATAATGGAAAATCTGTGATCAATCTGGACAGATTGATGAAAGACAGCTCTTGCATTTTTTTTTTTAATTTTGATATTTCTGCATAAAATATTTCGTAACTTTATTGCTTTACCATAAATATGGAACCATTTTACAATTCACCATGGAAAATACCTAAAATTCCAACAGTATCAAATTTCAGGGACAAAAGGAATCTGAGGTACTTGACCTTACATTCTGTGATATTGAGAAAGCCTGGAGGTTTTCTTTAGAAACGTAACCAATTTTTCCGGATGGATATATTGACTGAAATGGAGTTTTAGCACTTGGTTTAGATAATATGTAATGACAAAATTTCTGTTTCACCCCTACGAAAAGCCACCAGGCAATGAATTTCAGTATGAGTGTAGCTTGGGGAAGTAGCTCCTTTAGGGAGCAGAACTTCTTTGTTAGTAACTCAGGTAATCATTTCTTTTCATTACACGCAAAACATTTTCCTATTTTTGGTAAGTAAAATAATTCAACTCGTTGTACGGAGAAAAAACTTTCTCGCACCACATTTCCTTCCTTTTAAGAAAGAAAACCAGTCCAAAAATTTCTTCTTCAAATCTAGAAGCAACTTTACGGTCAAGGGTACAAAGCTAAACCGAAAGATGCACTTACAGTATTCTTTTTTAACAGCAAGGGAATCCACAAAGCCCAGATACAACTGTCTTTTATGGTTTAGGCTTTCTTCCGGGTTATTTTCTCAAGGTAGCTCTCACTCTGACAATGATCAAGTTGTCCAAGATAATTTAGTCTCGATTGAAAAAACGTTCGGGTAGAAATTTGGTAAAAGCGTTTGGTGGCGCTGTTCAGACGGCAATAGTTTGGGCAGAAATTGACAAGTGATAACATTGTTATTAGCTTACCATGCTAAAGTGAGCAGTATCTTTGCGGTAAAGTTGGTATGCTATAACTACCTATTTTTTCATTTCATTTTCCTTTGCAGAATAAATGCCCAATTGATTAGTAATTACCGCTAGCATCCTGTCAGTAGTGGAGAGGGATGATCAGCCGGATTCGTGTGATTGGGTATAATTGCAGTCAACGGTATATATAATAACAGAAAGAATATTAATTTGTTAAAATAACACACACAAATACACCGATTACTCTGTAATTTGCTGCTATTGCCTACGATACCAAACATACCTATTCAAAATAGTCCTCTTTTTGGTGTATGATGAGCATGATTGTTAGAGATTTGAAGTCCAAAATTTTGTCCAATAGACGGTGTGCTATGTTTCTCAAGATTGATAGCAGAAGCGCCAAATATCCTGCTGAGTGGCTTTGATACGAGGAGTGATTTAAACTTTGTCGATGATTCCTTCAAACTGTGTCAATTGAAATGTGTTAAGTCCATCGCACTGGAAGAAGTCTTAATTAAGCCTTCGATACAAGAGGAACAGTTCATATAACCTTATCTCTGTGGGAAAATTTGTCTGTGACGTATATTCTCAACCATAACTGACTAAACGTTTAGCCATTTGTACCCTAAATAATGAAACTTTACAAAATGTGGCCTGTATCGATAGGCAGCTCCATTTCACAGATGTGAAAATACAGTCTAATATCCGAATACGTTTACGACGAAATCGTCTCGAAAAAGAAAGTATTTTAAGACTATAACTTGCGTAGTTATTGCAAATTTGAAAGTCCTTTTATGTAAATGAAGATTTTTACTGGGATTCCACAAAGAAAGTACTGAATCGTGTTTGATTACCAACACATTCTCTGATAACTGAAAACAAACCAGCAATAAAACGTGAGTTGCCGTTTTCGATGACCAGGTTGTCAATGAGATCTTATTGTATAGCCAAACGAGTACCCACAATGAACCAAATTTTGTTAAAACAAGGAAATTATTCGACAAAGTTAATAAATTAAACTTCGCGTAACCATGTGACGAGGGTTAAAAAGTTAAATTTTACCTTCCTATTTGAAAGCATTTTCCGATCTATCCTCACCGACGAATAATTTAAAGAGCTTCATTCTAAGTGGATTTTTAGTCCAGAATTTGTCATTTTTGCTGTACTTAATTTTTATTAATTGATTTTATTGTCACTTATATAATCATTTAATGTTTAGGAGGAACAAAGATTTATTCAGGTGTAGAAGACTTTAGAACTTTTAACCTTTTTTTTTTTGCTCACAAGAAAAATTATCCAACCAAATATTTCGTCAACTTAAATCTGGTCTTGCTAATGTCACAGTTTGTCTACATCGTCTAACGATTAGATGAAATTTTCGAATTAGCAAATATAATACAGCAAGTGCTACTTCTGTTTTAACCCCAACGATGTGACATTGTATTTTCTTATTTATTATGGTACTACTGGTAATCCATGGGTATTCAGTAATGCTTCTGGAAGGCATTATCAGTCGCATACAATTCAATAAGAAAATCAGATTTTCCCCCAAACAGATTTACTTTAATAAGCATCTTTGGAAAGGTCCAAACAAATCATTGACACAATTTTCGATAATGGGATGTGGGTTGGACCACAAAAGATGATGTCATAACCCCACGCTGGATAAGCCTTGAATATCGGTGCAAAGTGTGCATATACGTATCTTCTATACTTTGCTCTAGGGATGGACCTTTCTTTGTCACCTGAGATGCTGTCTTGGAGGAGGAATGAAAGAAGAGGGGCATACCCTGCCCTTGAGATTTTTTTTTCGCTAAAGGTGTCTTACATGCAAAATGGTTCTATTTTGGCAAAGTGGGGAATTGATCTTATGTTAAAAATCCTCATACTTTAGTGAATTGTTCTTATTTTTATTGGGTGTAAGAGAAAGGTGTGTTGTGTAATTGGACAGGTAACAGCAGGGGTGGCGCAAGGACTTTTCCGACGGGGCCAGACACCCCGACGGGCAGCGATCCGAATCCCCGACAGCCCCGATGTCGTCGATGGGTTGGTGAGGGGAGATTTAAAGATAACCTGACGGTGTACGTTATCATGCCATTGCTTTGCATATGTTGCATAAAATTTGTATATACTAGAGGAGTATACTTCCGAGCTGATTTAATGGTTTTCCTGGAATCTAAACTGTGAAATTGGAAAGCGCGCGAAGTGCGAGAAATTTTTGGGGGTAAGCCTACACTAAAAAGAATCTGTACTTATTTAAAGCTTATATAGATCAATCGTCCGAGCAGTGTGGGCCCTATCGGGCATTAATGACATTGTACTTCCCTCCTCGAGTCAAGCGCCGTACCGAACCACAGACACAAGAGAACATTTAACTAGGTTTAGCGAAACGAGATGAAATTCTCGAAATTTACATAATTCCATGTATTTCACTTATTTAGTTACTTGAAAAGGTGGAAAGTGCTTGTACTATATCTAGTGGCAACTCCCTATATTTAGCTATAAATAACGGGACTGAGGAAGAGTGACCAAGAGTACAGAAATGTTTGGGTTTTATCGCATAAATGACCCTTTTTAAGGCCAAAACAAATAAACCGACCGTGGGTGGCGACAGAAGTTTCCCTTCAGGTAGCCGGGCCATGCCAGCGACCCACGTTGCCCCAGCCTCTATGTCGAGGAGGTGGTAAAAAGGGGATATGAAGGAGCCTAACCATACCATGCCGTTGCAGGGTATATTTGCATAATATCACTTCATGCTTTAAGAGCCGAGTTGCGCACTAATGTGTTCTTTTGAATCTGAATCGTGAAATTGCAAAGAGCGCAAAGCGCGCGAAACTTTTTGGTAGGCGTACACAAAAAACATTATGTAATCGTGAAGAAAACAAAGAAAAAAGGACAAACTGTAGGGGATATATTACGTATCGGGGATAACATGCATTGTTTCGAAACCACCTGGACTACCCGATGAAATAGCCAAACTTTGTTCCGTTAGTCGCTCACCAACTGACGGTACCGCATGACACACACAAGAGAGCAGCAACTTTGCAATGTGGGATGAAATTTACGACCTCTGCATAAACTGTGTACTTTGCCTACATGTTACTTGGTAAGGTGGACAGGACTTGTGCTATCTAGCTATGTGGAATGGAACTATTGAAGAAACTCGAGTGACTCTACAGCGCGCGTAGCGCGGCGAAAGTTTTGGTTCTTATTTGAGGTATTGTCCTCTTGAGAGCAAAAAAAAAAAAAAAAAAACACTGTCAGGTAACCGTTGGGACGACTAGTCGCCGTCTGGGACTGCATACATTATCGTATGGACTAAGACTCCCCAACGAAACTGTAAAAACTGTAGAGGGTTAATAAGCATGTTCACAATGCTTGGTCACCTCGTTCTACCCTACAAATAAATCTATAGCTTAAACGCAGTTTTTGCTCTTTTAAAAAATCGGAACTTTCGAAAATCTATTGCCATGGCAAGCCAAATCCCCCCCCCCCCCGCGTTCCGCCAGCATTAGTGGAACAACTACCCATAGGCCTGTAGACTGAGTTTCAAAACTTATTTCCCAGTGAACCTTTTCAGTGAACCTCTTCAACCTTTTTACTTTAAGAAATCCTAATGAAAAAAAACCTTGGAAATTGGAAAGAAGCCCATGCAAATAGTTCCCCTGCAACAACTGAGAATTTGGAAACTTTCTAAACTTAACTGCACACAACTATAAGAAACCCACATAATATCTTTATTACTAGTAATTCGGATAATGCGGTCTTTTATACATACACAAAAGGGAAGTACAAATGGAGACAATATACCGCACTGCACCTTTCAAGGGCGTCACCAAGCTGATGACTTACAATGTTGAGATAGGCCGATATATTGCAGATCCGATGACTTGCCACGTGAGATATCATCTTGGTCACGTATTGTTTAACATGGCGCTAGCTTACGACCAAAGTGGATGACTTAAAAAAATATAGGACGGAGGAAAATTGGACACTGACTTGGATTCCATTGACAAAATAAGAAGGTCAAATATAAAATCGACCAAAAAGTGAACCAACCAGAGAATATTAACCGATTAGAGAATGAAATTTGTCTGATTGGAAAGCCCTGCCCAACGAATAAAATGTTACTTGATTACTGCACAGTTGGTATAAGATTTACCCACATAATAACTTAGAAATTGCGATGGAGGACATCTATCTCATCGGGACAACTTGGGTTGGTTTGAAAACTGAAACTATGAAATCCAAATATCGCATAACTATTCCAAATATACTGTAGCCTGTGGATAATCGTAAATGAAAACTTCATCGATGGCTATGTTCTGAGCCTTTCACAAGTCAAAACTGAAAATATTTTAGTGAACCATTTTGTTCACCTTTAACTAAACGTTTTTCATACTTTGCTCTATTTCCACAAATTTGGTAAAAGGCTGAAAAGCGAGAAGCATCTTGTGAAGTTTAGATGATGACCCGTGAAATAATCTGTGAAAAATAAAAACGTGTGTGGTTTTCAAATTTACAAATCAGTCTGCTCAAATATCATTTAAATTGGATAGGACATGAAGAAGCTGTAAGTCAATTGAACACTCCAGCAATACGTAGACAGAAACGGACAGAATCGCACTTTCACTTTAGTGTAATGGACTTATCCTTTCACTGGCAACATTAGCCTCCCTTGTTCTGGCTAGAAAATTGCGGAATGAAGTGGGAGGGCGCCCTCTCAGTTCGATGAAATTATGAAGAGAACAAATGCTTCCAGTACTTTTGATTCAAAAGTATCCCATTTACTTTACCAACCTCATCACGTGTCAAGTGCATAAAATTTAACTTGGGCTATGATTATTACATTAAGTTGCAAGTTTCACTATATCAAGAATATTAATCGGTTTATCTGAAAAATTGTCGCCTTATGTAATGTCGAACAAAAGAACTCTTCTCACTAGGTCTTAAAAGAAATAGGGCACTAGTCTTACAACCTGCCTGAGGGGTTTACTCCGGTAACTTCTAGGGGCTATACTTGACATCATTTTTGAAGTGTGAGTACAGCACCATGAATATGGGCTTGAATGAGCAGGTATACGGTTATGTGTACTAGTATAGGTAGAGGACCAAAGAAGCCGGAAGATGAGTACTGCCACGAGTACATGTACTTGTCCTAAACTATAACATGACTATGAATATGAATAAGAGTCTGATGACCAGATCCTGAAAAGGGCTATGGCTACTCTATACACAAAAGGGAAAAAAAAGAAACTAAAGTTAAAATGAAAATATATAGCAAGGCTTACTTACCGTCGTCATGAGTAGGAAAATGACACTGGCAATTTTACCTGCTACACATATACATAATATAGGGTTGATCAAAATGTACAACTTAGAGGTTATCAAAAAGTATTTTCAAATACCTCCACGCAGTAAAAATATTTACATCTTGAGTTATTGATAAGATAAAAAATTTTCAAGAATAGAACAAATGGAAGATCAACTGTGGCTATTGTGTAGTCTCCCAATGTGTATTTCAGTTTTTAATAAAGGAAAGTTAGTTAAGTCCTACAAAAACATTATTTCATTGCCAAAATGGATTTTTCCTCGTTTATTTGGTTGCAAAATGTTTCTACAGTTTTGAGGAAACTCGAACGTTGATTGAGCTGCCATTAAGGTCCATTTAAAATGATTCAAAACATTTCATTTAAAATCTTAGTTTTCGCTTTCTAATTTTATAAACGCCCATTTACCGCTATTAAGTCTACAAAATTAGTTTAGGTGGGAATTCAAATTCCAAAACCATATCCATTTCGTTGCATGGTGATACGCGGTTAACAGGTTGACTATTTGTTATCAATTGCTGAAAGAAAAAAGTAATAATACATTACTGAGTATTCTATAAGATGATTGCTGGGTAAAGATTCTCATATGAAAGAGTTTGAAGAATATACCCGGTAAACCAACTGCAGTGGCTTAGCAGGCAATTTTAAGTTAGGCTGTAAGACGGGCTTTCCATTTTACGAAGGGCTTTACATACAGGGGCGGTATATATCTTTTATTCTTGCGTTTTGCAGCAGAGACTGATCAAGGCCCTTGACTTTAGGGGGTACCAGCCCCGAGTGGCCCTCCTCCTCCGTACACCACTCTCTTACTACCAGTCAAACGGTTATCTCCCACTTAGTTCCCGTCAAAATACATAAATTTTCATGACACATATAATACGTTATGTTTAATTACAAAGTCAAAAAAATAATTTTAAGGCATTCATCAACAAAGCTAGGTAAGGGACAAAAGTGATGATTCGAGCCTTGTTCTCGTCTACGCAAATCTGGCATTGATCGGCTTCGGACCGTTCCGCGGTTCCTCTGCATTTCGGAGCTGAGACATTACTTTGTGTTCGGTGGCGTAGATACATATTATTTTTTTTTTTTTTGGGGGGGGGGGCAAAAATTTCCGACACATTATAATCTTGAAGTAATGATGTACTATGTAAGCGGAGCGCCACCATCATCTGGCGTGTAGCGCGCGGAAAAAATTAGACTAAAACATCTCCGAGATTGCGTCAAATGACACTCAGAGGCCTTGTCAGTAGCCATTTCTGCTTAAAAAAACAAAAGAAGTGTTGTAAGTGTTTCAAATGAATTGTTTTTATTCATTTCCGACAGAGCCTGCAAATTTCCGACAGAAGCCTTGGGAGGCTCGGGGAGCTGGGCGACCGCCACCCTGCCCCCCTCTAGCTACGCCACTGTTTGTGTTCTTGTTTGTTCTTTACCTGAAGGTATTTAATTTTATCACAGATCTCTGTGGTTGGAGCTACACAGTTTCGTGTCAAGCCACGAGCTATACGATTGGAAATATTTACCTGCTCCAAGAGGTTTAAGAATTTAAATTGACGTTAAACATCTGCATTTTTTTGAAGGTACCGACTTATGAAGTTAAATGTCTATACATTAATCTTGGAGAATACAAAATTCTGCAGCATTCCATTCCTTAAAATATGACAAATGGTATTTTTAGAAGGCTGTTAAATAAAAATTGTTGGACTGGTCCACGTATTTAGAATATTTGAAATAAAAACCTTGACCCATATAATGCTTTAACTCTTATAACACCAAACCTTGCATTAATTATTCTATTACTAATTGGGATAACTACAAGTTGTTAAAATACATTTTCTTTCACAATTTCTATGATTTCAAGTACTGCTTTGATAAAAGCTCAACTGTTTGGAGACTACTTTTAACACTGTTGCTCCTGGTTCCAGCAGAGTAGGTTTCAAAGGGGTATTTCATTAGCCATTTGCATTTTTGATATATTTCAAGATGAAAAAGAGATGATAGATATTTTGGAATACCTGTGATAGTCAATAGTTATTCAGAGAGAAGTTTTTACCTCAAGAATTCAAAAAGCTATAGAAATAGTAGCACCTTCTCTGATTTGTAAGAGATTTACATCTTCATTGTACTGCCCAGTAGTAACTTTCAGATCTTCCTATTTTAAATTTGGTTGTCTTAGTGACCAAACGATTGTTCTCATTAGCCGTCTGCAAATGCTAGAATTTTTTAACACCTTTGCAGTCTGGTTCGTCTCCGCTCCAGGTCTGTCCGTGGCAGGACCTGTAGGTCACCCCGGGATCTGACAGTTGATAACCGTCATATGATCGCAGTTGTAATTAAACACACTGTTGTCTTTGTAACCGTCGCTATAAGACACAATACCATGGAGCGGACTGAAAGACTCTGGTTCACAATTCATCTCTAGTAGTAATATAGAACAAAAGATAAAGGTTTAACAATCAGGTGAAATGTTCTGCTTAAAACGATGCTAAAGCAACACCCTTTATCAAGGATTCTAGTCATATCGCCATAGGCCAACACAAGGAAGGAGGAAGTGTCTGCAGCCTTCACTGGGACAGACAGCAGGCGCGGATGCAGGACTTTGAGAAAGTGGGGCGCACACACCGTCGGTCGAAGGCCGACGAGCGAACGCCAAAGGCGCGAAGCCACCTCGGGGGGTTTGAGGGTCCTCCCCCAAGAAAACTTGAATTCTAGATGCGTTAGATGCAATTTACCAGCATCTGGAAGCATATTTTCCATATCTTCTCGCTTATTTTTTCAAAAAATCGTTGGTCATCGAAAAAAGGGGGCGTGCGCCGGGTGCGCCCCCACCTGGATCCGGCGCGCCTGGACAGTTTGCTTTTTTTTTTTGACAAACATGCTGGAAAATTTTCAGCTAGCGTGATTCAACCCCTCCCCTAAATATGGAGTTTTCCGGTGTGCTGTATGCTTTCGTTAGTATGTTGCCAAGGTTTTTCAATTCCTAGCAATCATACAGGAGGTGCCATTTCCCATATGTGATTTATCTGTAAAGATATCAGTTACCTAATTTGTGCTCTAATCTAATTATAATGATAGTGCATCTATCAAACCTTTCAAAAATATAAAACAGACCAGGCGCGGATCCAGGGGGGGGGGCCTGGGGGGCCCGGGCCCCCCCCCACTCGCCACGTAAAAAAAAAACGAAAGGAGAAAAAAAAACAGAAGAAAAAGAAAAAAAAAGAAAAGAAGAAATAAAAATTAAAAGCAAAAAATAAATAAAAGTGTCTAAGAACGTATTCAAAGTATATGTTTCTTTAGGGGTTGGGTGGAGCTATCGCTGGATTATCTCTTTATATATCTTTCAAAGTGGTTGGCGACGAAAGGAGCGCTATACTGTTCGAAAACAGGTGAATAGCTGAGTAATGATCCTTGACTTAAGATCTAAATAAGTAAACATCGTGTCATATGTAGTAAGGGCTCGGCTAGCTGCACTGAAATTTAGTAACAATTTTGTGTCAAAGAGTGAAATTTTTTGTAATCTAGAGGGATTGAGAGGCAAAGTTTTCGCCATACAGACCTTGCAGAATGAATACAGAAGACAAGCTGTCAGGTGACGTACTATTGTGCACAGTGGCACCAGCTGTTGCAGGCAAAGTAGCGGCGTGTATACCCTATTCGATTTCGAAACCGTCTGAAAAGTTTAAAAATGAACTCAAAAGGCTTTTAAGCTACAGACAGTGGCGTCGGCACAATGGGCAATGGGTGACGTGTGTCCCCCTCCCCCATCGATTCTTGAAAATTTATAAAATGGTCCCAAAAGTCGTTTAGGCTACAGATTTCTGTGGAGGGTGTAGGGTGAGATGTATTTTTGATGACTGGTTTATTTGTTCTAACCATTTTCTTTCACAAACTGTTCTCAAACTATGATAAGTTTTGGAAATTCTTGACAAATTCCAAATTTTCGCACGCTCCGCTAGAGTCAAGCTTTGTGTCGGAGTTGTCCTTATTATCAATTGCTTTCGGTAACGACTCACGGGGGAACAAAGGAGCAAAAGTGCTTTTTAAGAATTCTCAGTCAGAAGATTCGTTTCTGAATAGCATAGGTTGGTGGGAAAGTGACAGTGTCCGATGCAGGTTCTGAAATGCAGGTTTTGTCATGGACTAATATTTTATTCAAAATTTCGGCGCGCTTCGCGCGCATACGACAGGGTTTACACTCGATTTTATATACCATTGACAAAGCTATGACGCAAGAAATTATTCCAATGCAACATTTTTCTAAAAACTACATCTCCTTCTCTGTAGGGCTCTCATCATTATGGGATCTTTGACTAATCTAGTCTAGCGCATGATTTGAAAGATTGTAAGTACGTAATTGTCGTTGCTTATTTTCCGAACATTTTACCGCGACGTTCAATAATGACGAAAATCTTTTTTGAAACGAATTTTGCCTGTCCACCGTCCCTCTTGCTTTACCTTAAAAGAAGGTGATATATCATATCTCCTCCCATATGGATGTCGGGTAGTGAGAATCCCGTTGGTCCCTCTTTTGTGTACTGTAACTAATTTAGAGCTCCCGGGAGGCTCTGTACTGTTCTCTGTCAACCTTGGATATCCTTTTAAAATGTAAAGGAAAAATTTTATTATAGTCCAAGAATGTTTCTGTGGACTCCACGCAGGTATAATTGCGTGTACAATTTTTCCATGGGCGTGGATCATGCGGGACGGGGGGAGGTGTCCCCCTCACTTTTTTGGAAGGGGGGACATCGTCAAAAAGTTCCCCTCACTTATAAAGAACCCTTGAGTAGCGACGCTAAGGACAGGGTCTAGGGGAGTGTTTTCTAAAGTGGATGGTTTTTGTGGCAACTCTGAACTATTTGCTGACAAATTCATATGGGTTGCAGAGAAATTTGAAATGCTGACGGCAGTTGCCAATTAAAAATAAACTACTGAGATTCTCTGTGGTCGAATAAATTAAGATGGTGATACTTTTGTGGAAAGTGGTTAGCGGGAGGTTCTCTCACAAGTTTACGATAATTTCAACCAACTTATCGAAGAGAAAGTGTACCAATTAACAATTCCAAGTTGAAGTTCAAAAAGCTGTCATAATTAAACTTTTACCTATATTGGGTATGCCCGAAGCGGGTCCGAAAATATTAGTTAGTACTAAAGTGCTCAATAGTAGTTAGGTTTCTGAAGTATTTTGTATTGTGACTATTGTGTATGTCATGACGTTCACCTAGCATTGTTAGTGACACAACAATCTCACCTATCCCTAAACCCCATTCCGACCCTTTCACATCCTGAAGGAATTCGTTCGAAAAAAAAAAAGCTATAGGGTGTTTGGGAGCCAGCTAGATCGAGTTTTTCCTGCTCTTTATGGAGAAAGTTCATCAGGCAATGTCTGTCAAAATTGTAGAGTTTGTCAATTAACTATAAAGCGGCTGCGTGCGCATTAAATAAAGAATCGTCAGGTGCTCCGGTTTTGTCTGACTATGGTGTGGAGTTGTGACGTGAATCACCTCTTCACAGTGTAAAGAGTTGCTAATTATTTACTGCAATTTAAGTGAATAATGAAGTGATATCCCTTTTAAATATTCATTTATCATGTAACCTGTTAATTATGCATAGTACTGTCATCCCTATCCATGCAATGCGTTTGACTATTCATATAAAATAGTTTCTTATTGGAGGAAGTTTCTAGAAAGTTCGAGAACCGGAAATCACATGATTTAGCAGAACAGGAGCTGGAAGAAAGTTTGGTCCGTCGCACATATCCGATGAGCGAGACTGGTATTCTAGAAGCGAGAGAATGAAGTAGCTTGTAATCGGTTCCAGTGAAAAAGTAAATCATGAGGGGCGTTAGCCCATCCCAACGTTGATGATGCACCATTGCTTCATATCTTAGTCTTGAACTCATAATGTCTAAAGTAAATCATCTGTTTGACTAACTGTCCTGTTCTACTCCATCGATTTTCTGTCATCACAGATTGCTTCGCAATATGGAGGTACAGTATGCCAATCGGGATGACACAACCACTGCGTGCTATAACGTCTAACAGGTACAATAATTTAGTGCACGCCAGTTCTATTGCCAGTGTGACCAAGTCGTCCCCAAGGTGGTAAACCATTATTTAGCTTAGGCTCAGTAGCCTGTCGACTGAAGATGTCTTCCCGTCCCATCCGTGGTCAACTCCCCCTCGTCAGTCTGTGTGATCCTGCAGTACGGCCTTACTCTTGGTAATTAAAGGTCTCGGCTGGCCTAGCTCATTTTAGTTGGAGGAAATCAACCTAGCGAATCAGAAAGTCGCAGTTCCGCAGCCCCGCAGCATTTCGACGGATTCAAGAGGCTCAGTCGGTGAAACGTAAACTGACCAGTATTATTTAGTAGTGTGTACGCACGTTAGGCCTAAGCTAGGCCTATTATTAGTACTTGGGCCCATACTAAGTCGGTACGAGATTGAGTCTAGCATTCTTGTTAACATATTAACGTCAACTTCCCTAGCCACAGGGATGGAGGTTAAGGGGGTATTCTTTAAAACTCATGATAGCACCATGCTATATTAAGTGTAATTGCCAACCCATGTCAATTGGTTCAGTGGATGTAACTCTCAGTGTGCTTATGTGTTTTACATCATCATGAAACTCAGAAAAGTCTGTTAAATTAATACAGCAGGCTAGAAGCCCGATTTGTTATGAAGTAAAACCTCTACAGTGTATTTGTGGCTTGATTGTTTGTTCTTACAATAGCCCATGCCGAGTCTTCTAGGCTGTAGAATTTAATGTATACGTTCTGTGGGTCGGTCTTGGGGTGTAGGGTCTGCACGGGGAACTACGAAGGCCCTGGGCCGTAGCAGAGTGAACCTAAACTTTATATGTACATCTTATAGAATCTGGGTCCTCCTATAGGCGTGAAGTTGAATGAATGGTTAGGAAACGGGAAATATGTAATATTAAGGATCATTACGGTTAACGGAAGCATGGATATATTCGTTCCTCACACGTCAAAGCCAGTGAGCCACCACTGGAAAAATGCCGTGGCCGGCCCGACTTAAACCAATTGGTTAGAAACTGAGCCGTTAAACATCATCTAACACATACATGTTTATGTCCCCCCCCCCCCCAGTGATGGCCAACATTTCTACCTTGTCTCATCAACTGGTCATTCTGACGTAAACCCCATCCAAACCATGCCGTGTGATCACATTTTTCTGATCGCAACAATTTTTTTTAACCACCAGCACATAATATACATGTTAAATCGTAGGTTTGTGTTCTATTTGCACATGTGGACTTCAAATGTACTAGCCTGGACTTAAAACCGTGATGTATAGTTTAGCCCCTTATGAGAATAACAAAAACAACTTCATAGCAACGAGAATGATTCATGCAACACTGAATGTCTGACGTCTGTAATTAATAATTCAGATATAAATTTTCGTCACGTCATTTCGTAACGTATAAGTGCATTGCAGTTTCACCTACGTCACAATAGCATTCTACCAATCAGCGATGGACTCATTAATAATAACACAGTGCAAACTACAAGTCATGTTATATTCAATGTGTTCGTGTTCTAAAATTTGACAAGAATAATTTGCTTATCGTAACGGATGGTTAGAAGCATTGCCAGATGGGCTTCACTTTACAAAATTACTCCTGGATCAAGAAAAGAGTTGGTGCAGTGAATGTGAAATCAGGAGTGCGTTAACAAATTCCGAAATTCTTGCTGCTGGTAGCAATACCTGGCTGTTTTGATGTAAAATGTTTTTTTATTGACAAATAGTAACGGAACTTAGGAATGTGTTCATTAGTAACGTCCTTTACATGTGAATGTAAAATTTTGAAGTACAGCATTCTTTGACTGGAGAATAATGTTACGTAACACAGTATTCTTCATATTCCTTGTAAGTGGAATAATAACCATCAATAACGCTTGTAAAAGCCATTTTCGTGTTTACAACGACTGTGAGAACCATTTCCTGTCAGGATGTTGTACCCTAGGAAAAATATTCGTTTGCAGTGTTGTGAATCTCACAAATTCTAATGATTTCGCGAAAGAAATTCCAAAGACAATTTCCGTCTTGACCGTAGCCAATATAAAAACGTCGTTCATCAATAATGGAGATTGGAAGTTTTTATCCAATTTGACTAATTTAATGGAGTTGTCATTCATAAATAACAGAATGTCAATTCTCTATGATCTCAAGTCTGTGTATCTAAATGATCTTGATAAACTGAAACTCCTTTCTTTTGCTCTTGGGGACTTGCGAATATTTCCAGTGGAAAAATTCAAAAATTTGTCTTCACTAAGGTACCTTGATTTACATTGTAACCAGTTGCAAAGCGTTGGTGACGGCCACTGGAATTTTTCCGTGCTCAATGAATTGATTCTGAGCAACAACCGTTTAACAGCTGTGAGAGCAGGGCAACTCAAAGGATTGGAAAACCTGTCAAAGCTAGATTTATCTTACAACAGAATCTCCTACTTTTCCATGAAAGTTCTTGATGCCATGCCAATGCTAACGTATCTCAGTTTGTCATTCAATCGACTGGGGCATATAAGCGATTCTAGTCAACAGCACTCAAATTTGTATTTCTTGGGGCTGAGTTGTAACTTGTTTGTAGGTCTCGAACCTCTTGTTTTTAATGGGTTGAAATCTTTCCACTCAGTCGATTACTACAACAACACCATTAAATACCCTCCGAGCGGAAACTCTAAAAACACTGTGTCATTAGCACTAGCGCTTTCATTGAGCAGCAACGTCATTGAGGTGCTCTCACCTCACTATTTTGATAATTTTCCACACTTAAACAGAATAAAAGTAGAAAATAATAATATTCGTCATATCGAGGAAACCACATTTCGAAGTGTACACAACGTAACTTCCATTGACATGAGTTTGAACCAAATCCATTCAATTCCAAGAAAACTTTTCCAGCATCTTCAAAAACTTGTTATTGTAGAGCTTCAGTTCAATCGGATTCAGACTTTTCACCCATTTCTTTTTAATCATCTGGCACCACACTTGCAACTTTTTGCCGATGATAATCCTATTGTATGCGACTGCCAGGCGTTACCTCTATTGATGTGGTTAAGTGACTCAGAAATGTCTCTCGAAAATTTTCCAAGATGTCAATCTCCAAAAGAGGTACAAAGTCAGAGCATTTACTATGTCAAACTGCTGTCAGACTGTCCTCATTCGACAAGAATGCCATCCTCTACTTATGTCACTCCACCTTCTTATACCAGCCCACCAAGAGACCATGGAACTCTCTCCTTGACCTTGGCTGCCTGTGCATTCGTTATGATACTCATATGCTCTCTTTCACTATGTTTATGCATTGTAGGTTAGGTATCACAGAAACTGACATAATGGTTCTTTCCCAACGGAAAATTGCAGAAGCCTCCACGAAGAACATATTGCCAGAAATAAATTTCTTTGGAGACAGCGGTCGAAACTAGAGTCAGTGGCCTTCTAGCACATCAGTCTTAAAGGCCCGTGAACAAACGTGAAACAAAGTTATTAAATGGTACAAGGAAATGCCTCACATGCTATCCGAAAAAAATCTGAATTTGAATGCTATGGACTTTATATGTGTGAAATACCCTGAATTACAGATATTTAAGGTTCTACATTAACAAACATGCAATCTTGCAATAAATTAATCCACACAAGGGCTGTTTATGCATGAAATAGGAAATATTTTCCATGGATTTTTCTCAAAGAGTGTCATACCAATCATATAAGTCACAAAAGATATCTCTTTGGATAACCCCAAATTCTCTAACAGCCTTAATTATAAGCTTTTGTTATGATTAGTTCTCTTTTAAGATGCTTTTCACCGCGGATGACTGATATAATTTTCACCTTACATTCTGTTTAATGGTACAACCTGCAGGCATTGTTTCCTTATGCAATATGCACTTAAGAGATAAGGAAGGATTCAACAAATGCAGGGACATGACGAGTTTAAAGTTTCATAATATCGATGCCATACCTTCCCTTTGAGTAGAAGATGTAGTTAAAACTACATTTTACAGGGAAATTCTACGATTATTGTATGAAAGGTCATGGGAAGAACAAAAGCTACCAGAAACCCAACCGGAAGATGACTGTTCTAAACAGTACAGCTGTAGCATACATTTCAAAGTGAAAAGTTGCACAGACTTAAAAAAACACCCACAATACGTGTTCTGCAATTTCTATTCAGTAGAGCACTATGATTTGTAGCTGTTGTTCACCGTCCTTCACGTGCCTTGAGTTAGCTATGCAGATAAGTAGGAGGGTGGGCAGGTGCATTACATAGCGTAGATTTGTATCTTAAAACTTGTGGCAGACCAAACCAACCAGGACCAAAACAACAACGGTTCTGCATTCCTTGTGAAAACATTTGGTTCTTACCAGCTGATGTTATTGTTGGCGTCAGCTTCAATGAACACACCTTCGTCTAACACAACTCATTAAATATGACACAACACAATATTAAGATCATGAAACCGATTAGAATGGTACTTTTGAAGGGAAAACTGATTAAAACTAACAGGAACTGCAACAGGATTACCAAGAGAAAGTTGCTCTTGCACCACGTTCACCTACCTCTCTTTTTATGAGCTTTCGTAGCGATTACCCGACTTTAACAGAAATGAAGGGGTTGACACTGCACAAAGAGTCGTTCCTGCGGTGTAAACAAAGGTTGGTTAACGACAGGTGATGCCCCAAATTGCTGTGTCATGGACTTATCTTTTTCCTGTGCTGGCTGTAGAGTAACACATGTACACAGAATTGATAGCTTTTGATGTTAAAGACAAACATATTACTATTTCTTGTAGAAATTGGTTAGCAATAGCCAAAGATACACTGGATCTAACCAGACAAATTCGGGCATTCCATATCAAAGCCATGAACGGTCTTTAAAGAGTAAATTTACAGGATACAGCATATCTATATTGCTTTCAATTGTGCTATTGTCTCCCCCAAAAATATGATTTAAGTATACGATCAGGACTACAATTCCCATGCATGCTAAATGTTGTTATCATCATTAAACTAAACTGAGAGAAACAACAAGTTTTTGCCCCTCAAGTTAACCTACTTACTCAGGATGGCAAAGCTAGTCCCTTATAGTGATGACATTTTCTTCGCATTGAAAATATCCAACTACTATTAAAACTATTACATGAATCTTAAAATGCTTTACTTACACGTTGCTGAGCATTAATACCTACACCAAAGTCTACTTAGTAAGCTCCTAAGAAAAAGGCCAGTTGCAAGGCAAGAATGACTAAACCGACGCTGCCAATGCTGAAGACCCCGTTGTTTGTGGCAGAGTTAAGTTATGCCGGCGCGGCTGATATGTAATGTAAAAGCCTAGTTTTGGCAGCAGTAAATATGGCTCTAAGGTGTGAATGCTGCCGCAGGCGTTAAATGATACCAGCGTTGCCTAGGTGTCGACCCAGAAAGCTACTGCAATCTGTGACACTGTAGAGCTAGGTCTAGGTCTAGATATGCTAATAAGCTACACCATGGTAAATAAGAAGTAAGTTGAGCGTACGGTTAGGAAAGTTTACGTAAGGTCTATACACACGCGATGACTTAATTGTTATTACCGTGCATCTGGCTGCGCTAAATAATTCAAGTGAACGTGTTACAATAGAATTTGGCCGAAGCGATAACTGTTGTTAAGTGGAAGCAATAACTGTAGTAAAATGTAATCATCTGCAATGCTAAGTACCCTACCGTACCTGTGTGTCTTCTCTGCTAGGAGATGTAGTATTCAAATGATTGGCTGTTGTGGAGAGACTATAGGTCTCTGCTGAGGATGAACCAGTGCTGCAAGCGAGGTTTTTTTCGTAGGATGGAAATGGAAGAATCATCCCATTGGACGAATCAGCTTCTTGGAAATTGGCCACACCCCTAATTCCTAAATAACAGCGTCTCAACTAATTTTTTGTAAATCTGACGCCGGATTATGAAAGAACAGGTCAAATTTCCCTTGTCCACGTAACCTAACCTTAATCCTAACCCTAACCATGGTTTTCAAACAATTTTTTGAAAAACCGATATTTCCATCGCCATCCTACGAATAAAAAACTAGCGTGCTGCAACGAATGGTATTATAATCTGCACCTGTAACGCAAACTTAATGTAGTACGTGAGTTGTATGCGCGCTTCCCAGCAGCTATATGGTGTTGACCTAATTAACATAATCTATGCTGGTATGCCTGGGTGAAATGCAGAGGAAAAGTTCGTTTGAAAATAAGGGCGCTACGCAATTATAATCTGCTTAATAGGGACATTATAGAGTGATGCAGACTTACTATGAGGTAATGAAAGTAAAAGAATTACATATATCCTTCAGATCTTCTGTTTTGTTTTTTATTTCAAGGTTATATCGTTCCCTTGGCTATGGAACCTAAAAAATATAAGCACATTAGGGTTCAACAAGTTTTAAAACTGCAAGCGTTTAGCATAACTACTATAGCTAAATGTTAGTAAGTGACATCAATAGTAGAAAATCTATTAGAGACGAACATTACTAAGCCTATTTTAAAAACCCACATAGGATCCTCACGGTATATAACCTTATCGGACATGCAAAAGCATCTTACCCCAAAACACAAGACAATGAATCAGTCAAGACACGAAACAACAATCCTAGATATCACAATAGCAGACTTTCTAGGAGATGAAAGGACCGGTCCTTAGCTGAAAAAAAGCTCCGAAAAAGGAAGAAGAGGAAGAAAATATTCCACAAAAACAACCACATTTCAATCTCAAGCTTAGTTACAGAGATATCACCATTCTTACAATTCACAAGGAAGCTACCGTTTCCCCCTTGAAACAACATGCCAAGATGATCCCACATAACTGACGGTCGTAAGAGTTGGCAATGAATTGGGAGATGTGCCCTTTGCTGTCATTTTATTTTATGGACTTCTCAAGGTTGACTGGTACTGGGTATATTATGATACAGGGGTTTCTGCAAAACAACACCTTTGTCAGTAATATTATTGAAAAATCAGATTCTATGGAAAATTTATACCTTCCTCGATCTACATTTTGTCACATGAAAGCCCTCAGAACGTTATAAATGATAGAAGAAAAGTAAGCAATAAATCAGAATAACTTAACACCTGTTCGACAGCTATTAAACTTATTCCCTGCCGTCAAGAGAGTTGGCACCCCAGAATTCTGTGGTCAGTCACGACGTGGTAAATAAAATGGAATATTTGTAAAACGATCTGCTAGGTCAATACAACTCAAGTGAGGGAGTAGGTACAGCTAGGGAACACCTGGTTTATGAGCTCTGCTTTATGACTAGATAGATTTTAGGCTGACAGGTATTTTATTGGTTTGTGCGACTGTGTCTTCTGTTGGATCAATTTCTCATGATAAAGGCTGACTTCCTCTTTACCAAATGTTTAGTTTTCCTTAAAAATTACTTCATTTATTAAAGTGATCTTACTCGCCATCCAAAAAATATCTGCAGGAATGCATGGACTGAGTAGGCCTTGTTTGTATTTCGTAACCTGACCGGCATCAGCAAACAATAACCAACTTTGCATGTTTCAACTAACCATTGAAAATATTAAGCATAACATAGAGAAAAAAAGGGATGCTAGAACCAAAATGAGCAGGAATGTCAAAATTGACTTGCTACAAATCAGTGAATTTGAAAAGTAGCAACTTTTTTAAACAAAAATCAATATCTCTGCATTCAAACAAGAGGAATACATATTTTAGACAGATAGTTACTATTTAGCTGTATAAATTCAAACGTTTAAGGATATTTAAGATAGTTTTTACTCACAAGGGTTCCTTCTTTTAATATGTTTTAGGGTGGTAACTTAATTAGAGAGGAGTTTCAGGCTTTCACAAAAAAGGGAAGGTATCCGACAAATCTTTTCATCAAATATCTTAGAGAGAAAATCAAAAAAAACTTTACCGGTCAGAGAAAATAGAGTATCTTTGGAAACTTTGTGAGAAGCCCTCCTGGATGGCAGAACAGCAAGACTGAAATTTGCTGAATAAAATTAATCTGCAGCCTTCAGAATCATTTCTCGACATTCGCCCAGAGTATCGAAGAGTTAAAGTATGCTCAGTGTACAGATCCTATTATTTCTCGGATGTACAGGTGGAAACTTGACAATTTTAAACCACCAAAACGTACTTTGCGTGGGCAATCGACAGTGCTACATCGAGTATGGTGGAAACTTCCAAAACGTATGCTGTTAACGGTGTATTATGTCGTCGAGCACGTAAAAGAGGAAAAAATGTGTTACAAACTATTTTGCCAGGGAAATTGGTACCGAAAGCACTTAAATATTTTCATGGCAACACTTATACAGGTCATTTTGGGGTAGAGGGTACCCTTCGCAGGGCACAGGGAATATGTACTGGCCCACAATGCTAAGTGATATTGAAAAACACTGTTCAGAGTGGATTGCTTGTGAGTTCCGAAGAAAACCAAATCCATCTCTGTGAGCCCCTTAAATTGGTTTTGTGCCTAAGAAACCTTTCGAAATCGTATTTGCTGACATAAATGAACTTTCCATAACAGCAAAGGGAAACCGGTACATTCTCGTATTGATGGACCACTTTACCAAATTTGTAAATGTGTTCCCGATGCCAAATCAAAAGGCAGATACAGTTGCCTGCCTTACTTTTGAAGATTACATCCGGGAACACGGAGTGCCCCTACGGCTTCATACAGCTCAAGGGAAAAAGTTGGAAAGTGATTCTTGCAAACATTATGTAAGAAATTTGGTATTCAGAAAACAAGAACAGCTCCGTATCACCCACAGTCAGATGGACTTATCGAAAGATTTAACCGCACCCTTAGAGAACAGCTCAGAAGATACATAGCCACAAATGGTAAGGAATGGGACGATTACCTTAATCAACTAGAATTTGCATACAATACGTCTAGGCACACTAGTAATGGTTTAGCCCCTTCTTCCTTGTTCACGGGAGGGAACCCCGAACTCCTGCCTCCCCATTGTTAGATATGCAGTGACAGGAGTTTCCCCAGATCCATCAGATTGCGTTGTGTTATTACACAAAAGCCTCAGTCAGGCCTTTCGGGAAGAAGAGAAATTCAATTCAAACGCAAGGAACGTACAAAAGGATAATGATGATAGAAAAAAAGAGAATTAAAACTTACTCCCCTGGGGATAAGGTGTAGATTACCTCTCTCGGAATAGTCGAATCAAACTCTCCCAAGTGGGAAGGCCCGTTTATAATGATGAAAGCAATTCAGAATACTTCCAATCGTCCGATAGTGTACCAAGTTTGAGATCTGGGAAATCCCTTGAAACCCCTGTGTGTACTGTGCATTGTGATAGGCTTTAGCCCTGTAGGTCAAAAATGCCAAACAAAAGGTCCGAAGAGGTGAAATCTTAAAATAATGAACAGGGGTACCCAAATCCTCCTCAGTCAGCATTGTCAGGATCCCTTCCTCTCGTACCCAACCAATCGTCTGGTACCGGCCCCACAGAAACCGTAACTTGTCCACGCGTGACACCCCAGGTCTAGTACGCGGTAATAAGAACAACAGGATCAGGGCGTCAGACAACGATCCCTGCTCGTTTTAGAGATTTTCATTTATACTACCCTTAATTTAACCAAGATTGGTTATACTATGAATAATCCTATGAAAAACAGCTTAATGTTTTTGTTTGTGTAACGTATTGTACATAACTTTGTTCGTTTGAAGTAAACCATACCACATCATGGCAGACTTAACACGTTTAATGGTTTATTGTACTTTGCGCATGTTGCATGTTGTACATAAAAAAAAATTGGTGTAATCGAAGGAAAATATATATATTTTCATCTTCCCTTCAGCTATTACTCTAAATGTTGTAAATGTTTATACAACCGAAGCTGTGTTCTTCCACGTGCAACGGCAGGAATTATGCAAAGACTATTTTCAAACAATATGTGATGAAATTCTAATATAAATCGAGTTCTACTATAGTAATTAGAAAAATTTATACAATGACTAACTACAAATGACAATTCAAAGATCATGTATATATTTGTACAAAGTGTAATAAGTGTAAAGAAGTTTGAAAGAAAATGAGGGCATTTTCCAAGGAAAGAGGGAGTGATGTAAGAGCGTAAGTAAAAGTTGTATTCGAGTTGCTAAGTTACCGTAATTATTTTATTAAATGTGGTAATGAGGCAGCTGTGTGTGCAGCTGCATGTATGTGAGTGTTATGTCCGTTATTTTTGTTAATTAGGACTAGTCTTTGTTGCAAATTGTATTCGACTGAGATGGCATTCTGTTGTCGGAATTAAGTTGGAGCACTTCTGTAATAGACAACCAATGCACGCAACCCATCGTGTCTGTCTTTCCTTTCCTTGTACAAGTGTTACCAGTTCTATTAATTCGAAGATATTCTAAGTTTGTTTCCCGGCTCCGCAATTACTGATGGACAACGCCCTAACAGGCCGATGCACCAGAACTCCTAAGAAACTCCTTTGAAACCCCACGTTAAATTACCCACTGTAGCTCTCAGTAAAAATAAAACAAAAACTATCCCCACAAAGTATTGACGATACGCTTATAAGTGATAACAAAAATAACAAAAACAAGCCTACAGATTAAGAACGACATGATTAACGCAACATTAATAAGCATATCTAAAGTTTTCCTTTCTTTCGTCTCCTGTGTTTGGTACTTTCATATCAAAAATTAATTTTTTGTCTACTTTGGTTTACTCCTCTTAAAGTCACTGACGTGCCATTTCCTATTTTAACATCCAAGGACAACTGTAACTCAGATTACGTAAAATTGCAGAATGTCACGTAGCATCAAACAAATAATTATTGCGGATGAAACGGACTGATGGTCTGCTGTCGTATTTTATAGTACAGCTCTTGCTAATTTCAAAGATTGGTTAACATACGTTTCAGTACTCAAAGGAGTCACCTTGATAAGGGGATTCGGGTTTGTATAATCCCGTGAACGTCATTATAAAATGCCTGCCTTGGAATACGGAGGATGAGAAGCCAATGAAACTATCAAAGGTAAATTTTTAACAAAAATTTCGTTAAAATGGCTCCAATCCCACAAACGTGTAAATGTAAACAGGTCTTGTAAAAGCCTGTCAGACGGACGTTTATTTCCCATCCGTTTATGAACACGTATCACACTATAATAATACCATGCCTGCTAAGGTGGAAATCCTTAACTTACGAATGAACTCAAGGAAATACGCCACCCTGAAGCTCTCTGATAGTGCACCAAACAAAACAACCTACCACTGATGTTTCAACTACTACTTTTTTAAAGTCAATGACCCTTTTCTTAATACACTTACAAAGGATTATGGTTCAGAGTTTTGGTACTCGTCGTTTTATGCCACAGTAAAATTTTATAGATAACAACGATGTACATTAAATACCTATCTCATAATCCCGTGTAATTCCTATTTGAAAACAGTCTATGCTTTGGCGTTGCCGAAATGAAATTGTATAGTGTACTTACGTTGCCTTCTTACATAAACTGTTGTCGTGACTCGCACATATTGCTCAACACACTTTTCTATAATGTTGCACTGAGCGTTATGCACACAATTTTGTTATGACAACTAGAGGTAGAAAAAAGCACGTTGGAGTAGTCATTACCTGTAACCCACAACAACAGGTTCTGCAGAGGCTGTCCTTCTAAGTGGGTGTGGCATAGTGCTTTTCAGTACGCATTTCAAAAGGGATGAGAAATGAACATCCTCATGGGAAGCTGTTACGAGGCCTGTTTGAGTTTAAACCTTTCTAGTTCTGAAGGTATTTTATCGAAATTTTGGTGACAATTATCCTATAAAAGTTTAGTTGTTATCTATTTTTGCCACTCAAGCGAGTGTGAACTGTATGACTTAGATTAGCACACCCGTATGTTGAATTATTGGATTATTATATGCTTTTTGTAAGTGTAAGAAGGGTAGGCGATGCCTTTAGCTAACGTTACACTCAGTTATCCAAGGATTAACCTGACATTTGGAAGCTTTGTACACCCCATTTCTAAATATACCTCAGCTAACATGTTCTTTGCGTTGCTAATCGATATAGTGCACCTTTCTTTGATCTTCAATGGAAACAAGGGCAAAGAGCCGTGCTGTTCTAGGTACTGAAATTCAATAATTGAAACATAGCGACAATAATGAATGTTTTTATGGGCTGAGTCTTTTTTTTTTGTGGTGGCTGTATACTGCTTTCACTTTCAATTCGTGTAATAAACTTTTCATCGGAGTTTTCAACAGAAAAGCGCAACATATAAAAGAACCGCTTTCAAGGATATTTATTTCGAGATTACAATAATAGCAACTACATTGTTCATGAACAGTTCGGGCTCCATCTGATAAGACTTATAACAAAATTTAAAATCTGAAACAGGAACTGTTAATCCACTAAAAGTTAATGTTGGCTAATTCAATGTTTCTGAAAGAAATTTGGGCGCGAGCATTCAGGAAAATTTCATAATTTAAATGGTGTGAAGATCTAAGTAAAATTGTTGGTAGTTCTGTGTTATTCATTCTGCATGGGGGATTAAACAGGACCCCACCAGGGCCCCAGAACTCTTTCAATTCCATACAGTGTTGCCAATTCCGGGCCAGTTCCAAATCTCATTTCATTAAAAAGGTCATATTTGGATTCATTTTTGTAGTCTGGCTTCACCGTGTAATGTACGTGACTGTGGCTGACCATTCATGCATTTAATATGTACCAGCAACATTGTATATTTAGAGAGCATTAATGAAACAATCATTCAAGTTCTATTGACTCGGATGGATGTAGATCCAAGTCAGAGTCCCGCTGCAGCCTATTTTGGCCCAATTTCCATTGTGGGACCACCCAGTCCTGGCCAATTCCGAGTCGAGCGACTCGAGCCAGGAATCGAATATGAGCCTGGACTCGGGGTTACAGCCCTGCGAAAAATGGCTAACGCATTTTACAGAACACGACGAACAAAGCCTACAACAGGAAAACAGATCCGAAAACGTCGGAAACACAAAGGAAATTTGAACTGCGGGAATTTTTTTAAATGATTTTATTAACCGTTGACTTAATGGCCAGGACTGCAATTCTCTACAAAAATGTATAAAATGTTTTCAACTCGAATGGGCCACTTGTGAAACTCATTAAATACAAACTACAAGGCAATGGTTTTCGTTCCTGTTAATCTATTGTATTTTCCATTGAATTACGATGAGTGTGATACTGAAAAAATGGTATCAAACCCCGGGCCAATAAATTCTGCTCCACCTTCTTTTTTCCTTAAACTGTAAAATCTATAACCTAGAAAAAGACTAAAGAATGTAGTATTATTGTTTTCGTTCAGATACCTTTGCTGTATTTTTATGTTGTAAGGGGTTTCCTTATTATGCAGTGACATTTTCTAAATTGATAAATGGATGTGCATGTATATTGACAGAGGGCCACATTTATTATCAAAACATAGCTGGACGCAATCGCTATAGTGGGTTTTCCATAGTTTTATAATATCGTGTAACACAGTCACAAGCAAACGTACACAGGTGAAGGGAATGGTCGTCAATACTACGTAAACTTTTCAGTTCTTAATTTTGACCCCTTTAAAACAGCCAAAAGAGGTAATAAGAGAAAAAATGTGCATCCTCGGTAACTGAGGGAGTGTATGTAAATCTGTTATCAGAATAACTTTCTTACTTAGTATTATCACAACCTCAGTGTTTTGTTTTGAGAGTACATCATGTAATTTTTGGATCCAAACTATGTAATTTTGGTTGTCATCAGAACATGTGAAGTGCAGCTTTCCAAGCATCCACTGTTTAGTGATACCATGGATATGTGCTTTAAAACGAGTTACAACTGAACACGAAGATTGTTGTGAAGTGTACTTAACCTGAGGAGATAACCAGTTAGGAAGTAACCATTAAATATTAAAGCAGTCAAATCGTTTATCTAGCACTTACAATTTAACTTTTTTCACCTTGGCAGTCTTATTCATGTCTGTTGCTACCATAAATTAGAGTTCTATGGTATACGAGGAAATGCACTTAAAAGGATTTCTAGCTACCTCACTGTTTACAGTTTACATCTTTAAAGAGCACTGAATCTGAGTTTCGCGAAATTAAGTATAGCGTACCACAAGGATCCATTTTAGGACCGTTTCTATTTATTATTTACGTAAATGACCTCTGTCATGTCTCCTCTTTAGCTCACACCGTACTGTTTGCTAATGATACCATTATTTCTTTGAAAGTGATAATATAAGTGTTTTTATTCTATTGTTTGTAAAGAAACTGGCAAGTGGTTCGCTGCTAATCAGTTGTCTCTCAATGTCGATAAAAGTAATTATATTGTCTTTAGTACACAACGTACATTTAAGTGGAAACAACATATCCAAATGAATGGTAAATAAATAAACAAGGTAGATTCCACCAAATTTCTCGGGGTAAATATTGACTCAAGGCTTATTTGGAATAACCACATCTTATTACTTTCAAATTCGATTGCTCGAAATGTTAGCGTGATTTCAAAATTAAAATACATTCTCCTCCAGCCTATTCTTAAAACCCTTTGTCAAAGTTTAGGTATTCCCCACCTCTCGTATTGTTCTATTATCCGGTATGGAACCAGCTATAAAAACTTAAATCGATTATTTATTTCACAAAAACGAGCTATTTTTCACATTGCTCAAGTTGACTTCCGTGATCACACCGGTCCTCTGTTCCGACTACTTAATCTCTTGAAGTTGAAGGATTTGGTCAGAGTGAATGTTGCTTGTTTTGCCCATTAAGCTTTACATCATGCCTTGCCGCCTTTTATTTTAGAGATTTTTTTCCACAGCAATAATGAAGTACATACCTGTAGCACCCGTCATGCAAATTATATCCACAACCACCCCTGGCGCACAAATTTTGGTCACTTTAGTCTGCGAAAACGTGTTATCAATGTTTGGAATTCTCTTCCCCTCCATTTCCAACGGCTGCAGTCTACCCCCTAACGTAAGAGAAAATTAACTCAGCAGAGCATTAGGGGATATTAATTTGCTTTCTTTTTTGTAATTTCTTTGATAACTATGAATGCTTTTTCTTACTGTTTTTATTATATTGATAGACTTTATTTCTTTTCCTTCTTATTTTGTATTTCTCTAGTTTAACTAAATTTTATACAGGAAGTGCTCTACTTTTTTAAGATTCCTATCTTTGTAGAGCACTTTCTTTCACAACTGCTTATTTTTGTAAATCAAATTTAACTTTAACTTGTACATGTTCTGTGTGCTGTTGTGAAGAAACAAATACATGAAATGAAATAAACTGAAATGAAAGGAGGTTTGATGTTTAGCACGTTGCCCCCCCCCCCCTCCCTTACCTCCTTCTCCATTGAGCTCCACTGTTCATAAAACTTATTCGAGTGTCATAGGCAAATAAGCAGAAGAGATATTTATATGCTTGTTGGTGTTAAATTCTAAACAGTTTGAACAGGGAGCTGTTACGCTAACTCCCTGGTTTGCATACTTTATTCAACTTGCAGATGTTGTATCTCTGTTCACCATGTAACACAGGATGAAACTGATGTAATATTAAAAAAGTGAAAAACGCCCTGATACTGAAAATTGATTGTCTGTTGGCACCGCAAAGGAAAGGTGCGAAATTTCCGAATGTGTTCTTTAAGCTATGTCACATAACTGGAACCTTTGTGCTGTTCCTGACACTTTTTAAGATAATTATTTAAACAAAGCTTATCATTAAAAAAATTACAAAAAAAAAAATGTTGCTGGCAAATATGAAGGTTTAAAGAAAGTGTTGCAGATATTTCTGCTATTAAAATGATATCTCTAAGTTCAGTACTTGTCATACTCATTCCTTGTTATGCTTGCCTATACTAATACTTGTTACAACAGAGTTAGATTAGATTTAACGAAACACCAACACGAATGTGTTATATAGTGTCAACTAGATAAATACGGTTCAAGTTCGGTTTCAAATACAGTGCAAGTCCTCCCTTTTGTCGCCTCTTACGACAGGCGGGGAATACCGTGGGCATATTCTACAACCCCCAGCCCACAGGAGGCAATAGAGTTATATTCCTACTCATACTCAGATTTTGTAGGTCATACTATTACGTTAATGCAAAAGATGGTACTCATACTCATGAGAAAGATATGTTCTGGTACTTGTACTAGAACTCAAGTCACAGAAAATTCCCCCTGTGCTGGTATTTATTACATTGTACTCATGCTAACAGTCTGGTACTAGTACCTGTTTCCTTCAATTAAAGGGAGTGTTGTATTTACAGTGCACCAACATGAACTGATATGAAAGGTTTTGTAATCATTTATAATCATATAACCATCATAAACTCATTCAATCTCACTGATAAAATCAAGCAATAGCTTTATCTCCCCAAAATATTACACATTACAAAACTTACAGATGTTGCATAACATAAAATTTTGAAAGTTTGCGGCAACAGTTTAATATTGAACTACAAATAATGAATTTCTTTTCTTGAGAACCGTATTTCTTGAGAATATTGCCACTATGCAGCCTTAAATATGAGTTAATTATCGTTTTGTGCCTATAAATCATGGTTTTAAGGGTATGAAAATTTTTTGTTACCATAAACACAATATTTCCCTTCAACTTAAATTACAGCAGCAAAGAGATTGATGCCTGAAAAAATGAAATGAAGTTGTTATTTTTCCACAGAATGTTTTGACATTCTAAGGGATCTTCTATTTCCATTATTTTCAACGGCATAAAAAACATGTGTAGAAGGAGGGAAAAATGTTATCAGGGGAACGGTGGGCGGGGCGATTATAAGATCCATGGACGTTTTCTTCAACCGATGCTAAATAACAATGATTTTTTGTTGAACATCTTTTTATTTTTTATGGCTTCACTAAGGAGGGGGTGGCTTACGCGATCCATGGGCGTTTTCTTCAATTGATGCTAAATTACAATGATGTTTTGTTGAACATCATTTTATTTTTCATTGCTATACCTTTACTGGGGAACAATTTCAAAAAAAAATGTTACAAATGATATATCAAAGTTTTAAAAGGTTTAACAAGAAGATTGATTGTTTTTACATTAAAATGAAGGTGTGTCATGAAGCAGCTGAACTGGTAGATAAAATATGTTTCATCAATCAAGTGTTATTGGTGTTTATGCACGGTTCACTGTGTCACATCAGTGCAGAGAGTACAAAGCTAAAAAAAACTTAACTAAACTAAAACAAAGTGTCAACTCTCCATGATGTAGTTTCATGGTGTGTTTTATCTTTTTCAATAATAGCTTTTGTTAAATGCAAGGTACCTGGTCTTGAATGTTGTGTTAGCTCTCTGATGACTTGTGAGTTCCTCTAGCCGGTATTGATGGGGTCCTTGGCCTCTCTGATGATGCCATAAAACAAAACCCTTTTTACATCAACTATGTTAATATTACAATCTTTTACTTAATGCATTGTTAAATCTGTTTCAGAGGATGTGTGATGTGCTTTTGTTTAACAGACCTAACGTTATCAAACAACTCAGTGACTTACTTGCCAAAGTTAGTGACTGGCTTCATGATGCTGCATATACTTATAGCCATAAATGATTAAAAGTAGTACCTTGTTCCAGTTGCACTATTTAACATTTCTTCCCCATATGTGGCATGTATTTAAAAGTTGAAAATACACTTAAAACACGTGAAAAAATGTGTAAAGTCATGTATATGTATATTTTTTGGTCCAGAAAGAATATCAAACATGCAGTAATAGAAAAGACTATAAATCTTCAAATTCCCCCTGTGCTGGTATTTATTACACTGTACTACTGCTGTAAGTCTGGTACTTGTACCTGTTTCCTTAAATTAAAGGGAGTGTTGTATTTACAGTGCACCAACATGAACTGATATGATGTTAATGTACGGTTTACTGTGTCACATCAGTGCAGAGAGTAAAAAGCTAAAAAAAGCTAAACTAAACTAAAACAAAGTGTCATCTCATATTTGTGCATCTAGGATGTAGTTTCATGTTGTGTTTACCTTTCTTAATCATAGCTTTTGTTAAATGAAAGTTATCTAGTCTTGAAAGTTGTGTTAGATCTCTGATGACTTGTTAGTTCCTCTAGCTGGTGTTGATGGGGTCCTCGGCCTCTCTGATGATGCCATTAAACAGACACCCTTTTACATCAATTATGTTAGTATCATAATCTTTTACCTAATGCATTGTTAAATCTGTTTCAGAGGATGTGTGATGGGTATTTGTTTAGCAGACCTAACGTTATCATACAACTCAGTGACTTACTTACCAAAGTTAGTGACTGGCTTCAAGATGTTGCATATACTCATAGCCATAAATGATTAAAAGTAGTACCTTGTTTCAGTTGCACTATTTAACATTTCTTCCCCATATGTGGCATGTATTTAAAAGTTGAAAATACACTTAAAACACGTGAAAAAATGTGTAAAGTCATGTATATGTATATTTTTTGGTCCAGAAAGAATATCAAACATGCAGTAATAGAAAAGACTATAAATCTTCAAATTCCCCCTGTGCTGGTATTTATTACACTGTACTACTGCTGTAAGTCTGGTACTTGTACCTGTTTCCTTAAATTAAAGGGAGTGTTGTATTTACAGTGCACCAACATGAACTGATATGATGTTAATGTACGGTTCACTGTGTTACATCAGTGCAGAGAGTAAAAAGCTAAAAAAGCTAAATTAAACTAAAACAAAGTGTCATCTCATATTTGTGCATCTAGGATATAGTTTCACGTTGTGTATGACTTTTTTAATCATAGCTTTTGTTAAATGAAAGTTACCTAGTCTTGAATGTTGTGTTTGATCTCTGATGACTTGTTAGTTCCTCTAGCTGGTATTAATGAGGTCCTCGGCCTCTCTGATGATGTCATTAAACAGATTCCCTTTTACATCAATTATGTTAATATCATAATCTTATCCCTAATGCATTGTTAAATCTGTTTCAGAGGATGTGTGATGTGTTTTTTTTTAGCAGACCTAACGTTATCATACAACTCAGTGACTTACTTGACAAAGTTAGTGACTGGCTTCATGATGCTGCATATACTCATAGCCATAAATGATTAAAAGTGGTTCCTTGTTCCAGTTGCACCATTTAGTATTTCTTCTCCATATGTGGCATGTATTTGAAAGTTGAAAATACACTTAAAACATGTGAAACAATGTGTAAAGTCATGTATATTTTGTTTTGTCCAGAAAGAATATCAAAGATGCAATAATAGAAAAGACTATAAATCTTCAAATTGTCACGCTTTAATATACATAATGTCAAATTTTCCACGTTAAGAATGTAAACTTGCAGGTCAGGAGACTGATCAGCTCACACCAGAGATGGTAAGGCAGTTCCCCAATATTAACCATGTCAACATGTTAAGTTGACCACCACAACTTTGTAATTTTTACAACATTCTGGTGACAGGAACATAATATTGGGTAAAGTTTTAACCAGGATATTGGTAAAACTAAAAACAGCATCCAGGTGAAATTCACTTCGGTTATGGTTGAAAAAATTTACCAGGAATGTCTGGTTAAAGTAACTAGGATAATATAGTTACAATAGCAATATGGACCCTGGTGAAAAATTCACCAACTCCTCGTAAAGTTTCGTGAGGTTTTTTTAAGTGTGTGGTTATCACTGATATGGCGGTTAAAATGGACGTATTTCAGAGCATCTTATTGGCCATTCCAAATAATCATGATTCTCTGCCCTTCCCAAATCGGCGCGCGACATGTTTGACATCCACCAGTCTGGGTAGGAGAAGAACAGATTCCTCCATTAGGGATGTGCTTTGTTTCATATTATATTCGAAACATATGTGAAATTGTTAAGCCTATTTGTGCTAGTGTGGTTGGATATTTTCATGTAAGGATATTGTCTGCAGGACTCTCAAGGCTATTGTCATGCGTGGTGCACACATTGAGAGAAGTGTTGGATATTTTCCTCCACAAGAACGTAGGATTGTAAAGTCCAAGTGTCACGGTTGAAGGCAAACATTCAAAATGCTTAATGGGTCTTGTAAGTGACGTCCGACACAGTTACGTTTAAAAAATGACACTCTGGGCTAACGTTTGGTGAATGTGGTATTTAAGCGCTGTAGGGGTGTCGTCTATCGTGTTCTTAATCCAACAAATAACAAGCCAAGGGATTTTGCAAAATGCGCAAATTCGTTCCATAGTTTCTGAAAACTTAAAAACGACGAGGAAGGGCTCTTTGAGTACGTACGTAGGTAATAACGGTGCTACTGTATATGGGCGGAGTACACATGTAGGAAGTAGTTATGCATGCAAGCCTTACTTTGTTCGCTTTAGCCAATTCTAATTTAAGCAATATTTTACGTCTACTTAAGACTACTTTTGACACGCGTTCTTCAGATGCGCCTCATCTTCATCATCATCATCATCATCATCATCATCATCATCATCATCATCATCATCATCATCATCATCATCATCATCATCATCATCATCATCATCATCATCATCATCATCATCATCATCATCATCATCATCATCATCATCATCATCATCATCATCATCATCATCATCATTATCACTATGATGCCCTCAAAAACTGTATAATGGTAGATAAAATTAAGTCAAACCCCCTTCATTATTAAAATCTGATGATTTGTAAGACAGCCAAATCTTCAATGTAATTGTTTTAATTTTTTAAATACCTCAGGATTTCCTGGGCGTCGTCCCCTGGACCCCACCAGGACGTTACTCCAGGAACCCCATCCTGCTTCCTGGGGGCCCTGAACACCAAGACTTCAATCGAGCGCTTCGCCCTCCCGCAGAACCTTAGGCGCCATTTGGTATTTGGCTCGGATGTGCCTCCCACTTTGAGACACCATACCCCGCCCCTGGGCATATCCCTTCAAGCGTCAACTAATATGACTCAAAACAAAGAGTAAAATGTTACCATTTACAGCGAATAGATAATGCTGCTTGTGGCAGATTTAATGCAGCCAATTGGTAAGCTAGTTTGAAAGAATAGAAAACTGTATGAGTCAATTAAAAACTGAGCATTTGATAGTGTTACGATCTATCAGGCTTGCAGAATCGCTAAGTGTTTTCAAGTGAAGAGGATTGTTCATACATGTTATAGGGTTTGGATAATGGAAAGGTCCAAGTCAAGATAAAATTTTCCACACTTGCAAGGAAACTTAAACGATGAAAACCCTGCTAGAAACATGTCAATTCATGCTGCTCTCATAGTTGGTAATTTTTTTGAAGCAGACACAAAAGCTCAAAAGTGTCTTTCCGAAAACAAATATTTATACATTTTCTTCACCCTGAAATCCCAAACTCTTCCTGAAAAAAATCCCAAACCCTCCAATTTGTCGTTACCGTGACGTCTCAAAATACTGTGCTCGCCTTCCGTTTGGCAACTTGCAGGTTGCATTGGGACTTTGGGTTGCTTCATCTTTGCCGTGTAGGTTAACGAATTTGTGTTCAAAAAGGAAAAGAAGAAAGATGTTCAGAGGAAGAAGAGACAGAATAAGCACAAAAACAAGAGAGAAAACGAAGGAGAAGACGTAAAAGCAAAATAAGAAAGAAAACTGCTAGTAGGACGGTTTCCTTACATTGTTAACAGTTACGGTTACTTACGAACTCAATACAGATCTGGCATTATAGAATATGTTTATTAGGACTGAAGTGTTTTAGTAGCAAATATGCCCTTGAAATCAGGTCCAATAGATGAAAACCATTTGCTTGATATGTTTCCAGACCTTTGTAATCAGCATCATCCAGCTGATGAAGAGAACAAAGTTCTTGACTTGTCGCTAGTAAGTGTGTTTCACCTATTGGACTTGTTCTTAAGGAAATGTTTGGCAAAAACCTTGGTATTTAGAACATCTTTCAGTTGTATTAGTGTAAACATGTACATATCACCGCTGCAGAGTACTATCAACGACTTGTTATTGTTAAATATAAAATGGAAAAGATGCTTTATGGTCCTGCCAAGAAGCATTTAAAACTTTTTAAGTTGCAAGTCAACACACGTGAAGTTATTTATTTTGAGTTTTAGCATTCAGCGATATAAACTTCAAAATAATATAGCACCTCATTGAATCATAATTCCATTTTTCTTTCGGTAATGATATATTGTAAAGTTTTGAAATCATTCTGATGTAATGATTCAAAATCTTACAGCACAAAACCTAATTTAGAATTGCAGAGAGCACTAGAGTAAACCAAACTTAGTTTAACAATGAAACTAAAATCATTACACATGAAATGGACTAAACGGAGACGCCAGTCATCTTGACCGGTACATCGTTAACTAAAATACCGCGGAATCCCTCTCATTTTTAATCTCACCTTCCATTTTTTGTGTTCCAGCTAGCAAGTATACATAATCAAATTATGTATTTAATTTATAAATGTTTCCTTCATCGAGCTTTTTTCGTAACGAATAAAATACTGTATTGAAACTACAGTAAGTCTGTTGTTGAAACTAATTCTAATTTTACATTTGTAATAGCTTATATTGATTCGATAAGGCTGTACATCTATTACTCTGGTGCACACAATTAATGCTATTTTTTAAAGTTTATGACTGAGAGAAAATAAACGTAAACTTGTGATAAAATCAACACTGACTTTAAACCAATCCATCCTTCTTCAGTGGTTTTAATCAGTTCAGCTGTTCGCGAGTGCCTATATTCAATTTCCTCTAATCAACTTTTTGTAAAGACTGCGCTGTGTTATTTCCTACTAACTTGAATTATTTTTAATTATGTTCTATCTTACTAAAGGTGATCTCACAGGATTTGATATAATCGAAGTTGAGCTAGTTTGCACATAGAGATTTTTATCTCCCGTTTCTTTCATCAAAACGGAGAAAAAAAGAGTCTCCTAAGTCCGTCTCGAACTGCAGAGGGAAAGGACCTATCGATCGTTTGTAAATTGAGGTTACATTGTTTGCTACCATGTTTCACTAAAATGAAGTGTAGATTTAAATTTAATTAAGCCGACATCCCACTTAGTCTTGATCTACGTCAAAGGCTAACGTTAATTGGTATGTAGCCTACCATGGAAGATATATAGGCGTAAGAAAAGATCTTGTGTAGGGCTAAGTCTGTAGGGATTTTCAAAAAGTTCAGTAGGAGTGCCTGCCTAATGGGAAAATTCTTCAAGTCAAATAAACTTGTTGCTAGGAAACAGAGTGTAATCACCAGACGAACTGTAGCAGGGATTGGTGCCCTCCTTACACGTACATTTCTTCTCGATCATTGGTCCAACTTTATTCAAGAACTCCTGGAAGATTTCTGGGCAAACTCTCTGGAATGAAACGTATTAAGGTATGCCCTCAGCAGCCAGTTCCTGCATAGTGGTATCATATTCAGTTGCGTAGCTAGAGGCTTTGGCACCCACTGGTGCAATAGTAGAAAATTGCGCCCCAATTATAATTATACTATCGTGAAATAAACTGATATTGGTTGTATAGGCTTTAAGCATATCTGCACCGTACCATGCACTGTAAAACTAAGCAGGGGTGGCCCCAGGATTTGACCGATGGGGAAAAGCTCACCGAAGAGGGGCTAACAACCCCATGTTCCGACAAAGGCGATAAGTTGCCCCCCCCCCCCCAAAAAAAAAAAAATCGAGAAACGTAAAATATTCGGCGCGCTAAGCGCCTGGAAAAATTTTGACCTATTTTGGCAAAAATTTAAAAATTTGGGGCTGTTCTTGAAGAAAATTTGAAAAATTTGGGTTTTTTAAGTAAAAGTGGAAAATTTCGGGTCTTCATTAAAGAATCCTCCGCCGTAGTTCTCGATTCAGTCGAAACTCAAAACTCCCTATTTGAATTCTGATTGAAGAGTGTCAAGAAGAAGGAACATCGAATTAGGAGTTGTTTGAAATTTAACTCACCTTCGATGGAATCTGCCCAGTCTTAATAATCGCGCGGCATGGCGGTATATATCATTCCATCTTTCAAAATATACTGCTTTGGAACTGTACACTGAAGTACCCGAAATTTCCCTGACATGTAGTCAATACAGAACAGGATAAAAAGAGAGAAATATGCTAAAATACATTGATGTGTATCTTACAAGGAAATCTGTTCTTATGAAGCGTCAGCCATGTCGAACTTCGCACTAAGATGTAGGTTTATGTACAAATAATACAAAATCCAGGCTAAAATTAGCATGATAGCACCTATGTGGTCGCAAGAAGTCGCTAGATGTGAGAGTAATTAGCTCGCAACCGGTCGCAAGCGCAGATGATCGCAAGAGCTCGCTAGAAAAGGCGGTCGCAAGAGCTCGCAAGGCATCGCAAGAGCTCGCAAGCCGTTGGTCGCTAAGTGGGAGGCCGGCTTAGTGTTTCTCTCTATGGTTTTCTAAAGGGGCGATGGACAAACAGATTATTGGTTCTATTCCTGCCTAGTTAATTGAACTGTGTCCTTAGGCAATATGCTTCATCTCATTCAAAAAGTTCAAATAGGTAGCATACAGCTAAGTTGAAAAGGTTAAACATCAGGCAAACAAGCGCTAGAGTATATGAGCATTTCGAATCTCTTTTAAGACTGCACTATTATCATATCACTTCACTCTGCAATCGCAATTCTAATACATACACCATTTCCGTTACTAGCGTGCTGCTAGATAGGATTTTGCCGCTGTCAGAGTACCCTTCACCTATATCTAAATATCGTGGCCGATGATACTAGGGATGCAACACCCGCTATTGCACAGTTACCAAGCACCCTGTCTTATCAGAGTGTGTGATAAGCGTCAAATAATTATCTTCTGGACCGAGCCTTAGGCGAAGAAAGAAAATAATCATCGCTGTTGATAAACTTTACGTTTTTGGCAAGTTTAAAGGAAGCAAACTTTGATCATAAATATTAAGTCTGCTTGCTCAAAATGCATTATTTTTTAAGGACATTGAAAATAACGAATGTTTCACTATAGTACTTTCATAAGTTCTTCCTTTGTAAATCGAAACTAAAACGTCGGGTCTGCCATAATCTTTGAGGGAACAGCACTTGAGTCATGGAAATCGTTACTAATGTAATAATCATTTCACCTTGTTATTTAAATTTATGTACACCTTGTTATGTTACACTTGTTTGAGTTTCCTTAGGGGACGAAGAGCTGTGATTTTTCCCACTTAGTGGTGATGGCAATGGCGAAGTGGGCTGGTTTGCAATCCCAGGAGGACATTTCTTCAATCGATTCTGTATTTATTCCTTCCCAGCATTAGGTATTGTTCATACTATCTTGTATGGACCAGTCCTTCTTCCTGCCAGTTTTTGACTTTTTTCCGCCGTATTATCAATTTTATTATCATTACCGTTTTTTTTTTGTTTGTTTAGCCTGAGATGTGGGCTGTCCTCGATTACTTGGTTGAATGTCGTACGTAACCTATCCTGCAAACCTGTGCAGTATTCGGCACGTCCTGGAGTTGCGGTTCCACAGAGTAACGCAATTTAGAAGCGTGTTCACCAATGTGTCGGATGCTATGGTAGCGTACATCTAATGAATGAAAAAGAAACAAAAACAAAAACAAACAAAAAACAGGAGTAGAAATCATGTGGCGATATCATGCAAATGCAATAATATAAATGCGCACAAGGTACCTGCATATCAATTTACCCTTGTCATAATTCAAATTTAACAATGCATTTAGAATTATTATTAAACCTGCCACTTATGATGTATAAGGGAGATGAGATATTGTACTTCACCTGACTCCGATATATGGAGCTGTGTAGGAGTGTCTGAGTTGTGTCTGACTATGTATGTACGTGTGAGAAACAAAAACACTTTTCTCTAGCTTCTCTTAAAACGGAAGTCCGATCAACGTCAAACCTGGTGGGTAATGTACCTGACCATTAGAAATCATATCATAAATCAAATCATACATTCAGATTGATAAGATAATATTTCACACAATATTTTTTGTGGCTAAACTGGAGGAGGAGGGGTGGGACAGTTAGGTTAAAAGTCAAATCTGTGAACATTTTGTAAAATTGGTTATCACCAACGCCATATAAATCATATCTGATCAGATAACAAAGTTGGTGGATAATTACGTTACCATGAAAGTTTTTGCCTGCTTAATAGTTGACCTCATTGGTTACAAATCAAGAAGTTGAAGGTTAAATGAGCCTATTTGTTCTTCATTTTTGTCTTCCCTTTTTGTTAGATAATATCATTACATAATATCGTTGAAACAACACGTGATATGTAGATTTAGATTTTTTGAAAACGAAACCCTATCCCTTCAGTCACCTTTCAAACAGAAGTCTTTTAGCCTATATTTCAAACAGTTGTTGAAGTTTGATTCATTCTGAATATAAAAATTATAATTTTTGGAAGCCAACTAGATCTATTTTCCCCGCTTCTTATTGAAGAAATTTATAATTCAATGCCTGTCAAAATGGTGGGGTTTGCCAATTAACTATTAGATAAAGATGGCCAGGTGTTCCTGTTTTGTCTGACTCTTGGTCAAACTGTGAAAATACCTTGAACAAGTATTTCTTACCGTCTAACCGCTATTTCCCAAATGTCTGCATGATTTTTAAACAACCACCCAAATGTCAATTTGAGAACGACTCATATTCCTCTAAAAAGAGTGGAATTTTAAGCTTCTGCTTATATCATGTTATAACATGATCGGGTACTATTCCCTAAAAAAATCAACAGTTCACAGACTTGGTAGCGTCAGATAGTGAACCGCCTACCCCCCACTTTACAAAGTACAATCATCACCCAATGTTTTGGTTTTCCCTGTTTCATGACACTTCGGGGATGGCTGGGAAGGAATTACACTGACAGAACTTTCAACCCGTTGTATTCCCTTGCTCCATGCCCTTGCTGGATACAAACACTTTGTATCGACTTAAATGAAGGGACATAATCTCACAGACTCGTTCTCGTTAACGATTTCTTTCTTCTCAACCCCCGCTACTTCAGAAGTAATGGCTAACTTTTCTACGTTGCCTCAGCAACTAGTCAATCTGACGTAAACCCTACCCAAACTATATCCTTTGATAACGAGATTAAAATCAGTGTATAATATCCATGTTAAATTGTGGGTTTATATGCTATGTAAACAAAGGAACTTCAAATATTCGAGCTGGGTAAAACTCGGCAAGTATATAAATTTAAACCCTCGTGAGAATAACAAATACTACCACAGACTTGTAACTCATAGCAACAAGAATAATTTCTTGCCATTGCGGTGCGCCTGGTTTCCGCCATTAATACCCCAGAGAATCTTTTCAGAAAGCTCATTTTTAAGGTATAAGTGCATAGCAGTTTTAGAATGACTCATAATTGCATTCAAATAATCAGCGACTAACACATCAATAAGCTACAACTCTTGTTTCTGTATTCTAAAATTTGAGAAAATAAATTGTTTACCGAGGCAAATAGTTTACGACATTCCTGGACAAATATTTCTCATGGAACAAGGAAAGATTTCGTGAAATGTTAAATGTGAATGTGAATGTTAAATCTCACTGATCGTAGTGACCTTTCTATTGACAAATAAACGAAACTTAGAATTGTGTTGTTTACTAACGTTCCTCACATGTAAATTTGTATTTTTGAAGAATATCATACTTTGAGTGGAGGAATTATGTTACGTGACACCGTATTCTTCGTTTCCCTAGTTTGTGGAATACTAATCATCAATAAAGCTTGTAAACGTCATTATCGTATTTACGACAACTGTGAGAACCATTTCCCCTCAGGTTGCTGTACCCTAGGGACGGCTTTTGTTTGTAGTGGTGTGAATCTCACAAATGCCAATGACTTCGCGGAAGAAATTCCAAACACAATTTCCGTTCTGACCATAGCCAATATAAACACGACGTTCATCAATAATGGTGACTGGAAGTTTTTATCCAATTTGACTAGTGCATTTGTGCATTTGTCATTTAACAATAACAGAATTTTAACTCTCTGGGACCTCGAGTCTGTGTATTTTAATGATCTTGACAAACTGGATTACCTTTCGTTGTCGTTTGGGGACTTGCAAATATTTTCAGTGGGAAAATTATAAAAATTGCAGTCACTAAGGTACCTTGATTTACATTGTAATGAGTTGCAAAGCGTTGGTGACGGGCACTGCAATTTCTCTAAGCTTAATTAATTGATTCTTAGCAACAACTGCTTAACATCTGTGAGAGCGCAACTCAAAGGATTGGAAAACCTGTCAAAGCTAGATTTATCTAACAACAGAATCTCTTATGTTTCCCTGAAAGTTCTGAAATCCATGCCAGTGCTAAGGTATCTCTACTTGCCATTCAATCGACTGGAGCATGTAGGCGATTCTAGTCAACAACACTCAAATTTGTATTTCTTGGGGCTGAGTTGTAACTTGTTTGTGAGTCTTTAACCTCTTGCTTTTAATGGATTGAAATTTTTCCACACAATCAATTACGACAACAAAACCATTAAATACCCTCCAAGTGAAAACTCTCAAAACAGGGTGTCATCAGCGCTAGCGCTTTCATTGAAGAGCAACGTCGTTGAGGTGCTTTCACCTCACTTTTTTGATAATTTCCCACGTTTGTACAGAATCAATGTAGCAAATAACAATATTCGTCATATCGACAAGAACACATTCCAAGGTGTACCTAACGTAACTTCCATTGATATGAGTTTGAACCAAATCCACACAATTCCAGGAAACCTTTTCCAGCATCTTCAAAAACTTGTTATTGTAGAGCTTCAGCACAATCGGATTCAGATCTTTCACCCATTTCTTTTTAATCATCTGGCAACACACGTACAACTCTTTACCCATGCTAATTATATTGTGTGCGACTGTCAAGCCTTACCCTTATTAAACTGAGTAATTGACTCAGAAATGTCTCTCGAACATTTTCCGAAATGTCAATCTCCAGAAAAGGTACAAAGTCAGAGCATTTACTATGCCAAACTGCCTGCAAACTGCCCTCATTCAACACAAATGCCATTCTTTATTAATGCCACCCCAACTTCGTATACCAGCCCACCAAGAGATCATGACACTCTGGTCGTAACGATGGGTGCCGGGGGACTCGTAGTGATACTCATATGCTCTCTTTCACTTTGCTTATGCATTGTAGGCCGGGTACCACAAAAACTGACTTAAATATTTTTAAAGTAAATTTACAGGAACTACCATGAAGAAAATATTGCCAGAAATGATTTCTCCAGAGACAGCGGTCAAAACTATAGTCGGTGGCGTTCTAGCTATATCAGTCTTAGCGGCCCCGTTTTATCAAACGTGAAACAAGAGTTCTAAGTATCTTTTGATAATTTTTAATGAAAGTTATTAGATGTTAAAAGGACCCCCGACCACAAAGATCCTACTTTGAATGCTTAGGGCCTTATGTGTGTGAAACACTTTGAATTACAGAGGTTATTTAAGGCACTATTTTAACAAATTTTCAATTTCGCGATAAATCAATGCACAGAAGTGTTGTTTACGCATGAAATGCGAAACATTTTTCCATTTTTTCTCAAAGAATATCATACCAATCATATGAACGACAAAAGATATATCTTTGGATAATGTTAAAATTCTCTAACTGCTTTCATTGTAATGTTATTGTCGTTCATTCTCTTTTAAGATGCTTCTCACCGCTGATGTTTTATATGAGTTTAGCATTACATATTTTTAATGATACAATCTGCAAGCATTGTTTCCTACGCAATATGCACGTTAGAGATGAAGAGGGATTTCACCAAACACAGGGACATGACGAATTTCAAGTTCCATAATAGCAGTGCTATAGCTTACTCTTTAGCAAAAGAAGGAGTTAGAACACCGTTTTACACGGAAAGTCTACGATCCTTGTTTGCAAATTCATAAGTAGAACGAAAACTACCAGAATTCCAACATAAAGCCTACTATTCTTAACAATGCAACTAAATCATCGGTTTACAATCAAAGTTGTACAGAGCCATGGAAACTCAAGACGTGTCCTAATTTTTTTATACTATAGTGCACAATGATTTGTTGCTGATGTTGTTGCCTTAGTCCGACCAACGCCCGACCCACATCAAAATGATGAAATGTCTACCCTTTATATTAACATGTGGTTTTATTCCCTTCTTGGCGTCATTCATGGTAAGAAAATGTTATAATCTTATAGAATGGGAGGGGGGGGGGGCTTTACCCGGCTCGATAACTTATAAGTGGCAATGAACTGAAAAAGGCTGGGGACCACTGAAATTTAGCGAGTTACACATACCACAGTTTACGTTGACCTTTATCTTTGATAATATCAGTCTTACAAAAAGGTTGTCTTTGGCCGTTTGGAATATTACGATCTGTTGATATTCTTGCAAAAGAGTACAATATGCTTAAATGGATTATAGGTACCTGTAGAGACATTTCACGGACAGATTGGGAGGTGTCTGTCCTGAAATTCTCCTAAAAATATCAAACAATTTATGACATAAATTTTAAAAATGACATTTTTTGCCCTTAAATGTTAGTCGGAAAACAAGCAAGGCTTCTATATTTCACGAAAACAACTTTAATTTGTATTTTTGGACACAAGGAACAGGACCTAGAAGTTGATCACTTCCTATTGTCAATCAGTTGTCCAAAATTGCTCAAAATGTTCTCAAAAGTACATTTTGCGGAGCACACGTCACATGTATCTATTTTTGTAAAACATGACATTGCTGGGAATCTACTATTGTAAATAATTGTTCTAACAGCTATCCATACCAATGACGGCCATGAATTTCTCAAATATACACTTTCGTTCCAAAACTAAATAAAATGTTAGTCCATTTTCTATTTCTCATTACTATGTCAAGATCATAGTGATATCCATTCCTTTTTGAAGTTGACTCCAAAACATATCAGGGCACAATTAAAAGTTTCATTCTATATTGTTATCATCTAAATACCGTGCAACTTGCAATAGGGGAAATTTGCTCACCTGGATCCTCGACGAAGTGGATCGAAGCACTACTGTGAGGGGTAGTAAAGTACTTTCATGGAATTGTGTTGAATACCGAATACCAGAATTTTTCTAACTAAGAAGCTTTGCATGAAACTAGGAGGGGAATCTCTAGTAAATACGGGTGTGTGTGACACACCCATTGAAAATGAAAAGTCGGTAACGAAGCGAGAATGAACAACGGACATGCCAGACATGAACAACGTTCGCAGTGCAAAAAAGCCAAAAAAAAAAAAAGTCCTCTAGTCGTACAACTATGTCCGCGGGAGTCGGTCTCAAAGACATGTAGTTGGTCCAAATTAGTTCACACACCCCCTTCGACTCTAAGTACATACGCCCCTGATCTCAGGGGGCCCAGAACCTTGGATGTCTTCTTTGGTTATCGATGATAAACAACAATACAATCTGCACCACGACGCATCCTTCCTATCATTAACCACCCCCAAAGGAAATAACTGCTCAAATCGTGTTGTCAGTCGGTAAAGTAGAATATATAATAGCCTATGTTTGATGATGTAGTCTTTGTTTCCTATGAAGAATTTTATTCTGCATTGTTTTTTTCTTTGTTATTTCTGTCTACTAGTCTGGAGTAATATCAAGGGGTGCTATTGAAAAGCTATTTTGGCGTAAATGTCACATAAACGGGCCATTTCTGACTTTTTCCTCGAAAAAAGTGTTAATGTGGAAAAGTGTTAACGCTCATCTCATTTGAAGAATAGATTTAATGAGTGTGAATGACCCTAAAGATGAATTTAAGATTCACGAGGACGCTTTTTTGTTTAAACAGAGTGCAGAATGATTTTTTTCAAAGGATGACTAGATTATTAAAGCCAACATCTATAGACTACAACGTGGCCAGAATTTCACTTTTCTGAAAAAATGAAAAGGTATTGCAACAAGAGTTAATTGCAGAATTCATAAGACAGACACTACAAAGCAACGTTTTTCACTACTGTTCAACTTCCGTATTTTGCCTACGATAAGTGTTGAACTCTAAGGGAAAAAATGATATCTAGTCCTTAAGTGCTGTACGGAATTATCGTTATTTCACAGTGTCATCGACTAAACTGATAAATGGGTGTGCTTGATAGAGCGCCACCATCATTGACTAAAAAATGCAGATAATATCGCTAATGTGGGTTTTCAGATTTACATAGTGTCTCGGTTTACATTAATTTAAAATTTTCTAGACATGTGGCAAAGAGAAAGATCGCCAATACTGCACATTACACAAAAAAGTAACAAAAAGAAAAATATGTCGCCTCAAGAACTGACAAATTGCCTTAAAGACTGCAGTCAGAAGCTAATTAGCATAGAGAGAAAATGTAGCTTTCAAATGAATCAAGTACTTCGGGGCTATATGTTACGAGATGACCAAAGAGGGGGGTATTCTTTCGGAATCCTGAGGATTGGTTAGATCTGTGCAAAATTGGAGCGAAGCTTTACCACCGAGACAAAGGCTAGCCCAGCTTAATTTGTTTGACATTAAGAGCCTCAAAATGATGCAAAATTTACCCCTAGACGGCGAAAGCAGCAACAAAACAAAACCTACATATTTAGGTTTTCATTCAAATTTTGAAGCGAATGCCTTATAGACTGAAATCATAAGAAGGAAAGGGACTGTCCCCTCCTCTCCCTTCCAGCTCAACCACAAACACATAAAATTTGGTTTATAATTGAATGGCGAGACGTCCTCCTAGTGCAAATTTGTTTGTCTTTAAACACGTTGTCCAACGTAAAATGCATGAATTTACAGGAAACATTGTTACCCTCCAAATGTATTCTCCTACAACCCATTTTGAGAGTGGCGTGTTAACCTTTGAATAAATGAACAGTTAAAGTTAAGCTATGTTATAGTGAAAGTTTTGTTTTCAATAAATGAAGTGATTTCCATCACAGTATTTAAACGGAAAAATTTTCTTTTCAAAAATACGTTGCAGAATGCTTTTACTGCTCTAAAAGAGATATGGAATCCCTGGATCTTTCTCAGTGGATCTAAAGGCAAGTCAGTGTACATAATCTGAACAGGGAGTTTTTACGGACAACTTCCTGATCTGAAAGCAATACCGCTGGAAAACTTTATTTAATTGATACTTATTTGGTTACTCCTAATCGATTGTTCAATGTATCCTCATGTAGTAGTTTCTATCCTTTCTCAAACAAAACTTGACTTGTAAAATAGTTAAACACGTCATGTGAAGTATGTAATGACTGTCAAATAAAAGTAAGTATGTTTTAAAATAACTATTATACATGGATTAAATTGATTTACTTTTACAAAAAAGGAAATTTGACTTTCAACCCTGCAAACATGGAGCGCAGAAATTTAGAAAAAGCGAAGTAGTAATTCAATAGAGCAATTAGCGGTTTGAGACATCAAAGACAAATATTACACCCACAAGGGTTCCCGGAAACATCTCGAAAGTTTTTTTTTGATAACTATTGTTGGAGGTAGGCTTGTGACAATAATACTGGGAACCAATTAATTTGTATTAGAGGTCTAGAGGCTTTTTGGCGGATTCTGTGAGAGTGGCCTCGATAATCACAGCCACTGTGTGCTGATTCTTGGGGTCTGTCATTTTAAAGGCTCAAAACAGAGCAAGGCAGAGAAGAGATATATGAGAGGATCTATCATTAAAGTGATATGTTTAAGTAGGTTCCAGTTGGCCCAATAAAATAAACTATCAAACAGAAAGGAGGAAAGAGTCACTTAAGAATGAACGAAAAAGTCAATTTTTTGCAACGAGGGAAGGAAGTTGACTAGGAACAGGCACAACGATAATTTTTAGCACCAAGTACACCAATTTGAACTACTCAGCTTTACAAGGGTGTGTTTTCAGGAAATTATATGACAAAAATGCATTCATAAAGCCCGAAGCGCGTCAAGAGCTTCAAGATAGGAGAGGTTGACGATGTCAGATTCAGTTATGGGTGAGGGAGCGTACCTATTCAGAAGCTTTTTTTTTTCAGAAAACCTGACATTTCAGACAAAAGCCCTTGCTTCCATGCGAGCATTATTTTGATCCGTCTTGAAGTTATAAATCGTGTGGGCTCATACATATTGACGGGATCCAAGCTCCAAGCTCCTAGTAAGGATGTGGTTAAAGAAGCTCCGGTTAAAAAATCTCATAACGGTGCCGAAAAGGAATCAGGAATTTGAACGGTATTCGAAGATTGTGGTTTAGGAGACTACCATATCGGTTACTTTGGCCGCCCTTGGGAAGGCATTTATTCGGCTTCCAAACGGCTTTGCACAAAACGCAAAACCTGCCAGTAATTTTGCTAGCGTCTTAAAGAATCTTTGAATATTAAGCGGGAATAGAGCTGCACCCGTTGGTATAAAACGCCTTTTAATTTATCCGCCTCTTCTTCCAGTTGAAATGGTCAAACCACATAATCGTTAACCGTACCGAAACAAATACAAGAGAAGATATAGCTGGATGATACTACCGATGATGAAGTCACAGACAAAGGGCTTTGAAATTTTAGAATTGTATCCACTTGTCTTCTTTGAGACTAAAACTTAATTCAGGAAAACCGTAGAAATGACTGATCTCCGTTGGAGATCGAAGTACTTCAAGTAGTTATCCTATATTTGACCAAATAGAAAAATATCTTGACGGTATGCTAACGCTTCGGAGCATGTCGGAGCATGCCCCCCCCCCCTCCCCCCATGCATCCTCCACTCGCTGGTGAGCCACCATCAGCGGTACTACTACACAGACACCGTAAATGGTACAAACACTTACAGATCTGTCAACGGAAGGGATGAAAGATGAATATGTGCCAAATGTAATGTATAATTGGCCAAATCACAAATATGTGAAGTAATACTAAAATCCTATTGTTGTCGTTCCCCCGTCCTCCCTATTTTCCAATAGAAGTAAGTAAATATGTTTACGTGGAATCACGTTTCGGTTTCCCATATTCCCCGGGCACTGGCTATTTGTGCTTCTTTATACACTTGTTTTGTTTCTCCCGGATAGAAGGTGGGGTGAAAAAGAAAGATAGATCATGGGAAGGAGCTTTCTCTAGTAACAAGGACGTCTGCTTGAAAATTACGACCCCCCTCCCCCTTCTGATACACACTTTTCAATTCTGGATCCACAGGAGGGGGTTTCTTCCTTGTTAAAAACTTGTTAGGATCTGATATTAGTTCACATTCCACTTTCTGCATTCGGAAAGTTCTGTTTTTTGTTTAATTATTTTGCTTGATGCGGAAGTTGATTGCTCGTGTAACTGTAAACATACCTGTTATATAAGTAGTTCGTCCAGTTTAATATTTTCATCTACTTCTATTTTACGTAGGAAGGTCTCAGTTGACTACCTACTAAGTAGACTATAAATCCTATTACAATTATTGTAAAGGCAGATTGATGGGGCTGCTCAAGAGACTTCGGGCTCATTTGGATGAAGGGGATTGGCAGAACCCCCTGAATCCCTAGGTTTCCCGATGGTGTGTAAGGGGAATTACTGCTTTTAATTGTGACGTTTGGGAAATGTGTTCATTCCTACCACTAACACAGGACTTTGCGAATTTGATTTCGTCCACTTTTTAGTGACTGTTTTCTTTGCGGGTAGGAAGCACAAAGCAGTGATTGAAGTTTCATAGATCGGCAACAGGATTCAGTAAGGTGTTGCTCCCGTGCTACACTCGTATTAGGCTGCTTGCCTCTCTTTGATTGGAAATGTAACTTAGCGTGAAATTAACATGACAATTTCTTCATGGCCTGGTGAAATTCACATAAGAAATACTTTTAAAAAATCCATCCGGCTTGAATTTATATGAATATAAATTACGGTTTGAAATGTTTATTTTGGAGTTTAAAACAACATTGAAGAGGGTGCGCGAGAAGCCAAAGCTCCAAATAATTTGGCCTTGGATTGTAAACCACACAGGAGTCTGAGGGGGTTTAATACTTTAAGCCCGCTCTTTTTAAAACTGACAGTTCATACTTAGTCTAGAACATCATATAGAAGTGACGGAATGTGTAGATTTAGAAATCATCATCGTAAATGAAAATGATTCCGAATATCAGTAGGAGTGGGGATACATAACTGTGTAAGTGCTTCTATTTGTAAAGTAGAGACAAAAGGAATAATATAACTTAATTGGAGCAGGCCCGCATCCAGGCGGTTGGGGGTTCCGGGAAAACTCAAGTAATACCTATGGTCCACTCCTGATAGAAAAGGTCGTAGTTTAGTACCATTTGTGGATTTGACATGATGCTTTGCATAGGTTGCAGAAGCCGTTCACAAACCGTCCGAGAAAATCAATCATGCGATGTTTACTGTTAAGACATAAACTATCTGTTATGTACAACGTAATAAAACCGTAATTTACAGGCATATTGCTACGACATGGGCGTAATCGGAAGTGAGGGAGAAAGGGACGGGGCATGTTACAGGCAGAAACTCTTCGTCCATTCTGGTAAAACTTGACGGTCAATACGATAAAATATGCACCTTGCAATATAAGTTTACCGTGGCAGGATCAAGAAGTCATTTGGGCTTATTGAGAGTTCTACTCCAATGTGATCTTTGATGAAAACCAGTGCTATTTGCCTTCTATTCCACTAGTGTTAGGATAGTTACGAGTAAAGGACGACCTAATCACTCCCTTACCTCATTCCTTCACCTCTGTTTAACGATTCTGTGGTAAAGGTATCCCCAGATTAAAGATATTTTTTTCCAGAGACCAATGGGGGTGCATAAGCTTCGCCTTCCAACACTGCCTGGACAGAGGAGGGAAGTATAAATTTTGCATCCTTTTACTTCGGATGGCAAACAAACTCACCACTGTGAACAGCGCAATACCAGCAGCGATGCTTTGAACCACTAGAATTTGTCCACTTACATGGTTTTATCAGGATCTGATGAAGGAGAGACTTCTAGAATATGAAGTTGCTTACTCAACTGGCAAGCTATCTCTGACCTTTAAAATTTTGTTAGTTCATTGTCTCAAATACATTTCACATTTGCCAAGATCACCATAAGATATGCTGGCTTCGAAATTGTTAAATAAATATCTAAAAATAACTTCGAAGAGCTCAAACAAAAGCATGCTTGAAAACTAAAAACAAAGCGGCATATTTTACATTTCAGCAACTGTGTAATAAAATTTAGTGAAATGAGAAAGAAAAATACTTTTACCCCAGTACAAAGATTCTTTACTATAAAAAGAGGTTCGTTTAAATTCCTTCCACAGTTTTAACCAGCTTACTGTACCCGATATCGCAAGCTGGTTCAAAATTCAAACTTCGGGATTAAAAAGATGTTTCCACCTCCCCAGAAGTGTTGGTCCTTTTACCTTTGCAATAATTTTTCAATCTAGTTGAATAGTGGCTGAACACACATACGAATAGCTTCATTAACTATCATTAGTGCATTTTACATTTAAATTTTACCTGGCACCTATGACTTTTCAAAAGTAAGAATGCATAACAAGGCACTTTCAAGCACTTCTGGCTTCAGTCAGATAAGACAGAATAAAGCTTTCATATTAAATCTTTTGGAATGGAAATGAAAACTGTCTACAATATGCGATCTCAAGCGACTTAAAGGCCTGAAAAGTGCCAACATTTTCTTGATACGCTCCTCGCCAGCTGGTGAAAGCAATTAGCATAGATACTGTTACATATTCCCGCGCACTTTTCATGAAATGGAACCTCCCCCATTGAAAAAGCTGCGTACAGGACAACGCAGAATATACATACACCAGTTAGGTGGTACTAGGCTAATAGCACATCCCTGCAAACATGCAAGACATTTATATCAGAGAGTTGTTATAAGGGAGAAAGTTGAGAGGAAAGTTCCATCCGTGCTATTGCTTTAAAGTTCATTAAATCCAGAGGATATTATCAAAGATAAATTACTTATTCAGCTAATGGAGATTTTGTCCTTGTTTTGTTGACTTTAATTTGATATCAATAGGTTAGAAACACCATTCACGTCTAGTAATTCTGTCACAAGTGACAAACTCAGAACAATACTTTGATGAGATGTTGACGCCGCTACCAATTTAGGGACAGGTACTACAAAACTTAAATCGACTTGTTTATTGAGTTCAATGAAGTCTACCCTTTCCTTAAGAACGAACCTCATGCAAATGAGCTGCAGAAGCAGACATCTACGTGTTGTCACAATTAACAATCCGGAAAGTTTTCGAGCATTTTCTAAAATGATCAGGTATAGAATCATGCTTGCACTTTTTCATAAAATCTTATAGCTAAACCATTATCCGCGTCACCGAGCGTCCGAAGATGCAACATTGTTTTTAATTTCCTAGCAACTGGCAATGCTATAGCAGTAGCGACAAACCTCAGTCATACTTAAGATGTAGCAGATAACAAATCCCTTCTGCATGCGCTACCTTATCCACTGTTAATCTTATGGAAATGCACAGGAAAGATATAAAACACAGATTGCTTGTGACCTTGGAGGTGCAATCCTCACTTCAGAGCGATGCATCTCCTTCGAAATAGCAACTGCTCATACATTGCCTATATATGCATGAAGCTTTTATACGTCGTCTGCATAATCAATCTTTTTACATGTGGCCTAACGGCATGCGTGTACGGTGTAACTCAACTCTTTCAAACGAAGCCAAGATCATTTGTTAAAAGAAAAGTAAGTCTTAACGTCTAGACAAGGTAACAGTTTGTTCAAGACTTCTTGCGATTTTCATCGCGGCGTATAAATACACTGTGGTACATTCTTTTTCAACTTAAAAGAAATTAAAAAATAAAAAAGCAGTGTTTTTAACATCTACTTTCACGGGTATCCGTCAAAATAGTAAGTTAAATTAGACGCCTGTTGTGTTATCATGCAGGGAATATTATTCTTGTGTTATCTCTTTTTTAATTATTCTTTTGTCTTTAAAACTACACTTCTTTCTTCAAAACATTTTAAAACATATTCTGGTCCCCTACAATAGCAAACTAGCTCTAATTAACTCAACTAGCTCAACTAGCTCAAATTACGCCATCCCACAATTTAAGGATTTGTATTTCCCGCTGAAAGTTTGTAGAAAGTATTAAAACAGTCGGGTATTTGGTTATGTTTATTTCTCCTCATGGATATATCTACTTTCTTTCAGGTGCATTCCCGTTATAATGAAATCGTTATACCGACTTTTTATTAGTGCAAAATGTATGTATGTATGTATTCCAGGACATCTACTGACCTGATAATCATATTTTCTGATTACCATGTTTCTCTGCCCTTCCTCAGATCGACGCGTGGAATGTTCGATTCGACCAGTCTAGGTAGCAAAAGAACCTAGTTTCCTACACAGAGACGGTGATTATTTCATACCACATTTGAATACATATGTGAAATTGTTTTGTTCATTTTGTGTCACTGCGGTTGGGCTTTTATATAAGAGGATATAGACTGCGCACTCGAAATCTCACACAGCTATTGACGTGTCTGGTGTGCATTTCAACGGTAAGAGAAGTGATGATTCGTTTTCCTCAGAATTAATCTGACCAGAGGCTTGGACTATTAAGAAATACGAGGGACTAAATTATGTGTAGTTATTCAAACTAAAATCTAGTGGTAATGTTAACAGATAGAGAGTGCTTTCCAAAGACGTCAAATTGATGTATATCGCAATTATATAGCCCAGTTGCGAGTTTAGGTGCGATAGTTAAGTTTAAAGAAGCAAAAGGGCAATATTTTTTTCATTAGAAAAATCTGCCCCTTGAAAATAGGAGTCATGACTTGACCGATAGGGTCACGACTTGGCCGACTTTTTAACAATAGAAAACCGCAAACAGCAAAGTGACTTTGGCATTTCTACCAGCTATTTACAGCCCGAACAAAGACTAGGGGTGTACCTCATTGCTGATTTATCAAGAAATAATGCTCGTCTGCAAGGGTAAGCACGCTATTCGTTAATTTTGGAACCTGTAGTACCTATTTGATATGTTTTTTGTCTCAAATATCAAAAATTTGACAGATTATTGAATTTTTTTTGACAGATTGTTGAATTTTATTTCCTTGCATAACCTCACTAAATCTGAACCGATTTTCATGGTTTAAAATTCATTTGGTAACTAATTTAGCCACTGAATCGGCTTCTAGTCACATCATGCGTGGAAATACAAATCGATTCTTAAAAATCTATTGACGTCCGATGCCCAGTGTCTTCAGGTTAACCACAAAAATGCGTCACTACATCGCTGGATTCCTAAACCAAGGTCAAAGTGTAAATTTTCAGAGTTCAAGCCGACGGAATCTGTAATGCTATCAAGCCAGCGCATGCATTCGTCTCGCCAAGATTTTTTTTCCCCTTTTAAAAGTGTCGTGTATTTACCTATCCTTGTATTTGTCAATTACGGATATTGTTCGTTCTGTTGTTTATCGTAGAGGACTTGCAGCCGGAAGGTCTAGGCATCAAATCCTGGCCTGGTCATACCAAAGACTTTGAAAATGGAACCTACTGCCTTTGTGCTTGGTGCTCAGCATAAACAATGGAGTAGGGAAAACAAGCCAGTGAGCCACAACTGGAAAAGAGGCCGTGGTGGTCTCGACTTGAACCAATTGGTTGGAAACTGGGACGTTAAACCTCATCTAATCTAATCTTTATCGTAGAGGCAGTTACAACTATTGAAAACAAGGTGGTCTTATCAAACTGTTCGGCAAACGCTGTTCATAATTGCTTCATCGAAACCGTAAACCAACTTCACAGCAATAAACCAACATCCTAGAAATATCAGAAGTTACTTGTTAGCTGTCTAGGTATGTTTTATTTGATCGTTTCTTCCTAAAGACAAGCTCGAAAAATCTAACATCTATAATTGCAAAACATCTTTGGAAAAGAAAGGGCACTAAAACTCAATTCTGTAGATTTGAATGCTCAAAGGAAGTCTGTTTAAAATAATAACTTTCAAGTGCTTAACACTATTTTTTATTTGTGTGGGTGAAAAATGTTTAAAAGCGCCGTAGCTTTGACAAATTAAAGAAAATAGACAAAGTATCACAAGTCTTGCTGGAGCCAAGGAATTAAAAGCTTATTATGTGGCCACATTCAATACACGGAACTGATGTTCTCTTACTGATTAGTCTATGACGTTCTTTGAGCGTGTTATGAAGTAGGCTACTGTATTAGGCATATGTTTTAGGTGCATTAGCCCTGTGTATTTCTTGTTACGAGACTAATGTAATGTCACTGTATCACCTAAGGGCTGCATTTTGATGTCAGCCAGGTGTTTATTTCAGTTCCCTGTTTGATGACGTTCCCTGCGTTTCGTATCACTGCGACAAAAGCTTCTACTCAAGTCATGTTAATCCTTAATGATACCCAATATCGTACAAAATTAATATAAGTATTGTCAGATATCCTGATAACTCGAGGACTTTCAACTCTTAATGCAGTTGGTTCTGTGTTGAGGGACTTTTGTTTGAAATTTAAAGTAACTTAGACATATTCATAAAAAGCAGTAATTCTTAAAGAGCCTATGAAGTGACAAAGTACAGCCATTCGATGTAATTCTCTGACCATTTCTATCACCAAAAATAGCCCTTATGTTGAAAAATACCGCCCCATGAAAGAGAAGTGCTAAAATGAAATGTTACCCCTTCCAGCAGCTCAAAAAGTGAAAGTACATGACCCAAGAATGACGTCAGCTCCGGAACTCAACTTTACAGTGTGTGTATGTACAATGCACTTTCCTTGTAATGTTCTTATCACGTCAATATCGGTTATGTGTAAAAACTTGCCCTAATTCGCCCATTTTTGACTGAGATAATACAAGAATGATGACAACGAGCCAAATGAAGAGCCAGTCTGTGGAATTTAGCCCAACTATGTCAAGTCGCTGGCCTAAGAACAAGAAAAAGTCTGACAGTGTGAGGAAGACGGCGAACGAGTAGTTCAGAGGGACTCCATACTTCTAGTAACATTTTGCTCACAGATTGTTAGCTTGAGTCCGTTACTGGCCATATAATTTCGTAAAAGCGTATCTGAAGAATGTGCCAGCATCAAGCAAAAATATATATAACATAAAAATTTGAAATTCTTACTACACAAAAGAGGATGTTCGTCACTACTCGTTCGAACTTACATCCAGACCCTGTACATAAAAGACATACACTGAATCTTGCTAGACCATTCGCAATGGTGTCCGATGGTCTCCAGTTTTTCAAGAATTGGTATTGAAATGGAATTTTAAAACTCTGAAATGCTCGTAAGCATAGAAGGGCAAGTTAAGGCAGCAAACGGAAGCCATTTTCTCTCTTCTTCGTACGTTTTTTAAGTTATACTTTAAGCCCATCAGTTTGGCTTTGAACACTACTTAGCTGAACTTCAATTAGACCGCGACCCTTTGCAAAGAAAAAGAAAACATTCAACTCACGTTTAAATCAGATTGTTGGGTAAGATGGCTGATTTATCTCCCAATGCTCCTTTGAAATGCTTCCTTATTAATAATAATAATAATAATAATAATAATAATAATAATAATAATAATAATAATAATAATAATAATAATAATAATAATAATAATAATAATAATAATAATAATAATAATAATAATAATAATAATAATAATAATAATAATAATAATAATAATAATAATAATAATAATAATAATAATAATAATAATAATAATAATAATAATAATGATGATGATGATGATGATGATGATGATGATGATGATGATGATGATGATGATGATGATGATGATGATGATGATGATGATGATGATGATGATAATAATAATAATAATAATAATAATAATAAGCGTGGATACCTACTTAGGGCGACAGTTACATTGACTTGTGTACAAAAATTTGAATTTTTCTAACCCTAACCCTACCCCTAACCCTACCCTAACCAAATTTTGTAGAGATACATTCTAGAGAAGGACGAACAATTTAAGCCCATTTCCGACAATAAAATTATTTTTCTATCTAGTACCTGAGAAATAAGGCGACACATAAACTGTCGCCTTAATTCCAAGTGTCGCCTTAATGTTGTTGAATTAGCATGAACTGTCGCCTTAAGGTGGAATCCATGCGGATAATAATAATAATAATAATAATAATAATAATAATAATAATAATAATAATAATAATAATAATAATAATAATAATAATAATAATAATAATAATAATAATAATAATAATAATAATAATAATAATAATAATAATAATAATAATAATAATAATAATAATAATAATAATAATAATAATAATAATAATAATAATAATAATAATAATAATAATAATAATAATAATAATAATAATAATAATAATAATAATAATAATAATAATAATAATAATAATAATAATAATAATAATAATAATAATAATAATAATAATAATAATAATAATAATAATAATAATAATAATAATAATAATAATAATAATAATAATAATAATAATAATAATAATAATAATAATAATAATAATAATAATAATAATAATAATAATAATAATAATAATAATAATAATAATAATAATAATAATAATAATAATAATAATAATAATAATAATAATAATAATAATAATAATAATAATAATAATAATAATAATAATAATAATAATAATAATAATAATAATAATAATAATAATAATAATAATAATAATAATAATAATAATAATAATATGATGCGTGGACTAGTTACACTATTCAACTAGTCCACGTTACTTGAAACAAAAAATCTTGATGGCAACAATATTAAGGCACACAAATGTGCATAACAAATTGAAAAATGTTTTCACTGGTATCTATATGACCCCGTTCAAAATTTGGGAACGTGTCAATGAGAATCAGACTAAATAAGAAAATGCCTTACCCTTATCACTGTCATATTTGGAAAAGCCTCCCTGAGTATCATTTCAATTATTTTGTTTTACTTATGGACTAGGCTACAGACAGTTTCTAACAGGACCAACACCATTTAAAAAACTGGAAATGTACACAAGAATGTTTCAGCCCAGTACATAAAGTACTAAGATATAAAGACACAAATATGTTTACTGAGTGCAGCAGATCCAGTGCACTGAAACTTGTAGACTTTTCATACCAAAACTTCAACTAGACTATATGACGTTCATTTTTATCCTTCATTCATTCTTTGTTCTCTTGTACAGCCATATTTTCTATGCCTTGTAGCTGAAAAGTCTGACAATAACTGTCAGTGCGTCAGTCATGCTTCTTAATTTTCAGTACAAAATGAGGAGTTTCAGAACCTATTAATCATCATGTGCAGGATGTTCAGTTCAATGCCCCTACAGTATGGTTATGACACCGGTGTTGTAGTCTCTCCATGTGTGTCTGCATCCTTTACTTGACGTCGGCTGTACCCATATCAGTGATCTTTTTCCACCTCCAAGCTTAAGCTGTAAGCCTGTAGGCCTAAACATGGTTCAGATCATGCAGGCTTAGCCACAATATGATTTACTCCCTGTAATGAAGAAAGTAATATATCTTCAAAATAACTGTACAGTAGGCTAAATCAAATTGCTTCAATGTCACTGATATATTGGTAGCATATTAGTAAGAGAGCTGGGGTCTAAAATCTAAACATCAAAATATAAAAAAATGCATTGCATATAACAGTATTTCATAGGGAGCATGCAGCAATTCAATGTGGGTTACAATTTGCTAGCAAAAAAAGGAAGGGGGCAAAATAATTTACAACATATTGACAACTAGCATTAATTGCATATACCCTAAACATACTTTGTTTTCTTTTTTGCGTTTAAATGTAATTCATATCAATAATAACAGTAACCTACACTTAACCAGTGATTTACAGTATTAGAGTAAAATTAACATAGGCAAAGTTAGATTCACATGTCAGAATCACATGTAGGGGAACCAAAATTCCTGTCATGAGATTCAAGACACCAGAAATCTTTCTTATCAAATGATTGGCGGACTTATGTTGGATTAGTCCACTTTAGAAGTAGATAAACCAAGCGTTTACAGCACTGGGTTCCTTTTGGTAAATCATGCCAATGGACCAGTCATCTTCTAGTTCCAAAATGACTGCTTTTCGACCCTTTGATTGTGAATCTGACACCAAATTATGAAAGAACAGGCCAAATAACTCCAGTCCGCGTAAACCTTACCCTAAGTGCATCCCTCTCCATAATTTTGAACCAAATTTTAAAATGTGTGGCGGTAATATTCAAAACGCAAATTATGACCATTTTAGGAAGCCAAGTAACTCTAAAAAAAACAATATTAAAAAACTGCACATTACAGACACCTCTTTTAAAGAATTATCTGATACGGTTAATAGGTTATGTACTGAGAAATAAAACGTCAAACTTGACAAAAGTGGCGAAATGTCATTTTAAGCACTGACGATTTGGGGAATTTTAAGGAGCTTTAAATCCGTCGAGGAATTTCGCTAAGATTTCCAGACTTCGCTACAATTTTCATGACAATTAACACAGGGGACCAGTCAAGTAGCTCCCTAGCAAAGTCTCCCTCACAAAGTCATCCCCTAAGGAAGTCACCCCTTTCAATTACGTCGCCACAGTAAAATGTCATCAAAAATGATTCAAGTAAATTAATAATGAACAAAATATATCAAGAGTCACTTGAACAAAAGCAGGTTCTGCCAAATTGGGTCGTCCCTAATTTGATGTGGAATGACCTAGAGGGGTACTTGACTGACCACGGGCCATCGTTTATGCCCTAATCAGTGCATATATATATATATATATATATATATATATATATATATATATATATATATATATATATATATCTATATATATATACAGTTATGAGAGATATGTTAAAATAGTACATTCCATTTCGTAAGCTCGATATCGACGTTGAAATGTCCTTAAAACAGTTTTTTGTCTGGATTTGCTGATCAGAATGTAAGAAACTTTTTAGCGCCAAGGTATGTATAGACTATGGCGGAGATAATATTGCAACTCCATGGTCTGTCCTCTTGTTTCGTTATTTTGAAAAGGTGGTAATGAGTTGGTTTGAAACTACTGACTTTCGAGTGGGGTAAAATAGATATAAAAAGCGATAACACATGTTTTCTTTCTTATACCACCCCTTTTCTACACAACATGTTCTCTTTCAACGTGTCTTGTTTATTTAAATACATGTAAACTATGTAGTTTTTTTTTTCTAAACTTGGTAGTTTCTGGTATTATTTAGACCTTTTAAGTTAACATATCATTTTTTAATTTGTCTTTTATATCATTTTACTTTCACATTTGGTAGGATTTTTTTCTGGAAAGCAGGAAATCCCATAATGAATCTTCTCTCGAGCAAATATAAGTACAACTTCATCAGGGTTATGACTTAATAGTTAAAGATAATCCAAAAAGTCCCAAATGCATGCCTTTAACAGAACCCTTTTCACACAAAACCCTTAAAAAAGATATAACCTTCGACAAATAGCCCGTTAACATCCACAGAACTAATCTTAGAAAACCGAACGTTTCGTCGCAGCAACTTTTTATCATTTTCCATGAAGGAAACGTTTTGCGATTTTGTACAGTGTTTAGAGCTTTAATGTGACTTTACCCATCCATTCTCTAAATTATTCAAAAACCTACTCACGCATCCGCCAGCCCTCCCATTCATCTACTGATGTACGTTTGCTTCCAGTGATGTGTTTTATTGGGCAGTCTTCTACAACTTACCTGTTCTTAGTTGTTCTGTAAATTTTATAAGGAACAATTATGCTTAAGAGGAGTAACAATTTCATACTGTAGATATGTTTCGTACAAGGCAAAGTTTTCCGGATTCGCATCTAGGAGGAAATCCGTTAACGGTATTAATAGTGCTGTTATTGAATTGTCTCGTAACTACGACGGCATTTTCAAAGAATTATTTCCAACGTTTTCAGAAAGATTAAAGAAATGGAGCCGGGTTAAATACATGGCGACGCTTTTTTCAACTTCATACGTATTTGCAAACATCTGCACAGTATTGAAATAAGTCAACACATGTCAACTATCATATAAAAGGACCTTTGCACACACACAGGATACAAGTGTTGGGGCTCCAAAAATTCCACGTGGAAAGGAAGTCACGCCAGACGAATTTCCGTATTGAATGTGCAGAGGAGAATTCGTGTTTTGAACAGTCGTAAATATGGGGTTAAACCAATCAAAGACTCTGCTAAGTCCCGATTCACTGCTAACACAAAAGTGGTGCATTTTAAATAGTCCTGTGTACAATGCTCTATATGACTTTGCTTCATTGAACTCATTCTACGCACATGTGAACTGGATTGGAGGTATGTTGATGGTTTTCGGAGAAGCTAAGTCCAGCAAGAAAAATATTTTCGAAACAGAGAAGACACCCAGAAATCTGAACCAACACCGATAAGAAACGAGGGTCTTTAGTCGTGCTTATACTGGTATATTTCCAAAGGTACTTTTACTAGTTTCCAAATGTTTGATAAATTATGCTGAACGACCACTTTTAAGTTCCAAATAACAGTGTAATACAAATTAACCCTATATGTTGTTACTTGACTGTGTTAAACTGCCATATGTTATTGGTGAAATTCTCCAAAAAATGTTGGTTATTACGGTTGGGCATTTACCGCAATTGGATGTTCCTTTTTTCTTGACGTCATCATGCCTAAGCATTTCCTTTGGTGATAATTACTTTACTTTTTTTTTTACCTAAAGACCGGTTTTTCAATAAGTAAACTTTCGGATCCTTTTTACAAATTAAAGATAAAACAGTGAAGAAAAATTTTCCTCATGTCGCCTTTTCATGAAATAATCAGCACTTTTTATCTTGTCTCACTCATTACTAAGTTAAATTTTTGAGAATTCTATGCAGTTCTACGTAACGTTAAGGGCGACTTTTCAGAGTACAATATTTTATTACCATAAACATATGGCCTGAGGGAAAGGGGGCCTTATGAAGACATCTATGTTGTATTACATATTAGATATTATATTAGATGTCATAGTCTACTCATATTTGAACTGATGCTGGAAGCATGTGTAATGTCAGTGTAATGTTTGGTACTTTGAGTAACTATCAACTAGAAACAGGTGTTCGTCTTAAAAGCAAAGCAACTTTGTAGTGTTATTTTCTGATGCTGCGTTAGTCTTCACACTAAGAAAGTTTATTACTACTGTAGAAGTTTTTAACATAAACCTACAATATTTTGAAAATGTGAAAGGAGGTATTTGTCCAGTTCACTAAAGACGATATTGACTGAAAAACAAAAGCATGTTTGTTTTATTATGGTATTGCCTTTTTTTTTATTACAGTCGAAGACAGCTCCTCTATTAAAGAAAGGAATAATATGGCACAGTTTGCCAAAGACACCTTTTCTGCAGTAGGTAATTTCTTTCGATTTGAGTTCTTTGGGTTTGCATTAAAGGAGGGACATGTTCATTATCCATATGTTAGTGAAACGGATTGGGAAGAATCTAAAAATTTCCCGGATGAATTAAAAGTACTAAACAAATTGGGAAAGAAGAAGTTTGAAGCTGCTATGGCAAAATACACTTTAAAAGTCAACAGCAAAATGCCCACTTTTAAAGATAAAGATGAACTCCGTATCGTTCTTATTGGTAAAACAGGAGTTGGAAAGAGCGCAACAGGTAATACGATTCTGAGTAAAAATTACTTCACCGTCGGCAGTAAATTTTGTGCCGAGACAACTGTATCAACAAAACATCGTGTGAGCAAAGAAGGTCGTACCATAAGTGTGATTGATACTCCAGGACTTTTCGACCCACACAGAACAAATGAAGAAATATTTCAAGAAATTGCCAGGGTAATGAAGATATTTTGTGATGGAGTTCACGCGTTCATCTACGTTCTTGATCTCGCTAACCCTCGTTTAACTCCGGAAAATAAGAAGACACTAGAACTAATTGAGGTATGTAATGTTTATTTTTCATGTCGTTTGTTCTCCTGGTGTTACAGTTTTCCATACACCTATCTCTGCTAAAATTCAAAATCGGTTGCCAAGGTTATGGATTTTGTCGCCCAAAGAACTGGACCATCTTGGGTGAAATGGTCATTGAACGTTTTTTTTTTTTTACTTTATTGGCCCTCATTTAAGTTACGAAGAAGTTTTAGACCACTTCCTTGAATCCCACTACATCGGCCGTGTGCCGGAGCTAAGAATACTAGCAAGGACCGTAGGCTTAGCGAGGATCTAGTAAACACATTGCGCTGATAGAATGTTGCGCGTTTAACGCAGATTGTATAACATTATTTAAAGGTGATCGGTCGTCTTGAAATATTGTTTGTGACGTCAGCCTTTTCTTGACATGTTTCTGAGGCGTCACTGTTCAACAGATACACCGTACAAGCGTGGTATAGCTAATCGGTAAGCAAGACGAGACGGCATGTAGCTGCATACCTACTAGGTATACCGATGTCATCATAGCTACTTGTATGGTGTATCCGTTCAACAGTTACGACTACAGAACATGTCAAGAAAAGGCTGACGTCACAAACAATATTTCAAGACGACCGATCACCTTTAAACCGTCCTTAAATGTAAATCTTCTTTTTAAAATTTTCTTACACTGGACGCAAAACACTTGCAGTGATTGGGTTACAAAGACTGGGTGCTCGTACATTAACGAAATGTGACGTAAGATATCGAATACTCTCAAACTAGGTGAGAGTAGATAAACTAGGTGATGAATAGTAGCTTGTCATAAATACCGTGCCAGCTCGCCAAGTTCCTAACGCGAAAGAACTTAGTTGTTTCTAATGCTCAACCTAACAAAAGCGACTTAAATGGATACTGACCTCAACAAAAAGCAGCCCTTGCACCTACAGCCACAAATAAGAAAAAAAAAATCAAAAATAGGGAGGAATCATAAATAGGGAGAAATGAAACAAGACCAGAAAATACGGGTAGAAATGATACTTGACCCTGTATGTATTTGTTGTTTTTCTGTTCATTTAGAAATTTAAAGTTCCCAAAAAAGGTCTTCCAAAATGACCACGTGCAGTGTACAGAAATTAGGGCAAATCCAGATTGGCGGGGTTTCTACACTTTCAAACTATTATATAATCAAATGTGCATGAAATATTAATTTAATTGAAATATTTGAGCTAAAAACGTGTTTATGAGTATTTTAGACAAATTTACAAGTTTGTATAAATGGCACGATAGTGCCGTCACAATGACGACATCGACAAGTTTTATTGAAGGCTTCAATACTGTCATATTAAAGTGCTATTGACGGAGCAGCAAAGACATATGACTTTTTTGTTTACAGATTTTTGTCAAATTAAACAATTTCTGTGACAATTTGAGCTTTAACAAAATGTTAGGTGATTCAGAAATTATAGCCCCAAAATTCGTAGGTGATGTAATTTTTAGCTAAATAAGCATACAATGTCAAAACTACATCACTTTTTCTTTCGCGAAAATGTCTCATTGTAAATGCATTTTTTACTGTATAAAGTTGTTTTGTTTCATATCCAGAGGTGTTCTGAACCTTTAAATAAAAGTCAGATTACTTCCATAATATAGTAAATGGATAATATTTTTTTTATGTAAAGTTTGACTTATACTTCAGTAAAACGCTACAAAGGTATGAAACTTGAACACCGTTCAACTCTGAGCTATGTCCGTGATTGGACCGAAAGAGCAAGAGATGGCCATAAACCGTTCTTCTTGACTCATAGCTTGTAGAAATTTGGGAGTTTGAACCGGTCTTATCAGCAGTTAAGCAAAAGTAAACTTAGCAATGGAATGTTTGTAGTCATTATGTGTATGCAGTTTAACTTGTTCTTAAAACTTGTTGGGATATTTCAAAGTTGGTTCTCATATTTCGTCATAATGTCAAAGGGAGAGTGGAAACAGAAAAGAGGCCCGACATTTCATAAATTGCATCATATAAAGTTTTAGAGTTTATCCCAACAAACTATTCATGATCTCCAAAAAACAGATTATTTTCTGTTGAGAACCTTGCTTGTTGAAATAAAGGTCCCACAGCAGCCTACTGCTTCATACTGTATCTAAAAGCCGTGTATTTAAAAATGTGAATGTTTTTAACACAAACGGAGTGTTTTCTTTAATACGGTATTAATTTGCACAAAGTTGGGGACAAGGAAAATGCCCCATTGAGAAAATTCAATGATTTTACCATCTCCTTTTTTGTAGACGAGAAGACCGTCGTGGAACTTACTTTGCATAATCAAAAAAAAAAAAAAAAAAAAAAAAAAAAAAAAACATGTAAATCGTTTTAGTGAGATTGTGGCACGAACCTTAAAGCATGGAGCCAGTGTGGTGGTCCTGAGATGACGTCGAATATTCTAAATGTCCAAAAATTGGTAACTTAATGCCCCTTTTCAAACTAAAATATGCGGAAGAAGAAACTGTGTTTTCCAACCCTTCTCTTACAATTACACAAAATTAAAAAGAGAAGTGTGCCATGGCACTTAGGGCTCAACCGCCCTCTTGCGAAAATTGAAAAATGCTGTCTCATTGTCCCTTTTTTACATTTACATTGCCCCATGGAAATATTTTGTGAGAATCCCGGCCCTGAAAAAAATGGTATGGCACCATACTCCCTGGGACAAAATAAAGAAACCATGTGAAGAAGATGAAAAAATAAAGCCCTTTTGTTTAGACTTAGAGGGCAATCTGAGAATTGGACACTGGATTGGTTTTTCGGAAAAGCGGCGGCATGTGTCCTGGTGCCACTTACCTCTGTTCATGCACCCATGTTAAAAGTTCAAAACTTCCCAATTACGAGTAAAACACTAACTTGGTGTGTTTAATGTAAATGTGTAAGTCGATAGCTGACTCCTTAAATCACAAATATGATATTTATATTCATGTAGAACAGGTTATTCGTCATAATAATGAGAATTAAAATCTACATAAATATGAAACTTCAAAGCCTAAATTACAAGATGATCTGTCAAGACAGTAGTATTCCAGGTCAAAAGTTTGAATTTTATAATACTGAGATAAGAAACAATAGCTTCAAGCCAATTTTTAACTTCGACCAGAAAGTTCTAGAATTTCTTATAGAAATAGCACATGTAAAGGTCTTTCATTATGCCCAGTGACGAGCAATGCCGAGCGTTGCCGGGCTTTGGCAGAATGAAAAACCTTGGCACTTACTCTTCATAGCACATGAAATATATTATGCTTATAACATTTTTTTTTAAATTTTACTCCTGCTTATGTAAAATAAACATTCACCTCTAACAAAAACTGTACGTTTTTATGCCTTTTGGATAAGGAATGTATGTAATCACTATTTTATGAGCTCCTGTGAGTATTTGAGTATGTGTTGTGCTTGATAGTTTGCTGAAAATTATTCATACAGCAGTAACTAATATATATATATATATATATATATATATATATATATATATATATATATATATATATATATATATATATATATATATATATATATATATAGCGGGAATAAGAAAGTTCAACGTACCCAAACAATGTACTCGAGAGAAAAGAATCCAAATAGGATGCCAGGGTGTTTCTCTCATGATAATATAAAAAGTATGAGCAAAAAGAAACAGCAAGAAACACAACTTTTGCTGCTCCACTATAATAGGTATAATTCAATACGTTTCGGCCATTCGACCTTCCTCAGTTGACCAAATGCAGTACACTGGTGATAAACACACAACAGAGGGCCTACGGAGCAAAATTGATACGCTTTTTGGAATTAAGTTCATTCCTTTTGTTAAGGCCATAGGGGAAAATAGTACGTAATTGTGCAGTCCAGTAGATTTCACGGCTGAGGAGTTTCTTGTTGGTTTCTATGGTGTCGGTGATGCGTTCAATCGGGAGAAAAGCTAAGTCAGTTAATTCATGGGGAGTGTGATTGAAATGGGTGGCTACAACGCAAGTTTTCGTATTAGTAAGCATGAAGGATTTGTGATTACGAATTCTAACTTTAAATTCAGTAGAGGTAGAACCAATATACTGGATATTGCATTTCAAACAAGTTAGCAAATAAATAACATTCTTAGTAGTACAAGTGATGTATTGCTTAATGTAGTATGAGCGACCTGTGGTGGCACAGTAGAAATACGAGAAGTAGATGAGTAGTTTTGACAGAGGTCACATTTGTTGTTACAAGTAAAAAAACCGGGGGAGGTAAGATCAGGAAGGGGGCACTTATTCTTAAATTTTGAGGGCGCCACTAATTCTTTCAAATTTTTAGTTCTTCTGTAGGCAGGTATGATGGAACCCTCTGGGAAAATTTCTTTGAGTGTGGGAAGGGTGTAAAGCAACTTAATGTGTTTCTTAAGTATTTTGGAAATATTGGGGAGGATGGGGTTAAAGTCAAGTACAAGGGGATAAACAATTTTTGTGATTTGGGATTTAGGTTTGAGTAATTCATCCTGAGATAGACTAGTGGCTCGGTGAAATTGTCTATCAATAAGCATAGGATTATAACCTTGATGCAAAAGGTAATGTTTATATTCTTGACAACGTTTCATATAAGTATCATCCACGGAACATATTCTACGTAACCGTAATCCAACACTTTAAGGTATTGCATTTTTTGTGTGGATCGGGTGAGAACTACTATGCGGGAGGAATAAATGACTGTCAGTAGGTTTAGAATAAATATCAGTAGTTAAATAACCATCTGTTAAGTGAATAGAAATATCTAACACATTAAGTTTAGTGGTAGAATAAATCAATTGGAACTTAATAGTAGGATACAAAAAAATTGGTAAATTCATGAAGTTTGGTTAAGCCATGCGTCCAAATATCGACAATATCATCCCTTTAACGCCACCAGTATCTTGGAGTGGTAGGACCTTGGGTATTAGCCTTTTCGTCAATTATACCCATAGCTAGGTCTGCATAACTGCAGGCGTTTTTAGGCTCATTGCAGTTCCATGTTTTTGGACATAGTTAACGTCATTAAATTGGCTGTTATTGGACGTTAAGCAAATGGTAACAGCTTCTACAATGCAGTCAGTGGAGGGAATTTGGTTTTCTCTCGTGTTAAGATATTTAGAAACACGCGGATATGCCTAATTTATTGTCAATATTGGGGAACATGGCCACTACTATTAAAAGGCATCCTATTACAGCTCTTTTATCGACAGTGAAAGGTACTCTCTTACCTCAGCGTTGATCGTAAACAATGGGCCTAAAAATGGGCCTATTGAATCCATTTTCTCAAAGTAATTGTTGTACTTCAAAATATAAAGGCAAAGTAGTTAAAGTAGTTAAATTTTTGCAGACACTTCGAAAAACTAATAAACATGAGAATAATACTTAGCAGGAGAGAGTAGGGTATAGCTGATCTTTAACCAATAACTTTAGGATTTGAAAATGAATCATGTATTTAGTAAGTTAACTTTAATATAACCTCTCCCCTTACAAGCCTAACTTGTATTATTATTCCCACCAAGAAGCCGATACTTCATATAATTCACCAATCTTTGTCCGTTTTTTACTATTATAAATGTGCCCAATCGTATATTAAATCTTATTTCCAGTGCCAATCCAAAACCGTTTCGTACTGGTGCCCTTATCCCCCTCCTTTTACAGACATCAAGACCAGCCCCTATGCCTGGTCAGAGTAAGTGCTTAGCCTAAGTTACATTTCAGTATGAAATGCAAACCTTCTTAGGCCAAGTTGTGTGATACTTACTGTATCAAATATTTTACTAAACTGTGCAAGAAGGTGTGAACCTAATAAGCACTAAAGATAAGCATCCAAACTCAAAACCCGAAGACATGCAATATGCAGCAATAAGGTAAAAATATCACAGCCATCGTTCCACCTTAGACAGAAACAAAAATAATAGTGGGTTTGAAATGGGTGGCTATAATTTACTTTGAAAAGTATTTACAGAGATCTTTCCTTGTCGGGCTGACGGTCAAAATATATAAAGTTTTCTTTTTTCTACAAACTCATGCCATGTGATAGTTTAAACATCATATTTAATTTTTAGTGTACACTTTTCTGAAGCTTGGTATGCAGTTGAAGTTGATCGGTCACTACACATGAAGGACACTGAACTGACGCTCACAGTCTATATTTCATAGTTCGTTACTAATTTCTTTTCTACATTTGCAATTGGTGTTACAGGAACGGTTTGGTGGTGGAATCAAAGACTACCGACTACTTGTTTACAGCAAGGCAGATATTTCATCTAAATCAGATTTGGATCAGATCTTTGAAGATGTAATAAAAGATGATACACAATCAATGGCCCAATTCTTTCGAGAACTAGACTGGAGAATTGTAGCCGTAAACAATGAAACAACCATCCCAGCAGAAAAGAAAAGAAATCAGGAGATTATTATTGCAATGGTAGACAAGTTAAAAAAGCAAAACCAAAACACTGTTTATACTAATGAAATGTTTCAAGAAGCTGCGAAGAAACGACAAGAACTCCAACAGAAGGGAGAGGAGAGGGGATGGGATCCGAGCATCATGAAAGCCGTTGAAGATGTCATAGCAACTGACCCACATGTTTCTAAAAATGCTGAAAAGTTAACCGAGTCTGTTAGGGAACTGTTAGAAGAGAAGCAACGGCAGATTGAAAATGCCTTGAGAGAAGTCAGACATGTCAGTGAGGAAGAGGAACAGTTAGATATTGCAAAAGAAGATGAAGAAGACAATGCGACAAAAGTCAGCTCAGAGCAAGAGCAGGAAATTCGTACACAGTCGGAGAGCAAGAGGGAAGAAAAAAACCAAAAGCAAACAAACATAACAGATGAAGAGCAGATCGAAAGAGGGTTGAAGGAGCGACAAATGAAATGTGACGAAGACGACCGAGAGACTCTTGAAAGTAAAACAGGAACACGAAATATCATGGAAAAGTATGACGCGGGTGCAAGAGAGGAAAACAACAAGTGGGAAGGGTTACAAGAGCAAGCTGGTAAACGGAGATTCAGGGATGAGCCAGAACAATCAAGTAAAGAAAGAAAAGAGAAGCAAGAAAAACAAGAAAGAGCGACGATGCCTCAATCAAAAATCGACATAACTGAGCACAGTAAGACTGGGAAGGACAACGAAGAACCCACGGATATACCTGAAATTGACAAAGAAGAAACTCTGGAGAAAGAAAGCCGCGAGGGGATCGAAAAACAACTGCAGAGGCTGCAAAAGGAAAATGATGAGATGTTAAAAAAACAGCAAGAACTTCAACGTGAAGAAAGAGAAAAGGCACAGAAAGAAAGAGAACAATTAATCAAGGAACATGAATTGAGATTACAACTAACACAAAAGGCACTTGATAACGCTAATATGGCAAAGCAGGTAACAGAAATAGCACACGAGCACGACGAACTTCTCACTTCAATAACCAAGGTGGTAGCGTCTGGTTTGACCAGTCTGTATAACTATGGATGGAGCCTATTAGGGTACTAGGCAAAAAAATCCGAATAAAACATGAGACAAAGGGATACGAGTGTTAAAGATTACGCGCGCGTTACGCTTGCTGTCTAAAAACCCTTTTTTAAACATTGCAACGAAACTGATCAACCGGAAGCCAAAATGAGATGTAATAAATTATTTTGCAACATCTGGGTAAAAAATAATCCAGTACCTCACTTTTGGTATGGAACAGTACCTTTTGTGATTAATTTCTTTGTAATGGGATGAGGTGCATACCAATACCTTCTCTAGGGCGATGTATTTGCAGTTTTGAGAAGGTTTGCGTTCGGAAAGAAATAATTCACCTGGTATTTAACTAAATAGAAATATCCGTATAGTTTTTGTGCTAACTTGTTTTCCATCATTGTGTCGGATCCGAATTCCGCCCAAGACAAGAGTGGATGCCTTTCCATAAGCCTGGAAATCGTAGGATTTCATTTTTTATCAGACTAACTTACATTCAATGCCACAATATTACATCCAGTGTCAACGTCTGAACCTTCCTTCCCAGCTCTCATAATTACTCTGCCTGCTTTTGTTAGGGTAAAAGAAAGCCTTCAAAAGGTTGGTAATGACTGGAAAACGCTATCATGACATCATTCTGGCATTTTGAAGTAAAGATTGCAAAGAAAAACGAATGTTTCACAAATGAAATGGACGATTCTTAGCTTATTATATATCGATAATATTTTAAACAAGCTGAGGTTCTAATCACGAAATAACGATGTCATAATTTTTAAAACTTTAATATTTATATTGAATTAAATACTGAATTTAACACATCAATAGATCGCAATGTGTACTTGATCACTGAACTGATAATATTAAGATCTATTCTTACACTGAGAGACGCGTGAATTTCGTTGAAAGGATGCAAAGGGTATCCATAACAACCAAGGATAAAATTGTGTTGAACTATTATTCAATGTCAAAATGGTAGGGTGCACTTATAGTTATGTTTGCATTTAGAATTGTAAATATTCTGAATTTCAAAATGACCAAAAGTACTGTTTTCTTTGCATAGTTTTCTGTTACATTTTGTCGCTTTTGTCAAATAAAATTATTGATTGATATCGACGTAACTATCGACGCAATTACGAATGATCAGTTTGGTCCATAGACGACTCTGTTTCTCTAAATGACATCTGCAACCTGTTTGGTCTTTCAGTGTTATTATTAAAATATATAATCTATAACTTTTTTGGGTCCGTATAGATAAGAAGTCATGTTGAAGTTTATAATTCTTAACCGTATAGCTTACTTAATGGAAGAGTATATTTATCTAGCTGTTCAGCTCTACATGAGTATACATGCAATTGTTACATTTAGCTGACCTATTATATCACTAGTAAACAGAAATACTCTAAGCGTTTTTCCAAATATAACTTTAAGGGAGCTTTGACCTCTAATCGAAATAATTATTTAGCACCAAACTACGGAGTTCCATTTACAAGGTCTATATCCCAATCCTGAGGACACTTTATTCGCTTTGCAGGCCTCTTCGTTACTTTTAGGCTACTTTAAGGTAAGAATCTGAATATACTTCTTGGACTACGTCATTTTGCAATACTCAGTTTGAGCAGGGAGGTGTCAGAAAGGAAATGCAACACCAAATCTGTCCGAAAATATGTACCTGAAAACGTTTTAAACTTTTTTCGTGCACCGCCATTTGATTGACAGGTCTCTTTGTTCCTGTTGTTGAGTCCCTGTTAACTATTAGCTTTTTTTATCTCCCCCTTTCTTTTCCAAGTAATCCCAAGACAAAGGTCATTGTTTATACATGCTTTGATATGTGATTTGTTTCCGCTAGTGACCAAACTTTAATCAGAATTTTCAGTAAAAAAACTGGTAACAAACGTTTATGTAATTCACTTCTATTGTGCCTGCACAATTTTAATACGTCATCCAATGGAACCGTTTTTTGAGCTTATACACTTTTTTTAGTTTTTAGTCAATTTTCCCATCTTTGAAAAACCTATTCGAAAAGTAAGTTGAAAAGAACTCTTAGCTGACTTTAAAAAAACGAAATGATATGTAGTGTGACGAATAACTACGAAAAGTTTACGAGTTCAACGTAAGGAGTGTATCTTCTCACTGTCACTTTGACAATCCCTCACTAATCCTAGTTGATCTGGGTATTGCGAAAAGAATTTTGAATAGAAAGGCAAGATTACTGTCGGAAACGAACATTGCATCAAAGAGTCTATGGAAGGTTGGTTCTCCTTCCTACATATCCCTGGTTTATAACACAGATGTGCACTCTTTGTACCAAACATGAGAAGATATGTAACTTTTGGTTCCTTTAGGAGGTGTTGTAGGAGAGGGAGCTACCTGAAACCTCAAAAGATGGAGAGAGTACGCAAAGGTGGCAATAGGAAGAGGCGACGTGCCTGACAATGGTGTTAAAGGAGAGCGACGGGAAAGATAGACTTGTAATAATACTGTTTCAGTAGATCGTTACGTGACGTACTGTGCCATGGTGGATACGTAGTTCAGTGCCGACTAAACGTTCGTGCTCATTCTCTGGCACCATGGTGAAGGACAGATTTCCAATTTTTACAATGAACTTGACTTGGGACGATGAAGGTCTGCATATTTTGTATAGAACATGGCTAAAGTCTAATCAATGCTAATAAATGTTAACCATTCGCTCCAAAATAGTTTCAGTATACTGATACAGGTGTAAATCGTGATAAACCTTATTTCGCCAAAAAGTGAGTTCTTTTCAGTTTACATAATTCCTTTTTTTTTTAACTTTTGAAACTGCAGACTCAGATCTTCTTTTGCTTGCTTTACCAATCTTAAACTTTTTTTTTTCAATAGCAGAGATTTTTATTTTTTGGCCTGCTATTAAATGCTTAATTAATCCATTCAAATAAATGTAGGCATTGACTGTTTTACATATTGTAATGTACTTAGTTTCTTTTTAACTTGTACAAGAAATGTGTTTCCCTCTTGCTTTATGCCTGTGCTATCAAAACGCAACTTTTTCCAGACTTTTGGTTGAGACTATTTCGACCTTTTCAAATAGGAGAGATATGAAAACTTGGTCGGCACTTTTGATGAAAATTTATTGATCCCTAAAAGGCTCCAGTCATAGTTACCTTTCGTCATTCAGCCCTGGTTGTTGGGTCTTCTCAAAGACAAATGTTAAGGGTGATAGCTTTTCAAGTCGATTGTCACAGTACGATTTTTTTTCAACTTGATTTCGCAGTATAGAATTAGACTTAACGAGAAACTATTATGATATGAGCAAGACTACTTTATTCACAAAATAAACTTCCTACCCTGTTAGTTTGTCAAAAATGTTATTTTCTTTAAACAGTTTTATATATGAAACAGGCATTTTAAAATGTAATGGTGAGGTTTAACACTGAAATAAATCTGCCATGGTGTTGCATGATGTTGTTAATTTACAAGAACGTATAAAGATTAGTATGAACAGTAAGGAAATTATGTGTTGAAAATGATTTGAGTTTTCTATGAAAAAAACGCTTCAGGAAGACCGTTATCTCATAATAGAAACAGCCTCGACTGGCAATTGAACTGTAGTAGCTACAAAACTGAAATTAATTTAAAAAAATTATATATCATTTAATTTTCAGATCACATCTCTATTCAGAAAGACTGCCACATAATTTTTGTCAATAATCGATAATTAGGTAGTTGCAACCAGAAATGTATTACAAAATATGTAATAAAAAGTAACATTTATCATTTAAAAATTTAAAAAAATTGGGTAATGAATATTGATGAAACCACAATGATTTCTAAAACAAAGGCAATAACAAAGGCAAAAAACCCATACCAAATTAGTTATCTAGAAAGTTTTTTAAGACTTTTTGGAATATGAATGCAATCGAAAGATGTTGAAAGGCTTCTTGATACTATTGTAAAAAAGACATGAACATGACACATAAAATTTCTTCTTTAATTGAAGTTAATGGTCAGCCCGTAAATTCAAAACACAAAACTGTAACCGCACAGACAAGCACCGTACAGCAAAAATTGCGTTTTATCTGAACTGTTTTAAATTCGAAACAAAAGCTACACTGTTAGCTGAAGCTGCTGGTAGTCTAAAGTAATTATAAAAGATAAAGCTTCATTTTAGAATTATCGAAAGCTTCAAGGCTGTTTGAAAAGAATGCCACCCATTACTCCTAAGAATAGGGGAGTGGGGGCATCAATTTAGAGTCATATCAAGTGACGTCATGTTTTTCCTGCCGTGTCCCGAACACGCCTACGCCGGAGGGAATTTGTACGTTTTTTACATTTACTTCAAAATTTTACGGGTCGTGACTCCCCTCCGCTTCAACCCCCCATCTTGTAAGTAAAATATTTTTTCGGTTTAAAGAAAAGTATTATGCTCGTTTTTCAATGTGAATTTCACGACATTATTGTGGGCCAATTGGGAAAAAATTTAAAGCAAACTGCTGTCGTCCTTTCTCAAATGTTTTGTAATCCCCACAGACTTACCAATTCGCAATTAGGAGCGCGCATACACGGTGTGTTGTGTGAGCACCAGTATCCCCACTACCCGACTTTGACTGATCCGTAACCTTGTTCAAGTATCTACTTCTGCATTTCGCTCAATTCCCTCGAATGACTATTGTATCGAGTGAATATTGTATTTACGCTGTCTGTAGAATCATGACGGGATTGAAATGAGTCTATAGGTACCGTTATTGAATTCGATCATCATCTGCAGGGACGCTACTAGGTTTGATGATCGGGGCACCTGAGAGAATTTGGTATCCATAGAGGATATTGGATATCGTAGGCTTACTCAGATATTTCCACGGGGGAAACTGTGTGTGGGCGCACGAAGTGGGCAAAATAGCTGTTCTCCCTAGTTACAAATCCCCTTCAATTTAGTTAACAGACGTACAGGAAGCAGTACCTTTGTTAAAGCAAATTTTATAAAGGGTGGGGGGGACTAAGGAATTTGCTAAAACGGACCCTCTTATCACTATTAAAGGGCACAAAACCACCAGTTGACGGGAAATGTTACGATTTTTTACTAATATAGCTCACAGAATGTTCTTAATGACACGACTCTCGGCTATGTAAATTTGTCCTTCGAGGAGACAGACTCCGGTGGAGACAACCCAGAGGCCTTCCTTGGGAAGAAAAAGGAATGCAAAGGAGAGAATGGCGGTTAAACGAAGCTTAAACATTTATGCACAACATCATTCCACGTTATAGCATATTTTGCAAAGTGTCCGTCGTTGAGGAAGTTGCAGGAAATCTGATATAAAAAAAAAACAAGAGATTAAGGAAAGGAAAGACAGATCGGCTGTAGGGAGAGTTGACTCCCATGTAAAAAGAAAAGCAACCATGTGTTTGCACTTTCGTAACTTTACAGAAGACTGTGTAACGCGTGTTTAGTTAACCTATATTAAGGGTTGGACTGGTAATGTTAACATTATCAAAGTATGAATAAAAACTAAGTAAACTATACAACGCACAAAATTAATCGCATTTTGAAAAAGTCTCTCAACAGATGGGCCGTAGACCGCAGCCCACTCGTGGTCTGCAGAGCGCAGTGGCGTGTCCAGTGGCCATATATATATATATATATATATATATATATATATATATATATATATGTATATATATATATATATATATATATATATATATATAAATATTTATTTTTATACATATTACATATATTTACACATATGTTAATATATATATATATTTCTATAATTTGGGATTTAGGCGAAAAACCGTTTGCAAAAAGGCAACTGCTGCGAGAACTCAACCTAGGCGAAAAAACCGTTTCGCCTTAACGTTTTACACACTGTTTTATATAGGAATGCGTAACTCTATACGCAAGTCCGATTTACCACATAATGTTTATGCAATTACTTAGCTGCACATCAACTTACGTGCATGTATCCGTTAACACTAAGGACTTACGGGCCGTTGAAATAACGTGCATATACATCTCAAAACCAAAAGGGGAAATATAATCTTATGTATTTTATTGTTTTTTCCTTCGCCGGTTGTATTGGCGGTATACCGATTTCGCCTAACAGGTCGAATTAGCGTTATATATATATATATATATATATATATATATATATATATATATATATACATTTATATATTTATACATATATTTATATGAAGTCTAAATATTTCGAGCGTTTTACCAGCTCTTCATCAGTTGAGAAAACTTGTTCTAAGAAAGAAACTGTAAGCCCCTAAGTCTTATACGTATCCACTCATGAAATCTAAATCCCTGTTGAGCCCATTTTTGAGAGTATTCAGTCTAAGGATAGTTTTTTATTTCACATTTTCTGCGGTCCTGTGTTGTTTTGAAATTACCAGAAAGAATAAAGACCTTTAGGTTGGCAAAGCTGTGATCTGTAAGATTAAAGTGTTCAGCCACTGGGAAGCCAGAGTTGTTCTTTCTTATGCTGCTTTTGTGATTATTAAACCTATGACGGAAGCTTGTACCAGTTTCACCGATATATAGGTGATTGCAGGACATATGTCACAATAAAGCAAATAATCCACGTTGCTAGAATCACAATTAAAATTGTCCGGACTCAGCTGGGTTCCCGTAGCACTATGAAAGGTCGGTAAGGTGTCGATGTGCTTGCAAATAAGGCACCTGGGTTTATTGCATTGTTTGTTCGTGGAGGGATTAGAATTCTGGGAGGGGGTAGAGTGTAGTGCGAACGAGGGCACCTTTAAGGTTACGAGGTTGCCTATGGGCTAGTAATGGAGGTAACTCAAAAAGTTCGGCAATACTAGGGCCACATTGTAGGATCTTCCAGAAACGCCTCGATGAATATGTCGCGACGAGAACAAATACGTCTGTACCTGATAAATTGACTGTAGGCAATAAAATGTTTTTGCAAGCACATCGACGCCTCACCGAACTTTATGTTACGTATACTTGCATCCAAACGGTACCCTACAACGTAATACTTTGAGACTCACGTGAACATTAAGTCGTGGTTGATCTTTGTCAAATATGTGTTTCAATGTTAAAGGTTTGACTTTGATCATCCTTACACTTATAAACAAAAGGAATTTTTGACGAAACTAAAACAGATATGTTTGGAATCTGAAATGTCGAGGTTATAAATTATACGAGTAGTCTAGTTTACAAGTATTTTCAATGTTTCATTCTGCAATCGAATGGGAATTTATATGTCGAAGAATGTGATATAGTTCTACTTTGAATACATCATGCTGGTCCTGTTTGAACCCAAGCAGGAAGTTGCTTTGTTTGTGTTAATACAAGAATCGTTTTATTACTGGCTTTGTAAACGAGCAAACTCCTACCGTGCCGAACGTAAAACATGTATATTCTTTAAACGTTAGTTCTTGAAATTCCTATGAATAAAGGAGCTAAAAGCTCGAACATTTTAGCAAACATTTATTCAAGGATTTATCTAAGGACGTGGAAATACATAAAATGAGACAAGTCAAAGTACTCAACATTGAAAGCGATTGATAGACTACATAACAAACCCTTGGATGAAGAAATGAAGGTATGTCAATGACGGAATACTCATAATATGATACAGAAAAGGAAACATGTCTGATTGTGTCTCGTGTCGGTATGTATTTTTAACTTAAGTTTCTTTCTCTATGCTACAAGCTGTGTATAATGTGGGTAATGTGCAAGGAGTGACTTCTTTCACGATATTCGTTTGTTTTTTATTCAATAAGTTGAAAGACAGTCACGATAGAGCACACAAACAAAGAGGATACCTCTCGGTTATTGCACCGCCAACGTTCCTTCTAGAAGGCTTACAAAGGTGATAAAATGATTTTTAGTCGCCTCAGTTGGAGTGAATGATAGTTAGACAAATTTAGCCTATTTTCAGTTACGCTTAGCCTATAAGAAGTTTTGACTCAAAACCTTTCTCGTAACAATGCGAGTCACATGACGATTGGTCACGATACATGCAAAAGAAAGTTTCACTAAATCTGTCTTCAACATGAGGGTAAAAAGCTACGATCACGTAGGCAATTGGGAATTTAGTTGGGGGTTGGAACTACTTTGTCCTTCCAGTATTTGCTCTCAGCGGCCTTAATATTTGATGACATTGTGAGTATGAGACATAGTCCCCTCCAGAATCTGGTTAAAGGGGATGAAATATGTTTGATATTTTGAAAAAAATTGGTAATATTAGCTGATATTCTAAATTTAGACATTCCAAAGGTTTCAAGGTCATGAAAATCGTTTAGCTATTGATGAGAATGATATTGCAAACCAGTACCAGGGAAGGAGACTGGGACTGAGAGAAGGGAGAACTTTTTACATATTTCACCCCATCTTCTTGTCCATTCTCTGTGACTATGGCCTTCCTTCAGTGTCACTGTTAACCTCCAATTACAAATTTACATCAGACAATCGCACAGGGAAAACTACTGTTTTCCCTGTGGGTGCAACAGTTGCGTATTTAGTCTTTCGGCACAAGAGGCCGCCTCTGGTCCTAGGCTGTAATATATAAGTTAATCCTACCTAGCTGACAGAGCCCAGTTAAGGGCAAAGTCTGGCCTAAAACTTCAATTTCTTGTCCAATGTCCACCATATGCAGTGTGTTGTAGCTCCATAATTAGCAACATGAGTTTCTTTTATAACACAAATAGAAGGAAGATCCTGGTAACTTTCTGTAGCGTAGAAAGTTTGCTTTGAAATTTTGTACAGGATATATCCTTACTATTTTATTGCATGAACAAATGAAATAATTGCAAAACGAGAATTGAAGCAAACTGTTTGATTAAAATGGAAGCTTTTAGTTGTTTGTATGCTATTTTCACACACTTTCATCGCCCTGTACTCAGCACCGAGACAATTTTTTTCCAAACAATGGAGTCAGAGTCAAAATAATGAGGTAAAAAGTCAAGCAAAAAGTCTAAATTATTTGACTGAAACTTAAAATTTCAATCTGAAGTCCACATCACGGATGTCGCTATAATTGAATCAACGGGCATATATATATATATATATATATATATATATATATATATATATATATATATATATATATATATATATATATAATATATATATATATATATATATATAACCCTAACAGTCAATATAATGAAACAAAAAGGTCAGAATTTCTACTTTTCAAGTTAAATTCATAACAGTATATGGGTAAGATATTAAACTCTGATCTACACTCCAAACGAAAAAGGATGTTCTCCTAAAGTGAAAATATGACATCAGACTAATAGTCAACAATATGGAGATTTTAGATCAAACCACTGAGAAACAAGGCTACCATTAAGAATTTAAAAGTAAATTGTCAACATATTAATACTAAAAGGCAAAAAATGTGAACTGCTAAGGCAAAGTTTTGGTATAAGAAATTAGTAATGGTTTTGAAGGTAATACTTGACTTTAAACAATCGATTTAAGCAAATTTGAATAGTTTCTCCTGACCATGTACTTATGCTACTGTAAAACCTTTATAAGGCCAGCATTTTTACAATTTCTAGAGGAAGCACTGTTGAACCCCTACTACCTTAATTACTGAAAACGTTGTTAGGTGATCATCCTCATGCCAACAGACCTATTTTATTAAGCCCCCTGACATTGAAGAAATTACAACATAATATTTCTCAGAAGTGAAAATTGCAAGTTCAAAGACCCCTATGTTCACACATGAGTTAAGTACCGCACGTTTGACTCAACCATGTGTTAACGTAGTCACACGGTATTTAGTAACTCACTCCCAATTTGACTTCTCATCTACGTGCTCTATTCCTGTAAAATGTTTTTATCCTGCAAAATTACGGTACAGGTAGCTCTCATAATGAAAGTGAAGCAATGCGCCACCCTTTTCTGAGGACAAATAATTCCGGAACTACTTGAGATTTAACAGTATATCACTGTATCATCACTATCATCTAGTTCTACAAATATTGTGGACCTATGTTTATATCAACAACTGACAAATGCAGTGCTTTCATGTGTTTTGCTGGCCTTCTGCGCAAGGAGCGTGTTAAATAATTTTAAACTCATTTGACATTAAATGGCATTAAAATCATATTGGGGCCTCAAAACGGATTTGCTCCTCGTTTCACTTGCAACTTTTTTTCTGTATGATTACAGTTTTAGTTTGATACCAAACATGATAGGTGATACTTAAAACCTTATATGTCATTTATTACTTGGTTAAAAATGTAAAAGTGCGAAGGTATAGAACATCCATTATATTCCGAAATTAGGCATCCATGTGCGTCATTTTCAGAAACACTTTAGCATAAATACCCTTCAGCATGCTCATGATTTAACCTCAATTAGTTTCACTCTACTAAATGAGTCATCGTTTACTGGTAGTCACTTACTTAAAGTGGCTAACCAAGGGGAGGATCTGCCCCTCACTTGCCTCTCTTCCGCTCCTGCACAAAGGTATACAGTTTAAAGGAGCAGTGGGAACATACTCTCCCTCCTGTTTCTGCTTGCTGACCCCTTCCATTAGGTGTACAACCCGTAAGATGTGTTGATAATCATCCCCGACTAAACGCAGCTTACTCGGGTGTCAAGTAACTGGATTAGTATAGGTGGCACTCTACAAAAATCTCACATCTGGAACATGTACATAATGTGCCCTGTCCCTCTCTCACTTTTGAAATTCTGGTGGCGTCGCTGTTGGCTTGTGGCATATGACGTAAATATGACTGTGTTTAAAACTGGAACTGACCAAACAGGTCATAAGGCCAAACCTAGCTCTTTTAGCTCAAATTACCAAAGCCAAGTCCAATGACACAAACCAGTAACAGTTATATTCCTACTTACTTTGCCACCTTAATGGCTTTTGTACCGCATTCCATTTCGATTTATAACAATAATGCAATTCGTGTGTTTCTTCTTCTATTTTCTCGGTTTTTATTCTTTTCGTCTTTGGTAATTGGTATTTTATATTTATTTTGTTGTTGATTGTTGTATGTTCTACTGCCACGAAGGCAATTTTCCATTTTATGTGGACAATAACGTGTATTTTATCTTATCTTATCTTATCTTAAATGCCGAAACCAGAGAAGACTAAGTTTACTTCACAAATTTTCCGTAGGGAAGGCAATGGCAGTCTGAATTCAGGCCCGTAACTAGACTTGGAGAGCAAAGGGGCCAAAATAAGCTCAGAGGGAGGTTTACGTAAACGTTATTGCACAGGGGCCTGGCTTTGCCGGCAGAGCAGGGTGCCCAAGCCACGGAGCGGAGGGGGAAGAGATGGCCCCCAAATGCCCCCCCCCCCTTGGTTAAGGGCCTGTCTGATCCTAATTTTCACATGTTTAGTCATTAGTGATTTCGGACAACTACAGGTCAACTGTACTGTTGTTTATAAATTCAGATGTATAAACATTATGTCAATCGAACATGAGAAGAAATTTCCTGTAACCTGCAAAATAGGTAATTTGTATAGACTTACATCTTAATATGTCCACTATGACATCACCCGTTCTGCAAATAATTCATTAAACTTGATTTCCTTGAACATATTTTGATAGACTTCTGATATAAGTGAAGAGGATTTTAACAAGGGCAGTTTAAGGACATAGAGCTAGCCAACCTTCGTTCGAAAGTGACAATTATTTCTTTGGGACTGAGGAAGATAATTTTACTTTTAACATGTTGCTGTCAGGTCCAGCGCTGCCAAAACTGATATTGAAATCACTGCTACAAAAACTGGAGAAAGTGGGGCTGGGTGGGTACATTTTGTCTCAAATCCATCCAACTATAGGAGCAAGGCTACCTCAGTAACCTTCAACGTGGAAAAAGAAAAGGGCGAATCTACCATTTGGCTTACTCTCAGGACTCACAATAACATATCCATCAATTGCACATAACAGACATAGATATAGCACACTCAAATATAAAACTGATACTAAGGAAACTACCGTATGATCATCAGCTGTAATTCTGTTAGCATTACAAATTATCTGTGTAAATACATCATATTTCTGCTAAAGGGAAATTTATGTGAAAAAAGTGTGTAAATTGGCTGATACTTTACTAATGTAGGGATGGGGGGTGAAGCTCCCAATAATTTTCACTACGATGATGTTTTCCCAAACACGTCCAAAATAGCAGTATACACGTAGAAGCTGTCAAAACTCAGGAGTTGAATGGTTCAATCACCAATACATGAAAGGTTTCAATGGCATGTGCTGCAATTGTTTATCTCAATTTTTATATGTGGCAGCACTGTGTAGGTTTCTTTACTGCTAAGATGATTCAAAATGAATGTAATAAAACCGTTGAGAAGCTAAATCCAGAGTCTTTTCAGTAGTAATGTGCGATGCCATGTATCCTGCTGTCGATGACATAGAAATGACTTAAGTACCCATATGTAGGCTACAAATTTACTGTAGCTGCACTTTTAACACGACAATATACCACTTAATTTGCACATGTGATAACCTATCGTAACGGGTTCTAGTGTAAATTGTTAGGCTCATACTTTATATAGGCTACACCAGCGATGCCACCACTTGAACTGACTAGAGACTTATTTCTCTGCAGAAGAGTACAAATTCATTACAATCAATTTTGTGAAAATGGAAACACCCGAACAATGGCGCCAAAAGCACGGAGGCATGGTGGGCCACGATCGCTTTCTGAAAAAGGCAAACTTTTTAAATGATCCGAAAAAGGCACTTAAGCTGTATATTTCTGTGGAGGGTAGGGTTAGGTGTGTTTTTGACCGAGTGATGGATCTTATCATTTTCTGTCACAAATGGTTCTCCAGCTATCAAAATTTTCGCAAATCTTTTCGCAAACTACCGACATTTTCAATTCCCCCCCCCCCCCCCATATTGTCCTTATAATCAATATCTTCCGATAACACCTTCCGTAGAAGCAAAGCAGCATAACTTGGGAGCTTTTCACGAATTTCCAGGTAAAATACTGGCAGATAGGTTTTGTTGGGGAATTGAAAATTTCACAATGCAAGTCATGGAAATCACATTTAATGGAAAATTTTGGTACGCTTTGCGCGCATTCGTCACGGTTTGCACTCCACCTTTTGACCATTATTATGGTATCTATTCTGACCTAAACACTTTTCCGAAAAACAGAGCTACATCGCCATCCTCTTTAGGGGCCTCGCATCAATATGGGATCTTTCAATCTAATTTGTAGTATGATAAGGGAGGTTGAAAGTACATATTGGCCGTTAAACATTTTCAAAAATTTTACAGAACGCTTTGCGGGCAGTCATTATCGGTATATGTGAATTTTAATACACTTACGACATTCTCAAACGGGACATATCAATATATATATATATATATATATATATATATATATATATATATATATATATATATATATATATATTTACATATAAATAATCGTTATGGAATAATAATTTGAACAGCGTAAGTATGGATATATTCCTAGAAAGCTACTTTGGACCACTTACCGGATGCTAAGTACATTCTAAGAGAGCAAATCACCTCTCCTTTAGGGCCGCGTTTACAAATGTGGGGGCCCTGGGCATAAATCTATTGGGGAGGGGGGAGGCCCTTCGGCCAGTCATTCGACCCATTTGAAATAAGAACTGATATGATAGATTGGACTATACGCGTACACCTACCTCTTCAAGGGCTGGGCGCCTTTAAAAAGACCATAAACGTTCAACAATTTTAGGCCAGATATATCATCGCAGTGGCTCAGCCAGGATTTGCCTGAGAAGACAGGGGGAGGGGGGCTGCGATTTTAGATTGTCAAGAGCTACTGATGCAAGGTTGTAGCCTGCGGGTGAAGTTTCTATTTTTTCAGCAAAAAAAAAAAAACTGAACAACGTGCAATTTGGTGCATTTTAACTGTTGGAATTAATTACTTTGTAGAACAGTAATGAAAGTAACAAAAGTAATTGAAACTAAGGTGTACTTAGCCATAAGACGTTCGGGACGATATTATTTCAGAGGCCTACCCGAATTTTTAGACCTTGCTCAGATGTCATGTTGAGTAGGGTGATAGAAAATATGGTGTATGTGGCGGAGGCATTTTCGAAAAGGATTAGGGTGGGGGTAAACCGTTGGTTGGTGTTACGGACTTTAGAAAATTTTCGATGGAAACACCATTTAGATCAGGAAATTGGCACTTCCCAGGCACTATTTGCCCGAGAATGGAATGACATCCCAGGCTTTTACATTAATGATTTTTTGTTCTCTAGGTAGGCCAATAAGGGGTTTATGTGTCCCCACGGTTGCGTGCCTAGCACTACCCGTGCAGCAAAATGCACGAGGAGCATGCGAAAATTTTCTGTCTTGTTTGTTTGTAAAAGACACTTGAGCTTCGTTGGGGAAGTTTATACCGATCGGACTACAATTTTAAGATTAGGATGAATCATAAAGAATACAAATATTGATTTTTTTTTCATTTTACAAACAACGCCGTCTATGCAACATTTGCAATGCATTCATGTCATGCGGATACTGTGTTGCAATGGCTCCGTTTTAAAAAGAACGATAGTAATGTATTGGAAAATAATTCATTGCTTTTCCCCACTCTCCTCCACTCTGGCACTCTCTCTCTATCTGAGACGATCTCTCTTGAACCCATTATTTTACATTTTCACTCTTACAATTTGGGGGCCCTGAATTTGGGGGCACTAGGCCCAGGCCCATCTGGCCCAATGGCAAATCCGGGCCTGCTCTCCGTAGACACCACCTCTTTAAAATAGGTATTCTATTGCACCTCACTACTGAACAATTTGGACAGGCTGGAATTCAGTTTAACATAACTTTTGAATAACGCAGTCATCTGGAATCTACGACTGTCTGCTTTGGTTCTGTATTGATAAAAAGAAGTAACACTTTGTGTTTGCTTGGGCTTGCTTGTGTGTGTGTGTGGGTGGGTGTGTTTGTGTGTGAGTATCTATGACGCCTGACTTGTAAACATAATACTTCAAGATAGCAATGGGCAGTACGACTCATACTTGACCTGCGTATCGGTCATATCTAGGGATAGGTTCCTGTTAGTTTTGGAGGAGGTCGAAGATAATGTGAGGTCACCATAGGTCAAAACCGGCACTTTGTAATAATATATAAATTTTTCATGTCAAGAAAATGAATCTTTTGCCTTTGGCGGGGGCCAAAGTTCATCTGAGATCACCAGGATTAAAACTACGAGAACCCTGTATACCGTTTGTTAAGTCTAAATCACAGAATAACAATAAAGGAAAACCCTTTATCGATCTTGATGGTGAAAGGTCAGAAGTTAAAAACTGACAACCGTTTAAGCACTATCTTACAAGATAGGAATGATTGATACGCCTAATATTTAGCAAATTGATTTATCCCATTACGGGTAAGATGCCTATAGTTTTGGTGGAAGTCAAAGTTCATATGAGGTCACTGGGTTGAAGCTACCAAGACCTTGCAAACATGGTATATCAAAGAGGATAACATTGAGAGATCTCACATTCAAGATGGCATATATCTAGTACGAGAAACCTCTTGTGTCCATGGCGGTCAGAGGTAATATAAGGCTACCGGAAAAAACCGGTGGAAATCTCGTAAACATGATCTCTTATGAATTTAACCTTGATGAATCTCACATATAGCATGTGTATGTTCCACAATAAGTTCAGGAAGACTTTTATTTTGAATGGAGGTCAGAGTCAAAGGTCATCTGACTTCATGAAGCCAAAATTTTGAAAAACCTGATAAACACATTTCAAGAAAGATAATATTTTGGGATCTCATAATGCCCACAATAAATTTAAAGTCTATGTAACATTTGACTGGATTTAAAGACCACTTGAGGTCATTTTAGACAAATTTTGAAAAACCAGTACGGATGAAATTTCAAAAAGAGAAAGTTTGAGAGTTCTCTCACAAAGCTTGTTGATGCTTTACATTGAGCTCAAGAAATATAGTGATGTTAAGAAAGGTTGAAGGTCATGTGAGATCACCACATGTTAAATGGAGAAAACGTCGAAAACGTAATAACTCGATCACGAACAATTATCTTGAAGGATCCCATACCTTGCATGTAGATGCTCCATTTTACTTTAAAGTATTTAACAGTGGTTCGTGGAGTTCAAAGATCATTTGAGTTTACCAGAGGTCAAATTTTGAATTTTTGTACTTATGACATACCTCATGTAGCATTAACATTATATGTCAAAGTCTTTCATCCTGCCAACTCCCAGCACCGCCTTGCATCGCCAAGCACCACCCGGCACAGCTCGGCACAGCCCAGATTGGAAGAATTTGACATGCACTATTTTCTTTCGACAGGGATCATAGATCGGGAGTTATAGTTTAAGTAGATGGGACTTAATTGCTGTGTCGTCCTACACTAAGAAGTATTGATCTCAAAACAACTTTGTGTTTCGGAACCCCTCTGGAGAAGTGATTCTCACAGTTTTCAGGGCAGTGCCAAATGCAGATTCGGAGCTAAGGTCGAAAGATGCAGGAGATGATAAAACTTGTAGCGAAAAGAGGTCAATTTGTGAGGACGAAACTCATACTTGTCCAATTTGACTAAACCTTGCTGAACGATAATGGCAGATCCAACGATCTTTTACTATTGCATTATCCTAAGATTGGCGTGCTATTAATTTAAACCTGATCTCAACTCGACCATGGTTTGGTTAAGGGTCAGACAATTTGAAATTCTGAAAGCCGCACTATTGAACATATATATGTCGCTAGCCTCTACCATGATTGGGTCACCAGTTTAAAAGAAAATTTGGTATTTTTAACTCTCGATGCATTACTGGATTTGGCTCACTCAAATGACGTTTATAAATAAAGATCTGGTTTTTACTACACTTTGGTTTGCAATTTGACAGAAGGAAATAATTCACCTGATATTTAACTACATACAAATTTCCGTGTAGATTTTGTGCTAACTTTTTTCAATCGTTGTGTTCGTTATATTCAATTAAATACTGAATGTAACACATCAATAGATCGCAATGTATACTTTATCACTGAACTGATAACATTAAGATTTATTCGTACACTGAGAGGCGCGGGAATTTCGTTGAAAGGATGCAAAGGGTATCCATAACGACCAAGGATAAAATTGAGATGAACTATTATTCAATGTTAAAATGATAGGATGCACTTATAGTTATGTTTGCATTTAGAATTGTAAATATTCTGAATTTCAAAATGACCAAAAGTACTGTTTTCTTTGCATAGTTTTCTGTTACATTTTGTCGCTTTTGTCAAATAAAACTATTGATTGATGTCGACGTAATTATCGACGCCATTACGAATGGTCAGTTTGGTCCATAGACGACTTTGTTTCTTTAAATGACATCTGCAACTTGTTTGGTCTTTCAGTGTTATTATTAAAATATATAATCTATAACTTTTTTGGGTTCGTGTAGATAGGAAGTCATGTTAAAATTTATAGTTCTTAACCGTATAGCTTACTTATTGTAAGAGTTTTTCCAAATATAACTTAAAGGGAGCCTTGACCTCTAATCGAAGTAATTATTTAGCACCAAACTACGGAGTCCTATTTGCAAGGTCTATATTCCAATTCTGAGGACACATCATTCGCTTTGCAGGCCTCTTCGTTACTTGTAGGCTACTTTATGTTCAGAATCTAAATGTACTTCTTGGGCTACTTCATTTTGCAATACTCAGTTTGAGCAGGGAGGTGTCAGGAAGCAAATACACCACCAAATCTGTCAGAAAATATGTACCTAAAAAGATTTAATCTTTTTCAGGCACCGCCATTTGATTGACAGGTCTCTTTGTTCCTGTTGTTAAGTCCCTGTTAGCTATTACCTTTGTTATCTCCCTCTTCCCTTTCTTTTCCAAGTGATCCCAAGACAAAGGTTATTGTTTATACATGCTTTGAACTGAGATTTGTTTCCCCTAGTGACCAAACTTTAATCAAAATTTTTAGTAAAACAACTGGTAATAAACGTTTATGTAAGACACTTCTATTGTGCCTCCACAAGTTTAATACGTCATCTAATGGAAACGTTTTTTAAGCTTATACATTTCTTTTAGTTTGTAGCCAATTTTTCCATTTTTGAGAAACCTTTTCGAAAAGTAAATTACAAAGAACTTTTAGCTGACTTGCACAGCTTGTTTTGCCCTTTTGTGACAACGCCCTTTGACAACAATGGTTCCTTTAGGATGTGTTGTCGGAGAGGGAACTACCTGAAACCTCAAAAGATGGAGGGAGTACGCGAAGGTGGCAATAGGAAGAGGCGACGTGACTGACAATGGTGTTAAAGGAGAGCGACGGGAAATATAGACTTGTAATAATACTGTTTCAATAGATCGTTACGTGACGTGCTGTGTCATGCTGGATACGTAGTTCAGTGTCGACTAAGCGTTCGTGCTCATTCTCTGGCACCATGGTGAAGGACAGGTTTCCAGTTTTTATAATGAACTTGACTTGGGACGATGACGGTCTGCATATTTTGTATAGAACATGGCTGAAATCTAATCAATGCTAATAAATGTTAACCATTCGCTCCAAAATAGTTTCAGTATACTGATACAGGTGTAAATCGTGATAAACCTTATGTCGCCAAAAGTGAGCTCTTTTCAGTTTACATAATTCCTTTTGAAACTTTTGAAACTACAGACTCAGATCTTCTTTTGCTTGCTTTACCAATTTTAAACTTTTTTTCAATAGCAGAGATTTTAATTTCTGGCCTGCTATTAAATGCTTAATTAATCCATTCAAATAAATGAAGGCATTGCCTGTTTTACATATGGTAATGTACTTGGTTACTTTTTAACTTCTACAAAAAAATGTGTTTCCCTCTGCTTTATGTCTGTGCTATCAAAACGCAACTTTTTCCAGACTTTTGGTTGAGACTATTTCGACCTTTTCAAATAGGAGAGATATGAAGACTTGTGTAAGGATACCAGTTTTGAGAAACAATTGATGTATGCTGCCCTCTATTTTTGTAAGTTAGAAAGTTGTTTACTCTTTTGAGAACTGAGATTCTTCCGGACAGAGTGAAACCCGATACCATTTCCGGTCCTCTTTTCGAGATGCAGAAACCCCTGAGATAAGGCAGTCTTGGAGAAGCACCTGGCCAGTGCAGACGTCAACTCTTTGACTCCGGCGTTTTATCCCTAATTCGTCGTCATCCCTTCGATATTTAACTCCAATTCCCATTCTGAATTGTTAAGAGAAGTCAACTGGACTTTCCCTGTGTTCAAAGGCTGTATTATTTGCCGTAGTAAGCTGACAGGACCCGTGGCAAGTGGGTCAGGCAACATGTGGTTCCTGAACTAACACTGTTAATATTGTATTGTATACCTACGCCGCACGTGTGACTGTGCAAGTACGAGAAACGGCGTGAGATCTTCCAAGTTTCCAGGCATGCAGTGTGTGACGACTACTCGATTGAGGGTTAATATGCAGCTTGCAACTGGACGATATGACTGCTGTACTCGAGAGCTGAATGCTAAACTGTTTTGTTTCTACCAGATGTTCACGATGACGTAGATTCTACAGAGAAGTCAGAAGTACTGTGAATTAAGGTATACCTCGCCGCGTCGCGACCGCGATGGATCCATAGGCTTAGGCTAAATGTGATGTATTCATATGTTGTTCAAACTGTATTCAGAAGCCCATGAAAATGATATCGTAAAGTAAGTTGTATTTGTACAAGTAATGTTGTAACGATGTACTGTGAAGAATAGGCTCCCTATGTGTTGTGTTTGAGGCCTAGTGTTAGGCTTACGATGTTTACTGAACCCTTCTAGTGTGTACTTTGTGTGATATGGCCATTGGTATGAATTACTGTATGATGGCTAGTGTTAGCCTGGTGAGATTATTGTTAAGTACTGTTAGTCAGTGTGACCTTGGTGGGTCGAAGGTTTAAAGTGACACTTCACTGGGTATTGTAATCTTAACTAAGTTAAAGGCTTTGTGTTAAGCTGGCACAAAGCAGGGGTGTATTAGTTTTAAGTGGGTTAAAGTAATGTAGACTGTACAGAGCATTTTTTAGTCGTCTTTTCTAGTAATTGGGTTTTAATAAACTGGGGGATGCAAATCATAGAAAGTTGTGTCATGTCATTGTTTTGATATTTCCAATCTAGGTTACTGTCAAGTTGGATTCTGAGTAAACGTCAGATGTTACTGATGAAGATAGTTTAGAGAGCCCTCGTTCTTCGTAGACAAACGACACTTTGTGAATAGCCTGAGATAGTTCTGTGTGTCAGTCTCAAACGAGAAGGTGTAATTACCGGCACAGTGTCTATGCGCCTTTATTTGGGTTTATATTGCCGTGGGTATAGACAAGGGATGGCAGGCAGACGTGCCGTGACTAATGGTCGCTCCCTTAGGATCTATCATGTGAGAGGCAATTTTGTGTGTAAGGCACTCAGCTATGTTGCAAGTAGGAGGTAGCTTGGGTCCTCTCTGACTGGTCGATTCAGTATGTCGCCCTCTTGATGGAAATGTATTTGATAGCTTGCTTCACAACTACTGGCCTGATACCCAGTAGGCTTGGCCAACGAATCCACAGGTATAAATTAACATCGTAAAGGACGCCCCCAACAAAGGCCATCGGGATACCACATTAAAGAGGGTGGGCATAACCTTACACTTGGTAGGCACTTTTGATGAAAAGTCGTTGATGCCTAAAAGGCTTCACTCATAGTTTGCCTTTCGTCATTCAGCCCTGGTTGTCTTCTCAAAGACAAATGTTAAGGGTGAAAGCTTTTTAAGTCGATTGCAACACTACGATGTTTATTTATTTTCAACTTGATTTCGCAGTATAGAATCAGACTAAACGAGAAACTATTATGATATGAGCCAGCCTACTTTATTCAAAACATGAACTTGCTACCATGTTAGTTTGTCAAAACTGTTACCTTTTTAAACAGTTTTATATATGAAACAGACATTTTAAAATGTAATGGTGAGGTTTAACACTGAAATATGCCATGGTGTTGTATGGTGTTGTCAATTTACAAGAACATATAAAAATGTAGTATGAACAGTAAAGAAATTATGTGTTGAAAATTATATGAGTTTTCTAAAAAAAACGTTACAGGAAGACCGTTATTTCATATTTCAAACAGACTCGACTGGCAACTGAACTGTAGTAGCTACAAAACTGAAATTAATATAGATATATATATATATATATATATATATATATATATATATATATATATATTTTTAAATTTATATTTATATTTATATTTATATATAATTTAATTTTCAGGTCAAATGTTTTATTCAGCAAGACTGCCACGAAAAGTTTTGTCAATCATCGATAATAAGGTAGTTGCAACCAGAATTGTAGTACAAAATATATAATAAAAAGGTAACATTTATCATTTAAAAATTTAAAAATTGGGTAATGAATATTGATGAAACCACAATGATTTCTGAAACAAAGGCAATAACAAAGGCAATAAACCCATACCAAATTAGATATCCAGAAAGTTTTCGAAGACTTTTTGGAATATTAATGCAATCGAAAAATGCTGAAAGGCTTCTTGATACTATTGTAAAAACGACATGAACATGACACAGAAAATTTCCTCTTTGATTGAAGTTAATGGTTAGTCCGTAAATTCAAAGTACAAAATTGTAACCGCACATACATGAACCGTGCAGCAAAAATTGCGTTTTATCTGAATTGCTTCAAAAATTGAAAGAAAAGCTACACTGTTAGCTGAAGCTGCTGGTAGTCTAAAGTAATTATCAAAGACAATGCTTCATTTTACAAGTATCGAAAGTTTCAAGGCTGTTTGAAAAGTAGGCCACCCATTACTCCTAAGAATAGGGGGCATCAGTTTAGAGTCATATCAAGTGACGTCATGTTTTTCCTACCGCGTCCGGTACACGCCTTCGCCGGGAGGAAGTTGTACGTCTTTTACATTTACTTCAAAATACTACTGGTCGGGATCCTCCCCTCCGCTTCCAACCCCTCCCCCCCCCCTCTTGTGAACAAAATATTTTTTCAGTTTAAAGAAAAGAATAATGCTGGTATTTCAATGTGAATTTCACGACATGATTGTGTGCCAATTAGAAAAAAAAATTTAAAGCAAACTGCTGTCGTCCTTTCTCAAATGTTTTGTAATCCCCACAGACTTACCAATTAGGAGCGCGCATACACGGTGTGTTGTGGGAGCACCAGTGTCCCAAATACCCGACTTTGACTGATAACCGTTGTAACCTTGTTCAAGTATCTACTTCTGCATTTTGCTCAGTTCCCTCGAATGACTATTGTATCGAGTGAATATTGTATTTACGCTGTCTGTAGAATCATAACGGGATTGAAATGAGTCTCTAGGTACAGGTATTAAATTCGATCATCATCGGCAGGGACGCTACTAGGTTTGATGATCGGGGCACCTGAGAGAATTGGGTATCCATAGAGGATATTAGATATCGTAGGCCTACTCAGATAGTTCCACGGGGGGAAATTGTGTGTGGGCGCACGCAGTGGGCAAAATAGTTGTTCTCCCTAGTTACAATCCCCTTCATCTTAGTTAACAGACGTACAGGAAGCAGTACCTTTATTAAAGCAAATTTTAAAAGGGGGGGGGGGGCTGGATTTGCTAAACGGTCCCTCTTAACACTCTTTGAGGGCACAAAACCACCAGTTGACGGGAAATGTTACGATATTTCTTTTACCAATATAGCTCACAGAATGTTCTTAATGACACTGCTCTCGGCTATGTAAAAGTAAGGATTTGTCCTATTTGACTCCGGTGAGGACAACCCAAAGGCCTTCCTTGGGAAGAAAATGAATACAAACGAGAGATTGACGGTAAACCGAAGCTTAAACATTTATGTGCAACATTATTCCACGTTATAGCATAATTTGCAAAGTGCCAGTCCTTGGGGAAGTTTACGTTGCATAAAATCTGATTGGAAGAAACAAGAGGTTATGGAAAACAAATACAGATCGGCTGTAGGGAGGATTGACTCCCATGTAAAAAAAACAACCATGCGTTTGCACTTTCGTAACTTTACAGAAGACTGGGAAACGCGTGTTTAGTTAACCTATATTAAGGGTTGGATTTGTAATGTTAACATTATCAAAGTATGAATGAAAACTAAGTAACCTATAGAGCGCAAAAAATCAATCGTATTTTGACAAAAACGTCTCTCAACAGATGGGTCGTAGACCGCAGCCCACTGGTGGTCTGCAGAGCAAAGGGGCGTGTCCAGGGGGTCAGCTGGGAATGGCCCTCCAATGAAAAATGAGGAAAAATAAGAAATGTTAAAAAGGGGAAAAATGAAAAGAGAAAAGAAAAAGAAGGGCGAGAAAAAAGGAGAAAAGGGGGATCGTCAGAATTAAGGAAAGATAAAAAACTGTCTTTCATATATATATACTAAGGTCAAAGTACTGCGTAGCACTTATGAAGTAGGTAGGTAAAAAAGAAGTATTAAATAGTGCTAAAAGTTTGTGAAAAATTGCACAACGTTTTGGTTTTAAACCCTTCGTCAGGTGGCAAAAATGCAACTAATCGTTGACACGGCCAAACTTACCATTAAAAAATACAAAATAAAATCGGTCACGGTAAAACCGGCTAGGAAAACAGACAGTGTTAAGTGGTTATCACATGTAAAAACAGTGCAGGAATTGCTAAGTTATAACAGTTCAAGTCTTACGTTCAGACCACAGGGTTCCAAGTTTCATGATTAGACGGTTTTCGGCAGTTAGGCGGTCATGATCGGAACCTCGACGCGAGATGGCCGCCGAAACCATCAACTCACGGATCGAGCATGTTGACGGGGGATTGAAGTGTGTATATAAAGGTTATTATTGCATTCCTGTCTAGTTGTTGCTCTACCGGCAGAAGTAAAACGGATAAGGCCAAGGCTAAGGCGGATGGGGCGTTCATTCACGATCAACTTAGTATAAGGGCCTTGACAAGCCCACGTGTCTTACTGACCTGAATTCTCTAAAAGAACAGAAATCACGGAATGCTTGCACTCTATAATTACGTTCTGAAACTGGAACTCTTTGCAATATTGGCATGTGTCACGGGTATATAACAAGTAACCTTCAAAATTTTATGCAGCGAGTTTAACACACTTGAAATATTTATTCCCATATGCTGTTTTTTTTTTTTTTTTTTTTTATTTTTTGATTCTCTAGTATATACAAATTTTATGCAATATATGTCCCGAATGAAATGGTCTAGTACACAGGTTTTCTTCAAATCCCACTTATACCCGACGGCACTGGGGCTGTCGTGGCTTCGGGTCGGTGGCCCCCGTCGCAAATCTTGGAGCCACCAACTTAATGATAGTAGACTCTGGCTGTGGAAAATCTCCATTCCAATCAATCCATCGAAATCCATGGGGCTAACTCCACTCTGAATAATTTTGAATAAAGTCGGACAGATTGTGACAAACTTAATGTGTTTTAGAACAAATTCTAATCAACCTTTAAAAAAATTTCACAACAATTCCACATCTTGATGGCTGCTATCAAGCCTGGCAAGTGCCACTTTTGGCGATCTGGGATGTATTAAAATCTCAAATTTTCTCGGTTTGCTCCATGCAAACATATGGTGGTGCTCAGCTTAGATAATAAATGTGATTCAAACTTGTAATCATTGGACCCAAAGTTCGGCCGGCTCAGCTAATCCGTCCTCACAGAAATTTGTTTTAGAATAAAATCAAATCAAGCTTTACATTTTTTCACAAAAATTGCATATCTTGATGGCTGCTATCAAGTCTGGCAAGTGCAATTTCCGGCGATCTGGGATGTATTCAATCTCAAATTTTCTTGGTACGCTCCGCGCCAACCTATGGTGGCGCTCCGCTTAGATAGTAAATGGGTGTCCCCCTTCCTCTCAAAAAAAAAAATCCAGTCCTCCAGAGCCTTCCAAACAAAAGAATCTTAACTACACCACTGCTGCATGGATGTTGATGTTGTAATTGTTTCCTTTTTCTTTGAATATTTTATTTTGGTTAAATTTAAATCGGAAAACATATAATGAGCAAATATGATGTTGTGGTGTCGGAAAGGGATTAAGGTCGAGAAACCGTATCTGGTCTGCCCCCCCCCCCCCCCATGTCAAACATCTTCCTACGCCGCTGATAATTACGCATAGCAATAGTTTCATGGGTATACCAAACACCAAGAATAGAGTATCGTAGAGGGGCATACAGATTGGAGTGGTTTTGGATATATAAGTAATCAAATTGTTGAGATAATTTCTGTAGAGTCATTGACAACTCTTTGAGCTACTTAAGTGTAGAGAATTGAAACGATTGAAGGAAGACTTGATATATCAATAATCAAATTAATATCGGAAGTAAATTTCCTTTAATAAAGGTGTGTTAACGCTATTAACAAGTCCGGGAGATAGCCACGGGGAAATGGGTACTCAATGTCTACCTCTTCACAAACGTCGATTTGATCATTACATGGGAGTGTTAACAGGCATGCCTGGCAGTTCACGCTTATACAGTTGGACACATGGCACCTTACCCAGGGTGTTAATGAACACAAGTGCTGGAATGATCAACTTGCACACCTCTGTGTTGAAAATTGCACAAAACTTGCGACTCGGTCAATTCTACAAATTAAGCTTTGGACAAATGGCTTAGCACATTATCCCATACACTACGCGGTAAACCATCAAACATGACACGGAAATGATGCTGTTTAAGCACAACGATTTGTTTTCGGAAACTATGAAAATGTTTAAGTTGTTCTTCCCGTTTCTCTTCCTTGAACATGTACATCTAGGTTCACTATGCAATCCCCCCCCCCCCCCTCCTTCGGGTGAAAATTTAATTAGCCCGAAACGGTCATCTACCGGACTTGACTGACAACACTGCGACCTCCGTACGAAACACGTGAGATTTCAGTTTCGTAATCTAGTATTCTGATACAGTAAAACCAACATTTAATTGAAAAAGGCAAGAATTACATGCCTTTATTCCATAAGCCCTGAGTAAGCCTCAGTAGTGTTTAACAGTGCTGTGGTACTCGAGACCTGTGCAGGACTCGTGATCGGTCTCGAGTCACGATTTTTAGGTCTCGGACTCAAAAAGCAAGGACTCGGACTCAAATTCAGTCTAGCACAACCTGGACTCATGAAATTCCTGACACCGGGCTCGAGCCCGGCACAACTTTTTACACATTTACTTAATCTGTCGTCACATCGCATTTACCTTTTTATGCGCATTTTCTGTACATTAGTCTTTGCTATATGTGCTAGATATAGAAAAACCATTCTTTTTCGATAGCTTCGGGCGAATTTGTAACTCTGTTCTCCTATGGACCAAAAAAAAAAAAAAAAAAAATAGGAAGGCTACGTGCTACTTTCATGTCTTACGAAATCTATGATGAAAGAGTATAGGGGTTCAGATTTTCAGAGTGATCCTTTGCCGACATGGAAATATGCTTATGCTGTTTTTTTTTTTTGGGGGGGGGGGGGTCGTGACAGTGTAATATATATGGTGTTATTACACGTAACTGAAATTTGCAACTACCAAGTTCATCTGGGGTGCATTGTGAACGTGCTATTCGCGAACCATGTGTAGCCCGGAGAGACCATTAATCTGGCCCTCGAGACAATTCACAATTGCCAGGGGTGCAGGAACTGGGGGGGGGCACTGGACACTGGAGAAACGTGCCCTCCATTTTGTTTGAAAATGATAAAATGTGTCCCTTTTAAATGAAAACTATGTATAAACACACAAAGGCCATATACACATATATGTACAACCAGTACTTCGGATGATGTGCCCCCTTCTTTTTGTCATGTTGCTACAACCCTGATTATTGCAATTTCATTAAAACAAATATCAAAATTATTCTTATACCACCACTTTAACCAGAGGTCGGTACAGGAAAGGAACAATGGTCGCAGTGACCCCGTTGGAGATATTTTAATTTCTTTTCGATGCGGTCTCTAAGACGTGTTGGTACAAAAAAAAGGTGGAATCCTTAACGGCGACTGGAGTCTCCCAAACCTCTAATCTTTTTTTTTTCATTTTTTTTTCATTTTCTCAAGAAATGCAACGCTTTAATACCAATACAAGATTTTCTGGGCGCGCTCTGTATAGTGTCTCAGATGTTCTTCATTTATAATTTACTTTCATGTAGTAAATAGGAAATGAACAACACACCGGGTGCTTTCATATCTAATTAATAGACTAGTTCATAATAAGCCTAAACAGACGGCACACTATGTGTTCTGTGCAAAATGGGTAAACTCCATTTCGAAGTAGTTGCAGGTTTTTCGCCTGCAGCGGGAAATACTCCGCAGGACTTTTCTTAAAAAGTGGAAATGTCCGTCCACCTCCGTTAGTTAACAAACGAGACGTACCGGTACTCAACTTACACTGTTTTTAATATTGATAAAATTCATCCCCAATCGCATTGTTGTTTTCTTGTAAGTTGTACCATACATTTATAAATACTTTTTGAGAATGCTGGCTTGTGATTGGTCAGTTACCCATGTTGTAATCCAGTGTAGAGACATAGGGTGTATGGAAAGCAACTTTTTGATCAACATGATTGTAAACACAGCTCTAACACTACAGCAAACAGTTGTTTGTATAGGCTAGGTACTAGGCCTGGGCCTTCAACTGTAATTTTTTTCAGTAACTGTCCAAATTATAAATAATATATTTTGGTTGACAGCAATGTTGCAAATCCAAACAAATCATCAGCTTCTAGACTACAAACGATATTTCAGGCCTTTTCAGAGATATTAAAGTGATTTCACGCTGAGTAAGGTGTTTTACAGGCCTAGGCTCTAACGTTAGCTTTAAAAGCGTGTCAGACTATCGTGCGTCGGCTTGACTTTGGTACATCGCCGATAAGAAGAAATTATACAGCATTTCTTACCTCAGTAATAGACCTTTATCTGGGATGGGTAGTAATATAAATACAGTTGTAAAATGAGTGATGAACACTCACTAACCTTAAAACTCATCTTCCATATTCCAGAAAGATAGCGTTGGCCCCACGTATTCTGTGCACTATATTTCAAAGAAATATAGCTCCAAAATCATCAAGGGGATTTTCAATCGAAGAATAGAATATATGCTATGGAAACGATGGCCGGGGGCTACTGTCCAATATGCCCAGGCCTAATGACAAAGTACTGCATCAACAAACCTTATCCAAATTGCGGTATCCTACATTCTTTTTGTAAGAAAAGCTCAACGTCAGTAAAAAAAAATCTGTCTGGTTTAAGTTCCACTCGTAAAGAACAAGCTCTCTGCGATGACATTTCCAACTACTAACGTTAGGTCTAACGTTAACTTACTGCACAAGTCAAGGAACTAACGTGAGGCCCTAGCACATGATAACTGTTCTCTCTAAGCACGCTGGTTTTACTTTGATCCGAAACAGTATCAATATTGTCAGTACACAGATGTAAACAGTTTTAGATCACATTTGAAAAGTCTCCTTTGTATCACAAAATCGCAAGATCGATATTGCTTGCAAATGACACTCGGGTAAGGAGACTTCGTCTAGTACGAGTCTAATTCGAACTGACTCAACGTTCGTAACGATAAGTTAGTAGCCTAGGTTAAGGCTAGGACAAACGTTGGACTAACGTTATTTGTTTTCAACAACGTAGCAGCACGTTAGTGTGTTGAACGTCACGGTGAGCAATATCGCAAAAACCACATATACTCACCACATATCCTGGGCTGAGAGACCCTCCGCTTCGCCTCGGGTTTCTCAGCCCATATGCGTGACGTCATAGCCTGTTCGAATCTGATGTAGAGACATGGGCACCATTGACTTTATTCCCTAAATACAAAACAAATTATTCAAAATCGAGGTAGGTTATATTTTTGCTGACCATCAATACAAACTTTTTCAAGCGGTCTTCAATTTTTGACGCCCTTCGCAGTTCTTTAGATTTTTAAAATCGCGTTTTTTAAAACAGTCAGTCAGGACCACACTGCTCTGGAGAAGGCTGTGTCAGAGGGGAGTGATCAGCGACGGCCGGGTAATGACGAAAAAGTGACTAGGTTCAGTTTTTCATTATTCCTAAATATACTTTTGTTTTGTTTCACAAAATATGTTGGTTTCATGGACACTAAAAATGGTAAATTCTAGTGCGTTAACACACGTGAGTAAATAAAATATAATTATAGCACTATGCTGTATTTAAGCTCATTCGTTCAAACATTTTCATAAGGCGAGGGAGGGGGGCACTAGGCTCCTTAAAAATGCCTTTCCGAGGACGGTTGACTTGCATGTACAAGTAGTCTTAGTCTTTACTACGAAAGTTCCCTTTACCCGAATTATAAGTGTAACGAAACGTTACGTACCTCTGTGTAGAAGTGTACTAAATGTCTACAGCATGAGGTATCGAAATGACGGACCTTATTTAACTTTCAAGTTCTGGAAAGTGTTATTTCCTACTATCTGGGGTCATTTAGAGCGGAACCTCTGAGAAGGTGCCAACTTACAGTTGTGCTTCGCTTAGATAGTACTGCAAACCCTTTTAAAGGCCACTGTCCATTTATTTCTACAAGGGCGTGGATCCATCTCCAAAGGTGGGGGATACTTTTAACCATTTGCGCATAACCGTCCTGGGGATCCCCCTCCCTGTTTGAAAAAAGGGAAATTTGAAGGTGTCTTTATGGCAAATGCTGTCATATATGGGCTCAATTTGACTTTTAAAATGTAGTGTCAATTCGTAGGTTTGTTCCTTGTTGGTCATATACTGTTAGCAATATTATCTCCATTGCTCTTTATGTTACGTATACTTGCATCCAAACGGTACCCTACAACGTAATACTTTGAGACTCACGTGAACATTAAGTCGTGGTTGATCTTTGTCAAATATGTGTTTCAATGTTAAAGGTTTGACTTTGATCATCCTTACACTTATAAACAAAAGGAATTTTTGACGAAACTAAAACAGATATGTTTGGAATCTGAAATGTCGAGGTTATGAATTATACGAGTAGTCTAGTTTACAAGTATTTTCAATGTTTCATTCTGCAATCGAATGGGAATTTATATGTCGAAGAATGTGATATTGTTCTACCTTGAATACATCATGCTGGTCCTGTTTGTACCCAAGGAAGAAGTTGCTTTATTTGTGTTAATACATGAATCGTTTTATTACTGGCTTTGTAAACGAGCAAACTCCTGCCGTGCCGAACGTAAAACATGTATATTCTTTAAACGTTAGTTCTTGAAATTCCTATGAATAAAGGAGCTAAAAACTCGAACCTTTTAGCAAACATTTATTCAAGGATTTATCTAAGGACGTGGAAATGCATAAAATGAGACAAGTCAAAGTATTTAACATTGAAAGCGATTGATAGACTACATAACAAACCCTTGGATGAAGAAATGAAGGTATGTCAATGACGGAATAGGCTACTCATAATATGACACAGAAAAGGGAACTTGTCTGATTGTGTTTCGTCTCGGTATGTATTTTTAACTTAAGTTTCTTTCTCTATGCTACAAGCTGTGTATAATGTGGGTATTGTGCAAGAAGTTATTCTTTCACGATATTCGTTTGTTTTTGATTCAATAAGTTGAAAGACAGTCACGATAGAGCACACAAACAAAGAGGATACCTCTCAGTTATTCCACCGCCAACGTTCCTTCTAGAGAGCTTACAAAGGTGATAAAATGATTTTTAGTCGCCTCAGTTGGAGTGAATGATAGTTAGGCAAATTTTGCCTGTTTTCAGTTACGCTTACCCAATAAGAAGTTTTGACTCAAAACCTTTCTCGTAATAATGCGAGTCACATGACGATGGGTCACGATACATGCACAAGGAGGTTACACTAAACCTGTCTTCAACATGAAAGGAAAGAGCTACGATCACGTAGGCAATGGTGAATTTAGTTGGGGGTTGGAACTCCTTTGTCCTTCCAATATTTGCTCTCAGCGGCCTTGATATTTGATGACATTGTGAGTATGAGACAAAGTTCCCTCCAGAATCTGGTTAAAGGGGCTGAAATATTTTTGATATTTGAAAAAATGGTAATATTAATTAGCTGATATTCTAAATTTTAGACTTTCCAAACTTTTCAAGGTCATGAACATTGTTTAGCTATTGAAGAGAATGATATTACAAACCATTACCAGGGAAGGGGGAGTGGGACTGAAAGAAGGGAGAACTTTGAACATATTTCACCCCATCTTCTTCTTCATCCTCTTTGAATATGGTCTTCCTTCAGTGCCACTGTTGACCTCCAATTACAAATTTACATCAGACAAGCGCACAGGGAAAACTACTGTCTTCCCTGTGGGTGCAACAGTTGCGTATTTAGTCTTTCGGCACAAGAGGCCGTCTCTGGTCCTAGGCTGTAATATAAGTTAATCTTAACTAGCTGACAGCGCTCAGTTAAGGGCAAAGTCTGACCTACAACTTTAATGTCTTGTCCAATGTCTATCATAAGCAGTTTATTGTAGCTCCATAATTAGCAACATTAGTTCCTTTTAATACAAACAGAAGGAAGATCCTGGCAACTTTCTGTAGCATAGAAAGTTTGTACAGGATAAATCCTTACTACTTTATTACATGAACAAATAAAATAATGGCAAAACGAGAATTGAAGCAAACTGTGTGGTTGAAATGGTAGGTTTTGTTGTTTGTATGCCATTTTCACACACTTTCATCACCCTGTACTCAGCACCGAGACACTTTTGGTTCGAAACAATGACGTCAGAGTCAAAATAGGGAAATAAAAAGTCACGAAAAAAGTCTAAATTATTTGACTGAAACTGAAAATTTCAATCTGAAGTTCACATCATGAGTACAGATGTCCCTATAATCGAATGAAAAGGCAAATATATATAACCCTAACAGTCAAAATAATGAAATAGAAAGGTCAAGAAAAAGGGTTTTAGGTCAAAATTTCTACCTTTCAAGTCAAATTCATAACAGCATAGGGGTAAGATAGATATTAAATTCCGATCTACACTCCAAACAGAAAAGGATGTTCACCTAAAGTAAAAATATGACATCAGAGTAATAGTCGACAATATAAGATTTTAGATCAAACCACTGAGAAACAAGGCTACAATGTAGAATTTAAAAGTAAATTGTCAACGTATTGAGATTAAAAGGCAAAAATGTGAACTGTGAAGGCAAAGTTTTGATATAAGAAATTAATAATGGTTTTGAAGGTAATACTTGACTTTAAACAATCGATTTAAGCAACTTTTGAATAGTTTCTCCTGACCATGTACGGTACCTTTGCTACTGTAAAACCTTTATAAGGCCCCCATTTTTACAATTTCTACAGGAAGCACTGTTGAACCTTAACTAACTTAATCACTGAAAACGTTGTAAGGTGACCATCATCATGCTAACAGACCCATATTAACATACCAATAGGCGACTATTTTATTAAGCCCCCTGACATTCAAGAAATTAAAACAAGAAGGCAATCAAGGAGTTGCTGAACTCATCCCACTACATCCTTTCGTTTCTTCTATTGTAGCACTCTGTCATTTTATTGTAGCCTAATGGTTGAAGATAATCGACATAGCCTAAGATGAAAACTGTGTCCATGTCGTCATTAACTATGTTTACTATGATTCAACAGAGACAGCCAAAACTATGCAGAAGTAAATGTGAAAAAAATAATAAAAAAAATCCATTGCTCCATTCATAACTGCAGGTGCTTGTTCAATACGAAAAAATTGTTGTAATAATGATAAACAATGTGAAGCTGAGGCAAAGTGGCCAAGGTGGCTTGTAGCCAAAATGGTACGGGGGGGGGGGGCCCTGAAATATTTTTTCGTCCCATAGAAAGTTTCAAGCCGCCATTAATTTAATACATGCCCCACCCCCCCCCCCCACCCCCCCCCCAAAAAAAAACCTTTTGTGCCTTCTGGAAGCCAGTTCGCCTTCTTTCAGTACCTTGTCTGGTTACGGTGTTCTGTTACCCCGTTCCAGATTTAGCCTACCATCACGCCAAGATGGCCTTCGTGCAAAGTTCTTGATAGAGTGATGGGTGCCTGGATTTCGACAAAAAACTATAGTCCGAGCTTACGGTGATCGGTGGGCCTGCTGCATGGGGAACATATAGAGACTTCGAGTCCTCAAAAAGGCAGTAATACGCGTCGGCAGTATAAATGGATGGAGAAGAGGTTTAGTGCGTATGCTAGTACAGGCAAAAGTGCAGAGCCGTATATTCCTGGCTCTTCATGCAAAACAGCTTTTCAAGGAAAAATGTCCAACATGCAGCATACAGGTTACTGCTTTTATACCCGAGCAAACATCTTTTCCATTGGTCAAAAGATAAAAAATTACAGTCAAACTTACTTAAATCATGTAAATTATTATTGAGTATAGGATGAGAAATATCGGTAAGGTAGTATCGGCATATGAGGTAACTTTTTCTACCCCGTCGTCACACTTGACCAGGAATGGCTTCTATCAATCATTTGACAACATTTTTGTTACTTATTTCTTCATTTTATACAAAATAACTCCTTGGTTTCCCTTCAGTAGTCAATGATGTTTTACAGGAACATTATAAAATTTACTTGTGAGAGAAATAAGAGGAGATCTGTAAGACTGAAAAATAAACTTGTGACTGCCTTCTCCCTTAAACTAGTTGTATACACGTACGATTCGTGACTCGACCAATCAGCCCCTCTCTCTTCTCTGATCAGATCGATCTGACAAAAACTATACATCACAACGCTTTACAACGCTTTACTAACTTTACTTCATTTGTGCAATTGATTCTTAAAATCGTGAGATTGAAAATCAGATGAAAATGTTTAATTTGACCATATTCTTTAGCGATGTGCAATCAGACACATTTTAAACAAGTTCTATCATTACCTACTGTGACTTTTTGTCCCAGTGTACCATAACGTAAGCATCGTCACAAAAAATAACGCAGGTTTGTCACTGGGCGCTATAAGTTTAAAAGTACTTCAGTCATGTGTTCAAATTTCTCGTAAACTGCTTTCTTGTTACTCTTATGAAAATCCACTTCCTACTGTACACACTGTTCCTACGTTATAATGACAGGAAAAATCTTTCTGATGCATCTCCTGGGCAGAGATTTCAACCGCACGATACCGGTAACTATGTATGGTACAATACGACAGACAATGTGTATGTCGTTATCACACACGAACAAACGTTCGTTCGTTGCCTGGGTAACCTGTTCGAAATGTTGTGCCGAAGCAGTGCACGTGACTTTGGCACGCTCCACTTCAGCAAATTGGGGATATATAAAAAATGGGGAAAATATTTTGCCCTTTTTTGACATTTATTTGGAAAGTTTGGGCGCAAAAATTGCAAATAGTTTAAATAGCTATATAAAAAAATTATAAGCAACATAAAGATATGAATCTTTTAGTATTTAAGGTAGCAATAGGATAGAAGTTACCGGACAGAAGATTTTTTTTTGTGTGTGCACACAGCACTCGGCACCCCTTAAGAAAATGTGTAGAATTCTAGAGCTAATGAGGTGAATTTTGTTTCCAAAAAAGTGTCTCCACTACAAAATACGACGTTTTCGTGATTGATTTGAGACAAAACAGTCTTATTACGGTTGTAATATGTGCTTAGCTTATGAAGACATAAGTGTATTACCAAATTTACTTCTTTAGATAATGAAAACATGTCATCTTAATTTAAGCAATAAGTATGAAATCTATTAACATAACAGTCAAACCAATAAACGTATATTTGGGTATGTATTGTACGGCAACAATATGTACTGATTAAAATTTCCAGCATCCGGTTGTGGAGCTTGTTTAAGCGTGGAAATAATGAGGTTACCCTTTGCCACAACTGCCTCCGGGGCACCCTTGGGCAAGGTGCGCCTTATTTGCCCAGTTCAGTTTGGGTTCCCGAAGAGAGTGGACGTTCCCGATCCCCCACCGGCTCGTTCGATCTCTTTAGGAGTTTTGTTTTTGTTGCATGTAAATTGTTGTTTATACTGGAAATAAACTGTAAATAGTGATTTGAGTGTGGCAGGTGGACCCCCCCCCGTATCCCTCCGCGCTGTGATTGCCTTCGGGCGTGTTGTTGTCTTTGGGCGTGTTGTTGCCTTGGGTGGGTTTGTTGCCTTTGTGCGTGTGTTGGTTTTGACTTGTGTTGTTGTGATCGTTGATGGTGGGTGTGGTGGTGGTTTCTGTTTGTTAGAGGTGGCAAAGACTATTTCGTTTCCTTTGCTGGGTGTCGATGGTGAGAGCATGTTGGCGATTCTGTGGGTGGTTATCGGTTGCGTTTTGCTCCGGGTCCGATTTGGGTTCTTTGTTCCTCAGTGCCTGTTTCTATGTACTTAAAAATTCCAGCATTTTCCTTCACGCTACTTCTCGGCCTTATGCTTCACAACGTTCCCTATCATATCCACACGCGCTGCGTGCAAATAATATTGTGAAGTTATGAGCTGTCTAATAATTACGTTCATTTATCAAGTAGACACTCGGATATACTTAGATGAATGGCGCGTTGACTCCTCATGGAGCGAAAAGTATCGGGGCGGAAAGGCTGATCACTGTTCTTTCGTTTTGAAAATAAACAGGCAAATGAATGCGTGCCTGACAAAAGTTGTAAACGCTTGATATTTCAGAGCATTGTAAAACTAAGAAATATCACTAGTAAATTTCATGTATAAATTGAAAAAATTTATCTCTTCTCTGTGGCATTACACAAGTACACTTGAGTGTACGCATAATGACCTTTTTGAAATTCATAGACTTATTCATAGATCAGTTTCTTTGGTATCTTCAAATTGCTTACTTTTATATATATAGATATATATAGATATATATATATATATATATATATATATATATAATATATATATATATATATATATATATATATATATATATATATATATAATATATATATATATATATATATATATATATATATATATATATATATATATATATATATATATATATATGCTCATTTACGTGCTTACAACGAAAATAAAGCCAGCGCGTTCGTTTTCCGAGCACGCAGTCCTGTGAACGTCAAGTTATTCCCGATAAAAACACGCAGTATTCTGCGCGTATATAACGCTCACGAAAGCAGCGCTATTCTAACAATGACAGAGAAAAGCGCGTATGTCAAATTCACACCTCCGCTCCGATTGTCTATGCTTACTAATATCTTTGTGCAAAGCTAGCCTGGTCTGTTTTGTGAAGTCATTTGCTTGTAACTAACTGCTGTGATGTTGGTTGTCGGGTTACAAGCTAATCAGGTGTATCGCTGTGCAGTTATTATATGTACGTGTGCGCTTGAATACTCTCACAGTACTCGGTCTAGCCGCGCCTGGCTGCTGTGTGTTCTAGTATAGCCGCACTTGAAGGGAAGGGAAGTAATCAGACTTCAGGAGAAGATAAGGTACTAATAAAGTGATGGGGCCACAGTGCTAACGACTAAGATTTGTCAAAAGTTCTCTTCAACCAGGTGTGTATGCCAACTTAGTCCCATAACATAGACCTAGGCCAGATACCTGCTTTAACTCAAACCTTACGTTAGGCTAGGCTAAGGTCTAACATCCGACCGCGCGTAGTCTTGGTTAGGGTCTACAAAAATGACTGGGACGCGCATGGACTTCATTACGGTGGGAACGTGCGTATAGTGTTATTGCATTGTTATGGCGCCAAGAACTAGTCATGCTTGACCTACGTGATCACAGTATACATGGGGATTACTAACAATTGGAGTTTTAGCCAAGGATAAATTACTGTGCATATGAGGACATTTATGGCTTTTATTGTGGATTTTATTACACCCCAGGTGAAACAAAATTTTCAGTGACAAGTAAAGACAATGACCAATGTCACGGGGAATAAAAAAACTACAGTTTTCCATAAATTACCAAACAAATTATGTAGCGAAAATAAAAGTACAATCTTCTCCTCTGACCTATGACTGTTGACCCGTCACCGTGAATGTTTGCAAGACACAAGTTTTTATAATCTTCCACCTGTATACCAAGTTTGGGGCCAGTAGTATTTTCAGTTTTGGATAAATTCAAGATAAATGTGTGACCATGAAAATTTCATTTGATCTATCGTGATCTTTGACCTCAGACCTTTGACCTACCATGCTGGTGATATTGGAGGCACAAGTTATAAGGACGATGCACACCCTCACCAAGTTTGCGATCAGTAGCACCTCCAGGTTTGAGAAGGTGCACAGCACAGTTTCGACACCCAAATTATTGTCTGACCCTCTGATCTCGTGACCTTTGACCCCAGGAGGTCAAATGTCAAGTAGTGCCAAGAGGGATTCAATGAAAAAGGTATGTCACATTATCAGGGCCATCTATTGCTTTATTATTGTTTTATAGCCATATATGTAAAATTGCCTATTTTGACCTTTTATGACCTTTGAACTATCATGCTGGTGGTATTGGAGGCAAAAATTACAAAGACTATGTACCTCCTCACCAAGTTTGGGGTCAGTAGAACCTCCAGGGTTGCGCCGGTACACTGCACAGTTTTGACCCCCAAATTGTTGTTTGACACTCTGACCTCGTGACCTTTGACCTCAGGAGGTCAAATGTCAAGTTGTTCCAAGGGGGCTTCAATGAGAAAGGTATGTCACAATATCAGGGTCATTTATTGTTTATTCTGGTTTAATAGCCATATGTAAAATTCCCTCTTTTGACCTTTTATGACCTTTAACCTCTGACCTTTGACTCATCATGCTGAAGTTAATGGAGTCACAAGTCCCGAGGACTATGCATCCACCCACCAAGTTTGGGCTCAACTGTGTTCTTAGTTTAGGAGGAGTTCGTAACACACTTTTGACCTTGTGGATGTCATTTGATCATTTGACCCTTTGAACCAAATTTTAGGCATATTTGGTCACATGACCAGAAAACAGGAACTTCACCATTCTTTTCGGCCCTACCCTTGAGTAGGGGTTATAAAGTCTCAAATTTCAGTAACATGCATTTCCATGGTTACGGTTGCTATGGAGACTGGCAGCGGTAAACGTGTGCACTTTTCAACAGTAAACAAAACACAATATCTCATCCCCCACATACTACTTTTGTGTGTATGAGATAAAAAATATCTGTCAGAAGTGAAAACTGCAAGTTCAAAGACCCATATATTCACACATGAGATAAGTACCGCACGTTTGACTCAACCATGTGTTAACGTAGTCACACGGTATTTAGTAACTAACTCAAATTTTGACTTCTCAACTACGTGTTCTATTCCTGTAAAATGTTTTTATCCTGCAAAATTACGGTACAGGTAGCTCTCATAATGAAAGTGAAGCAATGGGCCACCCTTTTCTGAGGACAAATAATTCCGGAACTACTTGAGATTTAACAATGTACCACTGTATCATCACTATCATCTAGTTCTACAATATTGTGAACCTATGCTTATATCAACAACTGACAAATGCAGTGTTTGTATGTGTTTTGCTAGCCTTCTTCGCAATGAGCGTGTTAAATAACTTTAACCTCATTTGACATTAAATGGCATTAAAATCATATTTTGGGACCTTGAAACGGACATTCCTCTTGTTTCACTTGCAACTTTTCTTCTGTATAATTACAGTTTTAGTTTGATACCAAACATGATAGTTGATATTTAAAAACTTATTTGTCATTTATTACTTGGTTAAAAATATTAAAGTGCCAAAGTATAGAGCATCCATTATATTCTGAAATTAGGCATCCATATGCGTCATTTTCAGTAACACATAAGCATAAATACCCTTCAGCATGCTCATGATTTAACCTCAATTAGTTTCACTCTACTTAATGAGTCATCGTATACTGGTAGTCACTTACTTGAAGTGGCTAACCAAGGGGAGGATCTGCCCCTCACTTGTCTCTCTTCCGCTCCTGCACAAAGGTATACAGTTTAAAGGAGCAGTGGGCACATACTCTCCCTCCTATTTCTGCTAGCTGACCCCTTCCATTAGGTGTACAACCCGTAAGATGTGTTGATAATCATCTCCGACTAAACGCAGCTTACTCGGGTGTCAAGTAACTGGATCAGCATAGGTGGCAGTCTACGAAAATCCCCCAACTGGAACATGTACATAATGTGCCCTGTCCCTCTCTCACTTTTGAAATTCTGGCGGCGTCGCTGTTGGCTTGTGGCATATGACGTAAATATGACTGTACTAAGTTCGTCCTCTAATGCTACTTTCTTTGTGTTTAAAACTGGAACTGACCAAACAGGTCATAAGACCAAACCTAGCACTTCTAGCTCCAATTACCAAAGCCAATTCCGATGACACAAACCAGCAACAGTTATATTCCTACTCACCTTGCAACCTAAATGCCGAAACCAGATAAGACTAAGTTTATTTCTCAAATTTTCCGCAGGAAAGGCAATGGCAGTCTGAATTCAGGGCCGTAGCTAGACTTGGAGAGCAGGAGGCCAAACTAAGCTCAGAGGGAATTTTACGTATACGTTATTGCACATGGGCCTGGCTTTGCCGGCAGAGCAGGGGGCCCAAACCAAGGAGCGGAGGGGAAAGAGATGGTCCCCAGATACCCCCCCCCCTTGGTTAAGGGCCTGTCTGATCCTAATTTTCACGTGTTTTGTTTAGTCATTAGTGATTTCGAACAACTGCAGGTCAACTGTACTGCTGTTTATAAATTCGGGTGTATAAACATTATGTCAATCGAACATGGGAAGAAACTTCCTGTAATCTGCAAAATGGGTAATTTGTATAGACCTACATATTATTATGTCCACTATGACATCACTCATTCTGCAAATAATTCATTAAACTCGATTTCCTTGAACATATTTTGATAGACTTCTGATATAAGTGAAGAGGGTTTTACTAAGGACCGTTTAAGGACAAAGAGCTAGCCAACCTTTGTTCGGAAGTGACAATTATTTCTTTGGGACTGAGGAAGATACTTTTACTTATAACATGCTGCTGTCAAGTCCAACGCTGCTAAAACTGACATTGAAATCACTGCTACAAAAACTGGGAGAATAGGGGCTGAGTGGGTACATTTTATCTCAAATCCATCCAATTATAAGAGCAAGGCTACCTCAGTAACCTTCAACGTGGAAGAAGCAAATGGCGAATCTACCACTTTGGCTTACTCTCAATATAAAATCTCCATCAATTGCACATAACAGACATAGAAATAGCACACTCAGGTATTAAATTGATACTAAGGAAATTACCGTATGGTCATCAGCTTTAACTTTGTTAAAAAACAGAAAAATATGCTTCTCAAATAAACAAAAAATACATGTAAAAACAACATATTTTATTGTAGCATTACAAATTGTCTGTGTAAATACAGCATATTTCTACTATAGGAAAATTAATGTGAAAAACGTATGTAAACCGGCTGATACTTTAACAATGTAGGGATTTTCAGTACGATGATGTTTTGCTAAACACGTCCAAAATAGCAGCATACACTTAGAAGCTGTCAAAACTCAGGAGTTGAATGGTTCAATCACCAATATATGAAAGGTTTTGATGGCATGTGCTGCAATTGTTTATCTCAATTTTAAATGTGACTGCACTGTGTAGGTTTTAACTGCTAAGATGATTCAAAATGAATGCGGTCACCCGTTGAGAAGCTAAATCCAGAGTCTTTTCAGTTACAATGTACGATGCCATGTATCCTGCTGTCGATGACATAGAAATTACTTAAGTACCCATATGTAGGCTACAGAGTTACTGTAGCCGCACTTTTAACACGACAGTATACCCATTAACTTGCACATGTGATAGCCTATCGTAACGGGGTCTAGTGTAAATTCTAATGGGCTAGGCCCATACTTTATATAGTCTACACCAGCGATGTCACCACTTGAACTGACTAGAGACTTATTTCTCTGTAGAAAAGCACAAATTCATGACAATCAGTTATGTTAAAATGGAAAAACCCCAAAATGGCGCCAAAAGCACGGGGGCATGGTGGGCCACAACCAATTTCTGGAAAATTAGAAACTTTTAAAATGATCCTCAAAGGCGTTTAAGCTGTAGATCTCTGTGGGGGTAGGGTGAGGTGTGTTTTGACCGAGTGATGGATCTTATCATTTTTTGTCACAAATGGTTCTCCAGCTATCAGAATTTTCGCAAATCCTTCGCAAACTACCAATATTTTCGCTCGCTCGGCGCACAAACCTTACCCCCGTATTGTCTTTATTATCAATATCTTCCGATAACAACTTCCGTAGAAGCAAAGCAGCATAAGTTGGAAGCTTTTTACGAATTTCCAGGTAAAAGACTGGTAGATAGGTTTTGTTGGGGAATTGAAAATTTCACAATGCAGATCCTGAATGCAGGTTTTGTCATAGAAATCGCATTTAATGGAAAATTTTGGTGCGCTTCTGGCGCATTCGTCACGGTTTTCACTCATCTGGTAACCATTATTAAGGTATCTATTCTGATCTCAACACTTTTCCAAAAAACAGAGGTACATCGTCATCCTCTTTGGGGGCCTCGCATCAATATGGGATCTTTCAATCTAATATGTAGCATGATAAGGGAGGTTGAAAGTACAAAAGGCTCTGCGGGCAGCCATTATCGGTATAGACAGTGAATTTTAATACACTTACTGCATTCTGAAACGCGCTTGTTGTTCCTCCACCCCTTTTGCTATACATTTCAGGGAGGTCTAGTGTCACCTCCCTGAACCTATCCGTTCAGAAATAGTAAAAATACGATCGTTGTAAAGTGCTCGGCGTCTTACTCTATAGTATCACTTCAATATCATCTTGCCAGTTCCCCATTTTATAGAATTAACCCAGAGCTTCCAGGAGGCCCTATATTGATGTCTGTTAGCCTTGGGTACCCTTTTTTAAATCACAGTGAAACAAAGGAAAAGTTTTGTATTAGTTCCAGAATGTTTCTGTGGACTCTGCGCAGGTATTTTTGAGTGAAAAAATTCCCCGAATAGAAGGCAGTTAAGTAGACAAAAAGGGGGCTTTAGGAAGTTTGTTGACAACGCACCATTCTTATAGACAACATAGGCTACTCTCCTCTTTCACCTTACCAAAAATTAGTATTCAATATATTATGGACGTTTTTTCCAACCATATTATCAGTTCAAAAATATCCCAAAGATAGTACAATTTGCATCTAAGCAACATTACTTGAATAAACAAAAAATTCTGAAAAAGGTGGGGACACGCCCTCCCCTTAGACACCCTCCCCAGGACGGCACCTTTATGTAGAGACAGGGGAAGGATCATCCACTGCTGTATATCGCAGGGACGCACAAAAAGGTACAATGTACGTAGAAAGTAGAAATTGGGGTTTAACTGAGGTAGCATTACGACGCCATCTGTTGTGTCCCCAATCACCAAACCCTTGTGGCGTCACTGCACTGGAATGTTCAACAATTAACTACCCTAAATCAACTACTGAACAGTCACTGCTGTGTTGGATTATACGTTATACTGGGAATAATACTAATCGTAACGTTCTTAAAAACAGACACGAACAAACCAGGGGTGGAGCCAGATAGGGAAAGGGACGGAATGGTCCTCACCGGGGAAAGCTGATCCTGGGAAAATTTTCCAATTTCGTCAGGGAGCCTGAATAGGTACGATAAATTATGTACTCCCCAAAGACGTTCATTTCCCCAACCATTTACTTGCGTTTGCTCTCATGCACAACAGTTCGTCGATAAAACTTCCAAATTATCCAGTTTTTCTAATTAAACCAAAGTTTTCAGATTTTCTTCATTGCCCCAAACTTTCAAATTCTCTCAAAAGAAACCAAACATTTTCAGCACCAAAAATTTTGCATTCAATATCCTTGCGAAACCCGTCTTCATGTTCCCCCCCCCCTCCCGTCAGAGAGCTTGGGCCCCTGTAGGGCAAATCCCTCTGTCATGCACCCATGGAACAAACCTGTTGAAAGACCCACCCACAATTTTGTTTCTCTCTACAGTGTCCTGTGCCACTTCCTAGCTGTTTATGTCTTAAAATACTAACAATAATAATGCTATATTCCTGGAAAGGTAAATGAAATGCAAGCAACCAAGATGACTCTTTATATATTGCATGTAGTCTTTAGTAGGCAAAGTACAGTCGTATTGGGTAGTTTTTGTAACTTAAGTGTAAGATCATAGGTGATTTTATAACACCACAGGTTTAAAATGGTACTAATGGTCAGGTTTATGATAATACCATGATGCCAAACAAAATTTGAGTATAAGGGAACTTCCTGCAATCTGCAATAGGTGTTATTTTAGATACATTTACCTCTGCAATGACATAAAATCGGCCATTTACAAAATTACTCATTTAAATAACTATCCCTTAGACTGATTTTGGTGGATTTTTGGTATGTTGTTTCCCACGTCCAAATCTACCAGAAACCGTTCACATCTCACTTGTAGGAATTTGTTTGGGGTTAAGGTACATTTTGTCACAAATCTACCTGACTAGGTGTGAGTTTCCCCAGCAACCAGGCGATTACATAGGCAGGCACCCAGAGAAAAGTTTGGTTCAATTTACCCTCCCTTTTTCGAAGTATGTTAAAAGGGTGTAAAATACCCCACACTCCCCTCTCTTAACAATGTGCTGTCCTACCCACATACGCCTTATTATACTCGTCAACGACGTTGGACCAGCCAGATGAGAGAAATTTCTAGGGCTAAGCAGTGGTCATCACCGTTCTTCAGTTAATCTCCTCCTTTCACCCAATAACATAAGGCAAGGGTCCCCTCTCCATTCTATGAAATATGAATGGGAAAAAGTGCGGGCACATGTTAATTTAAAGAGTACAAATGACAAAATTCCTGGGTGCGTAGGTGAGGAGCCAGGGTATAACAAAGGCAATTAGCGGGAGGGGGGTTTCCTTGTAAAGGAAAAACCCCGAATCAGAGGTTGCTGCGAGCCTCAAACCTTAATGGGGGTGAGAGGGTCTTTCTCAGGAAAATTTGCGATTAAACACTGTATAATTTAGTTGTGATGTTCTAACATATGACGGTCAAGTTAGTGCATCCGAAAAAAAAATTAAATGGAAGCGCGTGTGATTAAAAAGTAAGACAACATTACAATTTGAGAATAGGGAAGCTAGTAGTGATTAAGCTAGGAAATGTGGCAATCCCCCCCCCCCCAGCATCTAGCAATTACGATAATTTAAGAACTGTGTAGTGCACGCAAGAAGGGAACGTTAAATGAATTGCTAACTTCATTTTGTCTCCATGTCGTAAATACTTATTTAAAAGCTCAGTGGAAACTATCTTTTTAATCCTGGTTTAAATTTATTTCCTTATTTTTATCACATATCGCCTGCCTCCATAGGCGTCTATTGCCCCGACGACTGAGATGCACAACTGCCATATGCACGGGGACGTTGTTAGCCCCGTTGGCAAACACTGAGATACAGAAACGGAATTCCTAAAGATGGGTTCCCTTAATGCGTCAGCAACCATGTGTAGCCGTAATGGTGACAGATTGAGTTATGTATGTGAGCGCTCTCGTCGGCAATCCATGAATTACAGATTGGGTTGTAGGCGGCAAATTTGTTGATATGTATCCCAAAATATCCAAAAATCGTAGCAATTAGATTACATATAGCTGCTGCTGTATGACTACGTTTCACTTTTAAATCATTTGCCTGGGAGAATTATTTTTCCACATATGTGCTAATTCTTCTTTCATCGATATGTTGAAAATTAACTACAGACAGACCACTTTGTAATTTTGGCAAATTTTGGGTTCTTTCCGACCCGAAATGGAGTAAATTTTAATAAAAACTCACAAAAATCGGATCGGAATCCGATCCGAATTCGTTGTAGTTTGACCGCGGCTTAAGGGAGCTTAACAGTTACACCACTTCTTAACACAAACATTAAAACTTTGGGAAAAATGTGAAAATGGGAATCTGCCCAGATAAATCAAAAAATAAAAAAAAACGTAGAAAGAATCAAATACGTAATGCTTGTTACATTGAGCTCTATAATTATTCTCTATTCGTTCAAAGCTTCTATCTTACACAGAAGATATTATGATGGTATCGTTTACCGAATATAGTCTTTCCGAATATCAGAGCAATTTGAAATTTGAGTTGTTTGGGTTTGCATCAAGTGAAGAACATATGGAGCATCCATTTGTTAGTGAAACAGACTGGAGGGATTGTAAAAATTGTCCGGATATGCTGAAAGTGTTGGACAAAATGGGTAAGTTAAAGTTTGAAGGAAATAAGGAAACATATACCTTGAGAGTCAACGACAACATCCCCATGTTTAAAGATAAGGATGACCTCCGCATCGTTCTTATTGGTAAAGCAGGAGTTGGAAAGAGTGCAACGGGTAATACGATTTTAGGTGCCAATGTTTTCAACGTCAGCAGCACATCAGTTTCGGTAACACGAACACCAATAAAACGTGTTTCCAGGATAGCAGATCGTACCATCAGTGTACTTGATACTCCGGGATTTCTCGACTCACAAAGACTGAAAAGAGAAATGTTTGCAAATACTGATAGAATAATGAAAATATTTCGTGATGGAGTTCACGCTTTCATCTTCGTTTTTGATGTCGTTAACTCTCGTTTAACACTGGAAAATGGGGTCCTTGAACTAATGAAGGTAAGCAAAGAACAATAATAATATTGTTTTTTTTTTTTTTTTATTATTATTATTATTATTATTTTTTAGCGATATATCACGAAGGTATCAAAGCCCTTCACAAGTATAAGGCCCCCAAAAAATATTGTTTGTTTGTCCTCCAGACCTGCCCAAAAGGGCCGTCAGGCGGGCGGGTTTTTGCCTTTGCTTGACTTCTCCCGGGATAGCACAAGACATTGAAACATATGGACATGTGTTTATAGGATGAACTGTTAGTGGTTTATTGTTAACATAACAGCATGTCAATGGGATGTGCAAATGTTTTTTTATATCCCTTCAAAGTCCACACTCCACAGAAGGCCGAGAAGACAGCGCCCGTGCCGTCCCTCACTCTCCGTCTCTGGTGGACGTGTATTACTCCCACCTGTATAGGTTGCACTTGTAATACCAACGTTAGAGTATGTATGCCAATATAGGAGTACATATTCGACACCCGCTATGAAGGTAAGACCAGAGCATGTTACTGTAGTTCGCAGGTGAGAAACCGTGAGATACAGATGGCAGTGTGCCCACTCTGTTTCGAAAAATCAAACCTGCCGTATAAAACATTCAGTTTCCATCAAACATTATGAAATGAAGAAAGAACACAGTAATTTCGTCTAGCAAACTATTCCATGCACTGATAACTTTTATTTAAGGGACATTTCGCCACATCTTCTCGACACAACTACTTTTGTCATTTAAAATTCTGTAGGCCAAGACCTATTGGGTAGCAGTTCCAGAAGCTATGCAAGGGAAAGGCGTTCCTGTTTTAATTATTGTAATCGGATAATAATTTGAACACCGTAAGTAGGGGTATATTCCTAGAAAGCTACTTTTAGACCACTTGCCGGATGCTAAGCGCATTCTAAGAGAGCAGGGCCGGATTTTCGAATGTGGAGGCCTTGGGCACAAATCCATTTGGGGGCCCCTCGGCCAGTCATTTTGCCCTTTGAAACTAAAACTGATATGATAGATTGGACTATACGCGTAAACCTACCTCTTCAAGGGCTGGACGCTTTTAAACAGACCATAAATGTTCAACAATTTTAGGCTAAAAGCCATATTTATCATCGCAGTGGCGAATCCAAGATTTGACTGAGAAGACGGAAGGGTTGGGGGGGAGGGGGGGGGGGGTTATATTGGCAAGAGCTACTGATGAGGGTAGTGGCCTGAGGGTTGCAGTTTTTTTTTTTCAGAAAAAAAAGATTAACAAGGTGCAATTTGGTACATTTTAGCTGTTGGAATTAATTACTTTGTATTGCAGAACCATAATGAATGTAACAAAAGTGACTGAAACAAAGTTGGACTTAGCCTTACAAGGCGTTCGGCGACGATAATATTTCAGAAACCTGCCCGAATTTTCAGACCTTGCTCAGATGTCATGTTGAGTATGGTGATAGAAAATATGGTGTAATGGCGGAGGAATTTTCGAAAAGGATTAGGGTGGGGGTAAACTCTCGGAACAATGGGCGTAGAATTCAGGCGTGGATCTAGGGGTCTGGGTAAAGAGGGACACCTTTGTGACTTCGGCAAGCAATGGAGAACAGTACGTAAGAGGTGCGCCACCGTTGGTTGGTGTTACGCACTTAAGAAAATTTTCGATGGAAACACCTTTTAGATCAGGAAAATTGGCACTTCCCAGGCACTATTTGCCCGAGAATGGAACGACATCCCAGGCTTTGACATTAATGATTTTTTGTTCTCTAGGTAGGCCACTAAGGGGTTCATGTGTCCTAATGGTTGCGTTTCTAGCACTGTACGCGGAGAATGCGAAAATTTTCTGTCGTATTGTTTGTTTATAAAAGACATTTGAGCTTCGACGGGGAAGTTTACACCGATCGGACTACAATTTTACCTTAGGATAATTGATGAAGCATACAAATATTGATTTTTTTTTCTATTTTACAAACAACGCTGTCGTTGCAACATTTGCAATGCATTCATGTCTTGCGGATACTGTGTTACATTGGCTCCGTTTGAAAAAGAAAATCGTTCATTGCTTTTCCCCACCCTCTCCCACTCTGGCACTCTCTCTCTCTCTGAGACGATCTCTCTTATTCCCATTATTTTATATTTTCTCTTTTGCAATTTGGAGGTCCTGAGTTTGGGGGCCTTGGTCCCGGGCCTGGGCCCATCTGGCCCAACGTTACATCCGGGCCTGCTCTCCTTAGACACCACCTCTTTAAAACAGGAATTCTATTGCACTCCACTACTGAACATTTTGGACAGTCTGGTTTTCAGTTTAACATAACGTTTAAATACCGCAGTCATCTGGAATCTACGACTGTCTGCTTTGTTTCTGTATTGATATAAAGAAGTAACATTTTTTGTGCTTGCTTGGGCGTGCTTGTGTGTATGTGTGTGTGTGTTTGTGTGTGAGTGTCTATGACGCCTGACTTGTAAACACAATACTTCAAGATAGCAATGGGCAGTGCGACTCATACTTGACCTGCGTATCGGTCATATCTAGGGACAGGTCCCTATTGGTTTTGGAGGAGGTCAAAGATAATTTGGGGTCACCATAGGTCAAAACCGAAAACTTTGCAATAATATATAAATTTTTCATGTTAAGAAAATGAACCTATTGCTTTTGGCTGGGGTCAAAGTTCATCAGAGGTCACCAGGGTTAAAAACTATGAGAGCCTTGTATACCGCTTGTAAATCTACATCACAAGATAAGAATATAGGAAACCCTTTTATCGATCTTGATGGCCAAAGGTCAGAAGTTAAAAACCGAAAACCATTTAAGCACTATCTTACGAGATAGGAATGATTGATACTTGTAAATACTTAGCAAATCGATTTATCCTATTAAGGGTAAGATGCTTATAGTTTTGGTGGAAGTCAAAGTTCATATGAGGTAACTGGGGTGAAGCTACCAAAACCTTGCAGACATGGCATCTCAAAAAGGATAACATTGAGAGATCTCACATTCAACATGCCATATATACCGTGGCACTGAAGGGACATGCGACGGTAAAAAAACGGTGAAAAAAAAACGGTGAAAATCTCGAAAACATGATCTCTTATGAATTTAACCTTGATGGATCTCACGCATAGCATGTGGATGTTCCACAATAAGTTCAGGAAGACTTTTATTTTGAATGGAGGTCACAGGTCATCTGACGTCACGAAGCCAAATTTTGAAAAACTTCATAAACACGACATTTCAAGAACGATAACATTTTCGGATCTCATACTGACCACGCAAATGCCCCACAATAAATTTTAAGTCCACGCGACATTTGGCGGGATGTAAAGACCACTTGAGGTCATTTTAAGACCAATTTTGAAAACCAGTACAGATGATATTTCGAAAACGAAAAGTTTGAGAGTTCTCTCACAAAGCATGTTGATGTTCTACATAGAGCTCAAGAAATAGAGTGATGTTAGGAAAGGTTGAAGGTCATGTGAGATCACCAGATGTTAAATTGAGAAAACGTCGAAACGAAAACGTGAAAACTCGATCACGAACTATTATCTTGAAGGATCTCATACCTTGCATGTAGATGCTCCATTTTACTTTAAAGTATCCAACAGTGGTTTCGCGGAGGTCAAAGGTCATTTGAGTTTACCAGAGGTCAAATTTTAAATTTATGTACTTATGGCATACCTCCTGTAGCATTAATATTATATGTCAAAGTCTTTCATCCTGCCAACTCCCAGCACCGCCTCGCATCGCCAAGCACCACCCGGCACAGCTCCCCACCGCCCAGATGGGAAGAATTTGACATGCACTATTTTTTTCGGCAGGAATCATATATCAGGAGTTATAGTTTAAGTAGATGGCGCTTAATTGCTGTGTCATCCAACACTAAGAAGGATTGATCTCAACACACCTTTTTAAGTGTTTCAGAACCCCTCTTGAGAAGTGGTTTTCACAGTTTTTTAGGGCAGTGCAAAATGCAGATTCGGAGCTAAGGTCAAAAGATGCAGGAGGTGATAAAACGTTTAGCGAAAAGAGGCCTATTTGTGAGGACAAAATCCATACTTGTCCAACTTGACTAAACCTTGCTGAACGACAACGGCAGATCAAAGGATCTTTCACTATTGCATTATCCTAAGATTGGCGTGTTAATGATTCAAACCTGATCTCAACTCGACCTTGGTTTGGCCAAAGGGCAGACAGTTTTGAAATTCTAAATGCTCTAGAGTGCAAAAAGCCGCACTATTGAACATACATATGTCGCTAAAGGTCTGCCTTTACCATGATTGAGTCACCAGTATAAAATAAAATTTGATATGTCTACCTCTCGATGCATTGCTGGATTTGGCTCAAACGACTTTTGTAAATAAAGACCTGGTTTTACTATACTTTGGTTTGCAGTTTGACAGAAAGTATGGCAAGTTTTAAAAGTAAAATATAGTACACTGCAGAACATTTTCCTCTAAAACAAAACTTTTTCACTGCAGTTCTGCATTTAGCGTGTGCGGGTAACCAGTATAGGAGAAACTTTTATATGTTAATTAGTGATTCTCGAAACCCTTTTACACAGAGAGGAAGGCGGCGGTCGTAGACGGCATTTCAAAAACTCCTAATTTTTTTATTTTTTATTTATCTAGTTAGCTTAAAACTGCGAAATGGGTCAAGTAGAACATAAAGCGGCTGTAACTCTGATTACTTTAGTTTTATTATCAGGAAAAAACAAGGGTTCACACCTAAATAAACACACACACACACTTTGTATACCCCCCAAGCAGCAACATCATCAAAAACGAGGTCAAATCGTCTATTAGACAGTGACTTTTTTGCTAGGTTGGTCACTACTGAGCAAATTGAAAGAGAAGGAATCAGATTTTTTTTTTCAAAAAACTTAAAATTTCTTCCTTTTTCGAGCTTTTTAGTTTTTGTTTCCTTTTTTTTGTCGAATTTTTTTGTCGAATATAACTCAGTTCAAGTGCCTCATCAATAGAGCTCAGGGGCAGTTCTAAGTGGCTGAGAATCACTGCTTTGGAGACACGAAGGTTTTATCTCCAGACCTCAAGGCTGCCCTCCCACTGAGGAAGGTTTCCACCACCCAGCCGACGCAGTAGGTTGCACGCCGGACTGCAGCACAATAATATAGAGGACTCCATACAGTCTTTACCTCCAATCACAACTCACACTTGACTGACTTGAGGGTTCCTTGTAAAAGTTGTTCAACACATTTAAAAGTTCAGGTGCTGACAACATGTTGGCTAAAAGTCTAACAAAACTTTTGTACTGTAGATAGCTTTGCTTGTTTTCCTGCAAAGATTAAGCGACGCTTGAACTCTGGTGTAATAATCGTTAGAGAAGGTACAGTGTATAGTACCCACTAAGTACAGTATAACTTTCACATTAGAGTTGGAAATAAAGGTCCAGTGTGTCCACTACCTCATCTCCTGTTGTAGCGAAATAAGCCAACTGCCTTTACATCCAAGCTCTGAGTTTATACTGTACAGAGTGCCCATCACAATTCCAACGATTACAGAGGGTTGATCATGCCATGTTGTACTCCCTGTAGTGAAGAGAATGATAAATAATCTAAAAACACTAATTGTTTCAATGATGATACTAGTATTATAGTAAGGTCACTGAACAAGGTGTGTGGGGTGGTGTGGGGTTTAATTTTGTCATCGGGACCTTCTCTGAACTGGGGGGAGACTTTTGTCGAGGGGCGAATTCGTCAGGGGCAACTTTGTCAAGTGGCGAGTTTTTGAGGAGTGAATTTGTTAGCCAAAGAGGAGACTTTGTCAGGGGAAGACTTTGCTAGGGATGACTTGACTGGTCCCCGAAATTTCCACAAACACACACACAATTTGTTAAAGACAAGCTGTCATCACCCCAAAGTACATTTTTGATGTGGGTGTATCAAAATTCTCAGTTGGTTCCTGATCTTTGATTGACATCAAATTTTGAAAATTCAAATGATGCACAGTAACTCACACTCCACATACTGCAGAGAGAGTGTTTGGATTACGCATTTTAACCTTGTATGCTCACCAGGACATGGCCTGAAGCAATAAAATAGATTGTGTCTGCACAAGAAGGAGATTTAAACACTCACGGGAGGAGCCACAAGGTGCTAAGTTGGGAGAATTGGAACTGTCTGGGATGACGAGAATCGATCTTTAAATTTTACGATGAAGTTAAAAGTTCATATGTATTGCTCAAAATAGTGGTCACATATGTGCTTCTAGAAGTTATTCATTGAGAGCTGTATAGCAAGTGCAGTATAAGAGCATCTGAACAGTAGGACAATTGTTGCCATTCACAGGACGCCACAACAAATACTGTAGCCTTGATACTGCAGGATTTTTTAAAAATATTTTACAATCTTGCAAGCAAGCCAGAATTGCATTTAAGTTAGATGTTAGACCAAAAATTAGCAAAAACAAACATATTCATTGCAAAATATTAAGGAACATGTATTGCCCGATGACATGAAATAAAAAAGATAAAAAAAATCGATTTAAATAAACAAATCTGATTTAATTTAAATATATCTGATTTTCTTTCCTTTTTTATATAAAAAAAATGCCATTGCCTATTTGTAGATGGAAGCATTCCTTACTGTAATGAGGCCGGTGCTTTCTAAATCGTGTTCATGTACTGTATCATACAGGGGACGTTTTGTATCACCTAAATGATCACATGGGGACGTTTTGGTGGCACAATTGCAGAATACTGCACCTCACTAGATTGAAGCTCTTGTTTTTAACGGGCTATAGGGCTATGCAGTAACTCACCTGTAGGCTACTATCTACTGTATGCAGTCATTCTCACCTGTTGTTAGTTGATTAAGAAATGGACAACAATGAGTCGTTCTCAAATTAAACTTACCTGCTTACCATATACCAATACTATTTATTTATTCTGACTGCGTATCCCTGTACTGTAGCCATTTAAAGGATACTTACCTTTTTATCTAGTCTGACTGCGTATTCTCGTAGCCTCTTAAAACTATATCCCAAAATTGCGACTGCGTATCCCCGTAGCCTGTTATAAGTATATCCCGAAATTGTTTTCCGTTAAAGGGCACACTTACTGTACACCGTACGGAATTCTACCTAGGATTTAACATTTTCGATCTAGCCTATCCTCTATAATACTTATGTATATCTCCTACTAAAAACAAAAAAATAGTTGTGTGCAATAATGCATAGCCACTACGTAAAGTAGCCTGCTGTTTCCCCGGCTTAGCTTTGATATGGGGGGGGGGGGGTGATATTCTGCAATTACTTTGTTTTTGGTAAAAAGTGGGGATGTTTTGGTAGCCAAAAAGCGGAGACGTTTTGGTAAACCCAGCCAACATTCCCAGGTGGGCCCCAACTGGGTCCCTGCTGGGCTACATGCTGGGTCCCAGCTGGGGTCAATCTGTGTTTGTAAGGTGTTCCCAGTTGGGGCCCATCTGGGCTGGAGTCGGGCCCCATCTGGGCCCTTGCTGTGCTACATGCTGGGGCCAGTCTGTTTGTCGGGTGTTCCCAGTTGGGCCCCAACTGGGCTAGCCCATCTGGGCTAGAGTCGGGCCCCAACTGGGCCCCTGCTGGGCTACATGCTGGGCTTCTGCTGGGGCAAATCCGTGTTTGTCAGGTGTTCCCAGTTAGGCCCCAACTGGGCAAGATCTGGGCTGGAGTTGGGCCCCTGCTGGGCTACATGCTGGGGCAAATACGTATTTGTCCGGTGTTCCAAGGTGGGCCCCAGCTGGGCTGAAGTTGGGCCCAGTTGGGCCGGCCCCAACTGGGCTACCCCAGCTGAGGTTGGTCCCACTTGTGGGTCCAACTGGGTTAGCAATGGAAAATCTGAGCTAACTTTTCTTCTACAAGCCTTAAAAACTACCGGCATTGTTGATGCCAGCTACTTTCAAAGGTGGGCTTTCTAAGTGCATAGAAACGGACACTATCAAACAGGAAGAACCAAATCCGGATCGGCAAGAACACAACCATGAACTACTTACAATCATTTACAAAGTTACCTTACACCAAGATAGCAAAACAAAATTTCTGTGGCCAACATACACGACACCCCCAGCCCACCCACCACACAAGACTATTTACAAACAGGAACGCAACACACGCCAGAAGGCAGCAACACACACCCGAAGGCAACAACAAACGTCCGAAAGCAACAACGCCCGAAGGCAACACAACACGCCCGAAGGCAACACCACGCCCGAAGGCAACACCACGCCAGAAGGCAACTGCACGCCCGAAGGCGACCACACGTCCGAAGGCAACTTCACGCCCGAAGGCAACTTCACGCCCGAAGGTGACCCCACGCCCGAAGGCAACCTCACGCCCGAAGGCAACAACACCCCCGAAGGCAGCACCACGCCTGGAGGCAACTTCTCGCCCGAAGGCAACACCACGCCCGAAGGCAACCCCACGCCCGAATGCAGCTTCACGCCCGAAGGCAACAACACGTAAAAAGCACAGGGCAAATACAGGTGCACCTTGCCCAAGGGTGCCCCGGAGGCAGTTGTGGTGAAGGGTAACCTCAATATCCCCACGCTTAAACAAGCTCCACAACTTTCAAAGGTAGTAGGATATTAATGGAAAGTTCATTTTAAGTGAATAATTTGGTTTGGCTATTATATATATATATATATATATATATATATATATATATATATATATATATATATATATATATATATATATATATATATATATATATCTATATATATCTATATATATATATATATATATATATCTATATATATATATATATATATATATATATATATATATATATATATATATATATATATATATATATATATATAACGCTGGATCCTACCTTAGGTCGACATCGTCTAAAAAGCTACCTTAGGTCGACATTCACATATTTGAATATAACTCTACGTGTGGTCATTGGAAAATTCATACAAAAATATCACGATAAACTTAAACAGCGCCCGCAACAATATATATGGTATCTTTAATATCTGCGACGTATGCACAAGTTTTAATTAAATATTTAATTTATTAAAATGTATTTCGCAACAATTTTGTGTCCCCCTAAGGTACATTTTTAGACGACGCTGATATAACACCCATTTTTTCACGTTCAAATATATATACCATGCGTTGTAAGTACGATGCCAGTATAAAGACACAATAGACTAGGGGCCATAAGGATACTATATATGGCATAACATTACTAAGAATGTGTTCAGAGAGGGTGTAATAGGTCAACAAATATTAGGTCGACACGAATTTGTCGACCTAACGTAAATGTCGACCTAAGGTACATTTTTAGAAGACGGAATGTCGACCAAAGGTGGGATCCAGGTAAATATATATATAATATATATATATATATATATATATATATATATATATATATATATATATATATATATATGCCGGAAGGCAACACAACACGCCCGAAGGCGACCCCACGTCCGAAGGCAACTTCACGCCCGAAGGCGACCCCACGTCCGAAGGCAACTTCACGCCCGAAGGCAACTTCACGCCCGAAGGTGACCCCACGCCCGAAGGCAACCTCACGCCCGATATATATATATATATATATATATATATATATATATATATATATATATATTTTCAGTGACACTTGTTTGTTATTAACGATTAAGAATGCAATTTTCTTCATGATATTTCAATTTCTCTTTCTTTATATTGTATTGTACAATTGAGAAACATGATTTTCTGCAAGAATTCACCATTGCCAGCTTCACTTTATTTCAATTAGACCTGCATAAAGTGATAAACACAAATTTCCTTTGAAAAATTCGGAATGCTCCATTGAGATGAAAGGTATATAAACCTTGTTTTCCAATATAATTTTACATCATTTTAAACATATACTTTTCTCAAATTGTCTTTTCGAAAAATTCCCACATGTTTAGTAAAAGAAAAGATTTATGATAAAATATGTAGGACATGCATATTCTGAAGCAAAAAGAGTTAATCACCTCACTGAAACTATATTTTGAAAATTTTCCTAATTGGGCCCAGATGGGACCCAGCTGGGTCAAACATGTTGGGCTAGCCCAGCTTTAGCCAGGCTAGAGCCCATTAAAATAAAATTAACTTCGAAGATGAACTTAATTTTAAATACACATGCCTACCTTTAACTTATAAGCGCCAATGCTACAAAAAGTTAACAATAGGAATTTTAGAAGAGTGAAATTTCATTCATATAAGAATGTGTTTCCCAGCTGGGCCCCAACCAGTTCCTGTTTGGGCTCCTCTAGTTTGGGCAACACATCAATATCCCAGCGCTAGCCCAATTACAAAACTTGGGATATTTTTTCTTGCTATTTTATTTTCAAGAAAACTTTCAACGTTAAGTTCATTGTCTGAAACAGCAAAAAAAATTCAATTGAGGGCATTTAATTCCAATCGTGCCCAGTTGGGCACCAACTGGGCTATTGCCGGGCTCCAAAATGTGGGTAAGCCCAGCAAAAAACCCAGTTAAAACCCGGAAGAAACTGAAAACAATTTCGGACAAAAGATTACAGAAATAAGGAAAAAATTTTTTTCCACATTCCCATCGTGCTATTAGCAAGTCTGGCTTTTTCAAAACACCAATATCGCAATTACATCCGTCAGCCCACCTAAGCCCAGCTTTCCCATCTAAAACCCAGCTAGGGCCCAGCTGGGCATGCTGGCTGGGAAGGGGCGTTTTGGCTGGATACCTTCGTTTTAGCCCCTCTGTTTTATCTCCAATTAACATACACACGGTAGGCTAGGCTTAGGCTAGAGCCGCTAGGCCTAGGCTAGACCTAGTAGTATGTAATTCAGTATACCTTGCTCAATATACCAACGCACCATGCTAACTAGCTTTAATTTTGAATTTGATGGCCAATGTTATCAATTTTAGGGCTTTAGATAAAATTCAGTTTTCTCTTCATTGACCAGTTACAATAGGGCTACAGACCTGAGAACAGCAGTTGTCACACTGGGTTAACACTAGGCTGTACTACTGTACACAGTATACATTAACATAACATAACATAACATAACAGGTTAAAGGGCAAAGGAGGGCTAAGGCCCCATAAGATGCCCTGAAGTCCATACAACCTTAACTGAAAACAAACAACCAACCAACACCAAACGAGCCCAGCACAAATTAGATCCTACCACAGTTATGGAAGAACTTGTCAATGTTAACCTTAAAGCAGTGCACAGATGTAGAGTTAACTACCCACTCAGGCAGACTATTCCACTCGTTAACAACTCTATGAAAGAAGCTGAACTTCCTAATGTCGAGCCTTGCAAAACACTTAACTAGCTTCTTACAATGGCCTCTAACCCGAGAATTACTTTGAACCCTTAAATAATTGCAAGATGACAAAGGACTCCTATCAGAGAGAAATCTGTACACCTGAAGCATGTCCCCCCTAATCCTTCTCAACTCCAGAGTGGTAAGCCCAAGATGCTTAAGTCTAACATGATAAGGTAGGTGTTTCACCTCTGGTATAAGGCGAGTGGCTCTCCTCTGAACCTGCTCTAAAAGAAACTTGTCCTTTTCATAGAAGGGACTCCAAGCCTGGGCTGCATAGTCGAGGTGGGGTCTTACCAACTGCTTATACAGATTTAGTACAATTTCTTTACTAAAACTACTGAAATTCCTCTTGATCAATCCAAGCACCCTGTTAGCCCTAGCAGCAGCAGCTGCACACTGTCTAGATGACTTTAAATCGCCTGTGATAACTACACCCAGATCCTTCTCAAAAGTCACATCACCCAGAATACTACCATTCATGTTATAATCATAGCTGAAATTTTTAGGACCAAAGTGAAGGGCTTTGCACTTATCTGCATTAAAAGACATCTGCCAAGTCTGAGACCAAGAATATAACCTATCTAAGTCTTTTTGCAGTAAGGAGGCATCATCCTTATCAGTAACCTTCCTATAGAGCTTCGTATCATCAGCGAACTTACTTAAAACTAGAGGTGAGAGAGCTATCAATATCATTGATGAAAATCAAGAAAAGAAGCGGGCCAAGAACAGAACCCTGTGGAACTCCACTTGTAACTTCTTTCCAAGAAGAGAAATTACCATTAACAACCACTCTCTGAGATCTACCATTGAGCCATGAATTTATCCAGTCAGCACAACTGCCCTTGATGCCTAACCTATGCAGTTTAACCATAAGTCTACCTAATGGAACTTTATCAAAAGCTTTTTGAAAATCAAGGTAAATGACATCAACACTGTGACCAGAATCAAGAGATAAAGACACATCTTCAAGAAAGCTTAGTAAATTAGTAACACAAGATCTACTAGGTAAGAAACCATGCTGTGACAGATTGAGTAACCCATTATCTAAAAGATATTTAAGCAAGCAATCCTTGATTACAGATTCCATAATTTTGCACACAACACTGGTTAAACTGACCGGCCTATAATTGCAAGGCAAGCTCCGATCCCCCTTTTTGAAAATTGGAGTAACATTAGCAATCCGCCAGTCAGCAGGTACAAAGTTTGAATCCAGAAACTTCTGAAAAATAATGCAAAGAGGAACTGACAAAATCTCGGAGCATTCATGGAGAATGGCAGGATGGATCCCATCAGGCCCAGGGGCCTTACTAGCTTTTAAACTCTTCAACTTATTACATGCATTACATATTGCATATCATATTGCATATTACCCCTGCATTACATATTGCTGTATCATTAAGCTATGTCCTAACGACTACAAATACTTTATAAACATCTAGGGAAATTTCCATCTTTCTGGCTTATACGGGAGCAGAATACATAGTTTGATAGAATTAAACTTAAAACATGACTTACTATGATTCTGATAGTTCTTCGGTGACACAAAAGTTGAAATTTTCAGGTAATTGAAGAGGACTGGAAACACCAACTTTCAAAAAGAGGTAACTGTCGGAATATGTCACAGTCTTTCCACAAATCAAGTTTCACTTTCCTGATCAACGCGCTAACGTGTCCCTAACGTTTAATACTCCTATTACTTTTTGGAAATATTTTAAGTCCTAATGTTCAAATTTAGCTGCATGAAATACATTTTAATTCAAGTTTTGGCAATTTTAATTTTTTTTAAATAACCCTCCTCTTAGCCCCTAAAATTCCATACACTCCAACAATGGATAGTTCTCACGTGATGTCATGGGAGCATTTCACGTGTATTATTTCAGCCATGTCTGAGGGCAACCCCGGCATGTGTGTACAGGCTTGCCCTCAGACCTGGCGGCTGCTAACCCCTAGCTGTGACGTCACTGAGAACTATCTATATCAGGAAAATTCCTGCAACATTCAGATTGTGAATACATTACGTCTGTACTGTGGCATGCCATCAGAGTCATTAATAGAATGATATATAAATTGATGAACAAACATTGCTGTAATTTTTACTGGCAGAGATGATTGTGAAAAATGGGAGAGAGAATGGGGGTAAATAGAGCAAAACGAACTGTCTAAAATGTTAAAGTCAATAAAAGCATTTTCCAAAATATTCACTGAGGTATTTTTATTCCCTAACCCAGGGAGTTCCCTGTCCCGTAGCCAGAAAGTACTGTGACATGGGGGCCAAATGGCTTAAAGAGAGGCGAAAATTTTTTAGGGGTTACCCAAATATGTAAAAATGTATTGAGTCAATGGCAACCTGGAAACTCTCTAGAGGCTGCAAAAAATATAAAAATTTCAAGGGGTTTCCCCCTAGTCTCCTTGGCTACCGGTCTGGGAATTTCGCCTTTTATGTGGTAGTGCTGAGCTTGCGTCAATATCTGAAATGACATAAACAACTAAGGGTACACTCAAAGTGATATAAAAGGCATTGGGAATGAACCCTCACTTTGCCACTGGCAAAGGTTTAATCCTATCAATGGGGGTGGGGGGTTATTATTACCAAAATGCATGGTGCTGCCGACTATAGGAGCAAAGTCAAGGAGAGGGGTGTGCACACAAAAGATAAATAATCAATATTGCCTTCTTACATCTTAACATACATCTCTCCCCTGAACTCCTGGAAGCTATCAACCCCCACCCCCTATACCTGTGCGCCTTGGGCAGAGCTTCAAAATGCCGTTATGTAAAGTAATTTCCTTTATACTTGGCATATACTGGCACTATTAGGGAAGGAATGTCTACAGTCAGGCCCAAACCCAAGAGTGATAGTCCCGTATGAGATCCTTAGGGGTAAAATATAGGCCAGCATACGGGGACCATTGAACTTTGCACCCATGATTAAAAAGGGGCCTATATTGGTCAGCCCATATATCCATATGGGATAAAGTAGTTCTATGGTCCATGGGCAACTGCATGATATGATAGTTTAAAATATGGGTAAAGTGCAGTATACCTGACTTATGCGTGTGGGCTAACCCATATGGCCCTTATGAGCCTTGAGTGCAAAATTTTATCGCTTCATATGGGTTCACCCATATAGGGCCCATATAGGATTGCCCTTTAAGTGTAATCATTCGTCTAGGTCAGTCCCAGCTGCAGATAAACACAGTGTATGCATCAAGCTGACCCAGTCTGTGGTACCCTGCGAAATACCAGTTGAAGAAATATGTGACTTAAAACTTGAACTGGGTTCAAGTGGGTTGAGTTTGGTTCTCAACTAGAATTCCAACTGGTTTTGAAAACATAGTTGAGAATATTGAACTCCCAGTTAAACCCAGTTCATAACACAACCAATCCCAGTTCGACACAGTTGAAGGCCATGATCCCTTATTCACTCCCAGTTGGAACCCAGTTCGACCGAGTTGGTTCCCAGTTTAACCCAGTTAGACGCCAGTTTAACACAGTTGAATCCTAGTTGAGCCAAGTTGGAGTTGCCACTGGGTTCAACTGGAATTTATACCGGGGTAAGAGCCCCACATCAATATGGGATCCTTCAATCTAATTTCTAAGCATTATGTGGAAGGCTGAAACTTTAAAGCACGTTGTTGCCGTTATACATTTTGTAAAAAAATTTTACCGAGCGCTTCGCGCGAAGCCATTATCGGCATGGATGGTGATTGCTAATACAATTACGAAGAAAAAGTTGAAACGCGCTTGTTAGTCCTTCACACCTTTTGCTATAACTAAGGTCTAACATCACCTTACTGCGCCTATTCTCTCCCTCCTGCTGATTCTTCATTGCTGGAAGCTGTTCGTCTGGATTCTCGTTCAAATTTAGTAAAATTACGATAGATGTAAAATGCATAGCGCCATAATCTATATTACCATTTGGATGTCAGGTAATTGCCCCATTTATATAATTGATCCAGAGCTTCCAGGAGGTCCTATACAGGCATTTGCCAGCCTTAGATGCCCTTTTACAATGCACAATGGAGGAAAGGGAAATTTTCATAATAGTTCAAGAAAGTTTCTGTTGACTCAGCGCAGGTATTTTTGCGAAAAAAAACTGCCAAAAAAGTAGCCAAAAGGGGGGCTTCAGGAAGGTTGTTGACGTATTCGATCAGCTCCAAAATAAACCAAGGATAGTACCATTTTGCATCTAAGTAACCTTAACTTTACGAAAATTTCAGAAAAGGGAGGGGGCACCGCTCCCCTTAGACCCCTCCCCCAGGGCGACACCTTCATTTAAGGTGCAATTTACGCGTCGCCACTGCAGTTAGTAAAAACATCAAGACAGCCGGAAAATTAAAATTCACTAAAACACGGACATTTTCCAGCCATATACGATCAGCTCCAAAAATATCCCAAAGATAGCACCATTTTGTACCTGAGCAACCTTAAATTAGCAAAATTTCTCAAGGGAAACTCCTCCCCTTAGACCCCTCACCAGGACGATACCTTTATGTAGTGACAAAGGAAAGATCACCACAGCTGTATACAAAACGGCGGCCACGCTGTTGGAAAAACACCCAACCAGTCCGAATTGGGGGCCCTCACACCCAAAAACATGTGACCCTAGCTACGGGCCTGGTTGGGGTTCATGTTCTCTGACAATGATCAACGCTGCTAAGCGTGGTTTCAGCTATTTTTGGACATGATTAAAGTAACATCTTGAAGTAATTCCCTGGACTCCGTGTATTTCAAGTAGCAGATCATCTATGATGGTTATGTTAACTTTGGAATCATTGGTGTAGCCAGAGGGGAGGCAGGGGTTCATTCTTCCCGTCGAACTCTGAAAAACAATTGTTAATGGAACACACAAATTGGCTTCAAGTGATGCAAAATGTTGCACCAGATTACATCTGAGGGTACTTAAATACTCCAAAATTTCTCAGTGGGAGACCCCCTCCCCCTTCAGCCCTCCCCCAGGCCGGCGATCAGGCCCCGCAGTTGGGCTCTTCCAAATAAGATTTCTGACTACGCCAGTGTTTGGAATCCTAACTTTTATTAGAATTGGATAACGTCAGTCATCACAAGGATAGGGGACACAGGGAAGGGCCTATAGAAAGACACGCAATTTTAAAACAAAGAGCTTGGTAGTTTTTGCAGTCCTGTGCAGGCGCCTACCAAAGGGGGGGGGGCGAAGGGGGCAGCCCCCCCCCCCTTCGAGCAAAAGTTTGGTATGTTTTTTTTTTACAATATTACTAATGTTTCCCCTATTTATTTACTGTAAATAGGCCTGAGAATTGCCATTTCCAGCGATCTGGGAGGCATTTTGGACCAAAATTTTCTAGCGCTCCGCGCCATCCCATAGGTTGGCGCGGACCACTGGCAGCTTTACTTGCCAACTTTATTGACACCGTAAGGGGACAAATTGTAAGCCTACCATATCAGGAACACATAGTATCTAGTGGTAGGCCTACTAACAACACCTTAAACTTGTTTGAAGCTGTTATGTGATTCTGCATACTTGTAGAATGATAAATTATTTGCCAGCAATATGTGTGTATTTAATTTCTGGGTTATTCTTACAAAATATTTCATAAAATACATAATAGTATGTCTCCTTATGCATACAAAATACCATATAAAGTATGCACCAAATCACATTTTTTCACATTAAAAAACACAAAAGCTTCTCACCGTGGGAGGGGGTGTCGTGGCAGGGGGACACCCCTCCCACACCCTCCCCCCTCGCGCGCAAACGCGCTCAATCGCTTCGCTCCCTCGCAAAATCTACCGCCTCGCCCCCTCCCCCCCTCGACAAATTTCTGGCTACTCGCCTGGTAATGTCTGTCCCCCCCACACTTCAATACGGATTGACGCCCCTGCTCTCAGCAAAGGATGGCATCTATTTGCTCTAACATCGGTAAGGAGATATGCACACCATACATAGCCTCTATATTCATCGTTCCTTTACTGCACATAACCCGTAAACTTTCTGAGTAATTCCATATAGATCGGGAATTATAAGACCACTTGAGAAAATTGTGGCGAAATGTATATATACGAAATCCCTCTTTGTCATCTTGCTTTTACCTCCCATACGTTCTTGCTTTTACCTCCCATACTCCTTCACACTATGCTTAAACAACACGCATTAATGAAATCCTTAATAATGGCTAGAACGAAGTTACATATGCTTTGAGCAGAGTGAATGAATGTATGTCATTTTTATGGTACAAAGGTTACTTGCATTTGCTATTTGTGTTTGCACGTCATTATTTATGTCTGTCATATTAGACAATGATGAAGGACAAAGAAACAACTACATTCTTCACACTGCATTATACGACTTATATTATGTAGCCTCACAAGAACATTTGGAGCAGCACGCTGTAATTGCTCACCGTCAAGTAGTCTGAACATTAAAGGTAAATATTCTTCTTTGACTCCTTTTTCCATCAAAAAGAGACTGTTTATACCTAAGAGCTACTACTCTTCATTGTCTATGAATAAACAGAATTAAACGAGACCTAAGCTGAAGTTAGATTGGGATTCTACCGAACAAATTACACGAACAGAGGAACTACAGTTAGTGTTAATCTTAATCATTACAGTTGCGCAAGGAGATGTTAGCCTTAGTAAAGCATCCAAAACGGGAAAAACGCGTCTGAAAGGGAAAAGACCGATGTAAGAATTTCGTTGTTGTTAAGTAGTACCATATATCGTATAGGCTCGATTGTGGTTTGACCTGTAACAAGGATAAGTAATTGATTCTCAATGCCTTGCCCGTGTAGGTTTATATTGCATTTGGCTACAATGTGACCAAAACAAATCTGAATAATTATAAGATTCCTGATCGTCGTTGGTGAGTACAAGACTATTCCAAGAATCTTCGTGGATGGATTTAAGGCCCAGTTTACTTAACTTTATCTCAACTGAAATTTTCAAACATCTAGTGTTCTGTAACAGTTTCGTGCTTGAACTAAGAGATATCGAAGACATGTTTTGTACCCTCCGTATTAATAGTTTTACCAGCAGTAATCGTCGAATATACCGGGAGTCTCTGCCGAAGGAGATCAATCAGTGGGAGGGACACGTCCCCTACTTTTTAAAGTAGAGTGGATTCCCCATTTGATAAAAATACGGGGCACTTGCTTGATTACATGGCCTGCAATAGTGCTAATTGAATGATATCAAACGTGAAATGTGTGGAAATAGGTTTTTAATGGATTAGGATTTAACTCGTTGATACATTTCACAGATTTCACCACAACTCACATGACCTCCATATTTTTTCCATGGGCCATACGTGACCCCAGGATCAGTAGCGTATCTGCCGGGGGGGGGCAGGGGGGGGCAAAGTGCCCCCCTGACGGTTTCGACCGGGAACATCAGCTCGATCCACCGGGCTGAAAAAAAAAGGAAATTAAGGAAAAAAGAAAGGGGAAAACGGATAGAAAGGGGAAGGAAAATGGGTAAAAGGGAAGATTATTCAGCTTCTGATAACAGAGACTGACAAGTTCTTTTCTTTAAAATCGTCAAAATTATAGGCCTATTAAGTTTAATGCATCCCATCCCGATGAATGTACATGTCTGATTAGCGAGCGGCAACTACAAAAGTGACTCTTTGCGCCTTTGAGGTGACTGTCGGAATGTCACTTTTGTCAGCGTGTGCTGCTTTAAGTATGATATTTCACTTGTTCAGAGCGTTGGGCTATAGCGGTTCTTCCGGTACGCATCACCGTGGGACTGATCAGCTGTACATTTAACAGCTTGGGTGTATAACAATGTAGAAATACATTCTGCAATCACATACTTCTGCTGATCTGCCGAAGTGACCGATGCCTGTACATGTAGACTGTACTGTGAATTTTGCGAAAGGAATTTCTAGGGAAGAGTAAATATTAATATCGCTTGTCTAGACCAGCGCCAACAACGATTACGTCCAGCAAAGGCAAGGCCATGTGCTTTTATTGTAAGAAGGTTGTAAGGAGAGGCAGACTAAGGGCCCATATTTTAACGATTCATGGTCCTAAAACAAAGTACAGGGAATATGTGTCTGGCAGTAGCCTCGATGGCTTCCTGCAAAAACCATCGTCATTAGGGGTAGGATTTGAACATCCTCACACACTCCCTCCAGCTAAAGATCTTCCCGGTAGCAGCAAAAGATGTGAATTTTCTGAGATAAAGCAGTCTCTACAACAGGAAGATCCCCAACAAATAGGGAAAGACGTCGATATTGCCTCTACCGAAATAGAAGAATCAGACCAATCTGAATCTCTAAACCAGACGGTGTCAGCATCTCCACAGTCTCCTGATCCTGAAAATGAAAAGGTGAGCCCACATTTTGCGATGGGATTTCATCCGATTTATTTATTTTCTACGTAGTATACGAGAAGTGGCCCGCCTCACTGCCTCAGTTATGTTAGTGGGTGTCTCCCGGCCCCTTCGGTTTGATGATAATATCAGCTGATCAGAGCACTTGCATTACCCATAATGGCGGAAAACCTGTAGCTGTTCTGTGCAAAATGAATAAAAAATCCATCAAAGGCTTTGAGCTTGTCGGGAATTATTCTGTACGTAGATTAATCCAACAAAGAGCAAACATGCGTCTGTTCGCACGTAAGGCAATTTTATGGCTGAGACGCGTGTACGGGACCAAATGACGCTACGAGCCCGTTATCACTGCAGGTAAAATCTGAGACTATAAATACCCCCTAGTTATGCACAACTTATGCCCATTAGCTGTTTATGCTCCATTGCTCCCCTATTTCTGTGGCAGCCTCTTACTTTAAATGTATTCCATTGCTCCCGGCCAGTCGCTGCTCCCGGCCGCAGACAAAAATTCTGCCCAAGTCTGACAAGTTACGGTCACCGGAGTGGTGGTCGATTGTCCGACGGGCAGAATGTGGTTACAGCAGCCTTTGAAGCATGGTAATGATTTCTAGTGACGTATGTACAAGGGGTCCCACCCATCACTATAGATCCGTTGTCTAATGAGTTTTAATTCAAGACTGTACTAAACGTAGTTAAGAGCTACAGGGAATCTTGTTGGTGATAAGGATCAGGGATAATTCAGGGGTTTCAAGAGGCATTTGAATAATAATCTCACCTAGTAAGGTGCGCTTCAAGGAACGATGAGCAAACAAGTTGCAGTTTAACCGCCCGTGCCAAAATGAATGCCCGAAAATCACGTTCTGGGGTCCTTCCGGAATTTTTGGGTACTACACCGAGGCCTAGGTCCTCAAGGGCCTTGGAAGAGGTTTCTAAAGTCACACCCATAAGGACTAAGACAGCCTTAAGGGAGACCAAGGGGGAGGGGAACCGGGCAGGGCGGCGAAGCACCCTGAAATTGTTTTCGCCCCCTAGAGAGTTTGACGTTTGCCACAGACATTTGATCTCCTGAAAAAAATTCGCCCTTTTTCAGCACTCCATTTGTGTGGCTACGGGTCTGGTTTAAGGCTCGGAGAACGTTAAGCTTCTGATGCCTTTGGTTAGTGTCGTCCACTAGCAATTAGGGTACATCCTCTAAACACTCCTGACTACGAGCTTGATTAGTGAAAGAACTATCCACATCGAACTTTTCACATAGTATCAATCAGCGATTGGTATGCCATATCACCAGTGTGAACAACTGCTAGTGAAGTACCTTACCATTTATCTTTCCCCCTTCACCCAGTGGTTCGTTAATCCTATGTCGAACTGAAAGTTTGGAGGGAGTTATTGTGAGACTATTTCCTTTGACATTTCCTCCTCATCCCCCTGGTTATGACTTGCCAATATGTGGCCAAGTCAAACTTTATTTAGTGTGAATTCAGTTCAAAGAAATAAGATTTAGAGTTTCTTTTTACTTTAATATAGGAAGACTGCACCACAGAAACCACCCGCCTTTCACACTGCGATTTTCCGACAGACCCAGCACTTTTTGAGAAAAAAGCATTGACACCGGAGATAATCAGACTTATCCTGCAAAAGGGCCCCTGTCAGCCAGGTCTCAAAGACCATTTTGATTTCCCTAACGATGACACAGGAAGAGCTTTTAGACCAAACTGGTATCAAAGAGATTTGAAGAATGGTTTAAAATCGTACAGAGATTGGCTAGTGTACTCTGTCATCAATGACCGCATATACTGTTTTGCATGCTGGCTTTTCGCAAACCGATCAGACGAACGTTTCGATCCAGCATTTGCAGATCCGAAGCATGGCTTGCGCAAGTGGAGAAAGGCTACTGAAAAGATTGGTTGTCATGAAAAATCGGCCATTCACTTGGAATCATTAAGACAACTTGTTGCTACCAATACCCGTCTGAAACTAGGCATGACCGTTAACCAGGAACAGATCCGAGTACGCGAAGAACAGATTATTCATAACCGCAAAGTGTTGTATCGTTTATTAGACATTTCATTATTTTTGGCAAAGCAAAATTTTGCGTTTCGTGGTCACAGGGAGACAAGATTCAGCTGTATGGGTGAGGTTCCCATTTCTAATGAAGGGAACTTTCTTGAATTAATTGGTTTGATCGCCAAGTATGATAGTGTCTTAGCTAAGCACATTGCAAGTACTGATCGTAATAAATTATACTTCAGTCCAAATATCCAAAATGAGTTTATTAGTGCACTGGCAGATGAGGTTAAGGGCTCTATTCTAAAAGAGGTGACCAATGCACACTTTTATGGGATAATTATGGACTCTACCATAGACATTTCACATAAAGATCAACTGTCTTTCTGCGTTCGCTATGTGGATGATACGTTTCAGATTCAGGAACGGTTTTTATAATTTACAGCATTAAAAGGTAGCGACTCGTCTACTTTGTTTAACGCGCTACAAGAACTCTTGCAAAAACATGAGTTAGAAATGAAATGTATAAGATCACAGTCATATGACGGCGCCAGTAATATGTCGGGCTGCACCACTGGCCTACAAGCAAGGGTGAAAGAAGTGAATTCATCCGCAACATACGTACATTGTTGTGCTCACAATTTAAATTTAGTTTTAGCTCATTCTTGTGACAATTGTGTAGATGCAGTTACTTTTTTTTGGAACTATTCAGAAATTGTACACATTCATAACAAGCAGTCACCCAAAGCTCATGATATTTGAGGAATCCCAAGCTGAACTAAACAAACCTAAAGTAGCTCTGCAAAAGCTGTGCGAAACGAGATGGTACTGCAAACACTCAGCCGTGAAGGCTGTTAAAGTAAACTACCCAGCCTTGTTGTTATCACTGGAAAAAATCATTAAGAGAGAAAAATCACCGCGAAACGTGGGGGAAGCGCAGGGCCTTTTGAATTCTATCAATACTTTTGAATTTCTTGTGATGCTGGAAATTTGGACACCCATTCTCGGTGAGCTGAACAAAGTGTCGGAATACCTCCAGAAGACTTCGATGGACATAGTTACTGCATCAGCCATGGTGACATCCGTAATTGATAAATTAGAGATTGCGCGTTCTGAAGAACAATTTGAAATGTGCGTAAAAGCAGCAACTGAAGTAGCGACAGAAGAAGATTTGCCACATAAAGCTTTCGCAGTTAAACGAATTCGCAAACGAAAGAAAATGCCTGGTGAACTAGCCACAGACGAGAGACCGTCGGAAACAGACCCTAAAGAAAGGTTCAAGTCTGAAGTGTACTTCACAATTTACGATAGGATTCTTAACGAATTGAGAAGTAGATTTGAGGATTTTCACTCTGTTTTAAAACACTTTTCATCATTGATACCACCTCCACATATTTTGGACAGACATCAGTGTTTCGTAATTTAGTTTCTCAATACTCAACTGATGTTGATGTTGAAATGGCTGCAACCGAATTTGAAACAATTTTGTATCTTGTACAATGAACTTACACCAGGGGATGGGATAATAAAGACCCTACAAGATATGCTGAGTTGGTATTTTAAACATGACTTGCACAACGCATACCCTAACTTGGCAGTACTTTATCGGATCTTTGGAACCATAGCCGTGTCATCAGCCTGTTCGGAACGGTCATTTAGCAAACTCAAGATCATTAAAAACTACCTCAGGTCGACAATGGGGGAGGAACGGCTAGCCAGTTTAACATTACTTTCCATTGAAAGAGAAATGACAGAAAGAATGGACTTTGACAGTGTAATTGACCGTTTTAGTCGCATGGCAAACAGAAATTTACTTTTGTAAGGAATTCTTTTACCGTCATATAATTCAACTTAGCTTTTGTAACGCCCTTTACATATTGACTCAAAAGTTGGCTGAATCGAATGGTGCCACTTTAGTGTATCTGACGAACTAACGAATAGAGACATCATAAAAACACAGTTGTTTCGAAATTTGCGGGGAAATTTTGGTTTTTCATATAGTAAAGTTTTATGTTTTCATGTGCCATTAAACAGTAGGCATATGGGATCATGTAATCAGAGAGGGATGCGGTGGCACTAGTTCTTGAAGTGAAGTGTTGTTATCTTTTGAATTTACTAGGCCATAAGGCCAACAAAGTGCAAAATTTTAAGTTGTATGTCAATCTTGAAGATAGGCTACTATATATGTCTTCCGCAGCCTAGCTCCACATAAATTCCCCTTAACCTGAATAAACATCGGCCTCTGAATAATATGTCAAGCCTTTGTAAAGTTGGTAAAGTTTTCACCGGGAAATATGTTCCTTTGCCCCCCGGCCCCTGACAAGGGACCCCAGATACGCCGCTGAAAGTAACGACTGCTTAGATTCTACTAACAAGCCTGGGAAATGCCATTTCCGGCTGTCTGAGGGACCGCAATTTTTCAAAATTTTCTGTACGCTCCGCGCCAACTGATGGTGGCGCTCCGCTTAGATATTCTTTCGGACAGAATTACATATTTCGGGGAGAAAAATTTCCTGCCCTAAACTGAAATGATCCTATACGCCTTGGCCTAGCTTCACATAGGTTCCTTGTTAAAAAAAAAAAATATATACAACAAACCCATCGGCCTTTGAGTAATATGTCAAGCCTTTGCGAAGGTGGGGGGTGGGGGTGGGGTGGGGGGTGTCCACCGGGAAAATATGGTCTTGCCTCCCCTGACAAGTGACCCCAGATACGCCACTGCCCAGGATTTCTCGCTTTCAGGGTTTTACTTGTGCTTAAAGTAGTTCTGGTCAAAGCTATGTCTTTGACGCTGTCAAACCTCGTGTCTGTGCCTTTCAAGAAAATGCGATGCAAACGATATTATACCTATCTCCTTAGATACTACACAAGTTATTTTGCAATTTACGTACTCTGAAATGACAAAATTTTATTATTCCAATAGCAAAGCCACTCGGTTAGATACTGCGGTTTCTGTGAAATGTGTTACTACTGTACTTAGGTGGTAACAATGGACGCCTTTGCTGGATAGACTTTACCCTACAGTCAGTGACATAATATAAAAACAAAAACCTTTTTAAAGAAACCTTTTTTCCAGCCAAGATTTTAGTATGAGCGACGAAGGTAATCAAAATGCACTACCCTACATAGTAGTGTGATTTTCTGCACACAGGTAAACATAGTCGCACATGTCCCTTGCAAACGGAACTAAACTAGCAACAAAGCTCAAGCTTGCAATCATTAATCCGTGCAACAACTTTCCCAGTGCAACTTGCACTGAACACGAAAATACTTTACCCAATATATGGAAACTCACCCAGACGGTCCTTGATAAAGTCTAAACTATGGGCGTTCGGGACTCAGGGCCGTAGCATGCGGAAGTCCCGGGGGGGGGGGGGTTAGTTGTACTATCCAGGCGAAGCCACAGTTACCTTTGTAGGATAGGTGACACCCGGCGCATCCTTCCCATGTGACCTCCGCCATCGAGTCATCCTGAGGGAGTGATCGTAACGGAGGGGTGACATCTTGGTAAGCCAGCAAAGATGTAAAAAGGTGAAATCTTTCTTAAAATTTTTAACTGATTTTTTTTCTGGAAAATCTCATTGTGCCATGAATATATTTACTTCTTAAATCTATTAAAGGGAAGGGGTATTATCCTATTGCGGAGAGGGTGACATTTCACCCTTTAAAAATCCTTTTTGTTGTAAGTATGCGTATGGAAATTGGTGGTATCTTTGATAAAGCTTTGAATGGATTTCATGGTAAACATTTCCATTTGCATCTTCCGATTTTGGCAAGGATGCAAAGGGGGTGTCACTTAAGGTGTCACATTTGAAAAAAAATTGTGCACATGTATGATGGCGTAGATGCATAATGGCGCTAACTGGCCAGATAGTCCTTAAAGCTTTAACTTATTTTATGTTGAAAAATCTTATTATTTAGTTGTTTTCTTCGACTTTTCTATGGCATAACTATTAGGCCAGTCTTCTTATGGGGTTACTAGAATAGTCCTATCAAGAATATTTGTGTACAAAATGACTCCACATTGCAAGGGATGGTATTTGTATACCTTGTGATTTGCATCTAAACATTCATCATTTTGATATTTTATGCTTTAGAAATTTAGACTTCAAAGAAAAATCTTTTTAAGTTTGCTCAAAATAAATGTACACTAAAATCCTTGACCGTAAATACAAAAAATAACCAGAAAGCCCAGAGGCCCAGTGACTCCAAACTGAAAGGAAATGCTTTTCCGCACTTTAAGCTTTATCCCACAAAGTTATTCTCTTGAGGTATCACGTTCTACGATGTTCTCACAGTTAAACCTATGGTGACCTAACATGTCCTTTGACCTCCATCAAAACGAAAGTGGTTGTTGTAAACAAGACTTCCACCTGGTGCGTATTGCATATCTCATATTTGTCACCGTAGGTGGGACAATTTGGCGTGGTCGCCTAGGGCGGAGAACTCTGAACACCACAGATAAACCACAGGAGTTGGGTTGAAAAGAAAACTTATTTAATAACAAAATGAGTAACTATATACATATACATACATACAATGAATGAAGTGAGGTATTTGACTAATTTAACGATTAACAGACTATCCGAATAATTTCCTAAACTCTTGTGCACAAGATAAACTGGTTTCTTAAATACTGGAAAATCCTGGGCAAAATTACTACAATTCTATGAATGATAAGGGAATATACTCTGACCTAAAAATATACTAGTCACTCCCTGGACTCCTCGTAAATTTTGGGGTAGTGACAAAGACAATATAAAATGGTGAAACTGATTTGTTTACACAACCATACAATTAAATTTCTTCTTTCCCCATGGTTTGCCAGATAATTCGATGAACTACCATATTAAATCACATTGTCACAATTAATGTTTTAAATTTGCAGTTCAGTTCAACATATCATAATAACTCCTCGTGGGTATACAGGATAGTAAATAATTCTTGATCTTTCAAAATTTTACAGTTCTGTTCAATATGCCATAATACCGCTCCTCGTCAATATAAGAGGATAATGAATAAATCAATGAGTACTCTGTGTAAGTATATGGGTCAATCCAGTTGGAGACGTCGTATTTGAAGTTGTCGTAATTGGCCGCTCTCCTGTCTCATCGCATGGTAGAGCTAGATCATCAACAGAACAGCATAATGGTAACTGCAATTGAAAACATATAGGTGGGTAATGTACGTTTCCCTTTCTATACATATTTATGACAGCGCCCTCGCTTACCACGCCCTACTACGACTCCTGTCACTATCGACAAACAGCATAAAACCAATCCTTAGCAAACAATATCCTTCTCCAGGAAACAATTAAAAATGCCATTCATAACAACGGATGCCACGTTAATACTATCAATATGTCATACGATATAATACTCTAACATCACAATTATATACGATATACCAGAATGACGTCATCAAGTTATACGACAATGCACCGTGACGATATACAATACTAAATATGGTCGTTGACCCCAATTGCATTACAATATATGTCCCTCATTCTTCGCTGGACTACACCTTTCTATAATAAAACATAACACAATTGATCAGTACAACCACTTTGATATAATAATAGAGTCAACCCAATTCGATTTAATATACTGCCATTCTTCAAGTCTGGCTTACCCTCACTAATTACAAAATTGGTACGCAATGATTTGTTGCGCCATCCTGAAATGACTTGAAATAACGAGTTATTGCGTCATCTTGGAATAACAAATTCAAAACGGTTGGGCGACCCTTGCCCCTGACATAGAATATCAAACATCTTACAAAACAGTTTATATACAAAATTCTTAAATTACACTTAATAACATCAATTTACAGTGGCTAATGAACACTATTCCTAACTTCCCCGACACTTGATCTCTCCCCTGGGGTCCCTCTAACTCCCTATCACGACCCTGGGGTCTCCCATAGCCCTGTCCTACACGAAATGTGGGTGTTACATAATAAATCCCGCCGAAACTCTTTCCCAGTTACCAAAAAAATAAAGTGTATACTCACAATAATTAGTTTCCCTGGCGTCTCGGAAAGGTCCCTTCAGGCGACCATACAGGTGGCGGTCCGTCGCACCTGCTCCCCTTAGTACACTGTATCAACAGGGGTACCACACGGAATCACAACAACAAAAAAGGTACTCAGGAATTCCTTCACCCGGTACACCGTAAATATAGTAACAAGATTGGATAGCTAGTCCAATAAATAGGACGGTCCTTCGCCTAAGTAAATAGAGGCTTCTATCAGTCCATCGACAGAATGTTGTCTACTATTTCAGCTTGCACTACAAATTTCCGCTGGTAAATATGCCTGGATTTACGAGACTTTTACATGTTGTACCTTACAACAGCGTTGGTAAAGCTAAGTAGAGATCTTGATGAAGTTTGTTTGGCGGTCTCTGCCCACGCTACAATAGCTATTTCTTATATACGGGAAAACAGCTGTGTCATAGCTGACTGATTTCCTATGACAACGCATTGTACCCTACATGCCTATACTTTGTTTAACAATGAGCTTGGAATTTTACTAGCTTTGGTCGAACGAAAACAACAGAATTACATGACGACGCCCTCAGCAGAAAAGACACAGTGCGTATTCTACGGAAGTTTTTATGTACTCGCTGTCTATACGTGATGCTAAACAGTACCGAGGCTGCTAATGACCAGAAAGATTCCTATCGCTGGGCAAACGCTTCGCAATACTAAAACAACACACTACCGCTACGCAGATACTACCTACACTAATACTGCGAGTCTATCTCAGATGTGACAATATTTATTTACCAGTTTTCACAGTTTGAACTTTTTGGCCTCTAAAGACCTTTGGCAGCCACTAAAAGCTAGTTACTAACTTAACGCAATGTAGAGACATCCACCTGCTTACTATGTGATCTGCCAAGATAACCTTTTGTTCTACAGTGCTAAAGAGGCCAATAAACACCTTGCCTACTCTCTTGCAACACAAAGGTCACTGCCTATTTTGCCAAAGTTTCCCATGCCGTGCTTGCAGTACTGCAGTGTACGTTTCGTTTCGTTTTTTTTTTTTTTTTTTTTTGCTTTACATATTAACAAACAAATAAAAAATATGACTTTTACATAGAAATTTATGTACATACATAAGCGAAAGGAAGTACACAAAAACCCCAGTGGGCTTGAAAACGTGCACTCCCAATGAAGAAAGAGAAAACAAAACAAGCAAACAAACAAACTGCTTCAACAGTAGCAAAAAAAAATGGTCAAAAGAAGAGAAAGGACTACCCCAACGAGAAACCCATCCATCCTATCCCCTACCCCCACTACCCCAGCGAGAAAGCCAACCCCATCCACACCCTCTCTCCCAGCAACGTCGACGGAGAAGACGATGCTAGGGACAATTAAGAGAAGAAAAAAGTGATAATCAGAAGTCTACGGAATGAACTCAGTAAAGTACCAGTAAGATTAATTCTAGTACTCTTGAATACAATTACGTGAAATACTTTTCCTGAAGGATTTGTTGATTTGTTTAGATATGACAGAGGACGGGAGGGAATCCCAGAGCCGAATGGCAAGATTGCGAAGAGAGTTGTGTTGTAAAGAGTTTTGAATAGAGTCCAGATGCAAGGATGCAGATTGTCGAGTGTTGTGATCATGAACTGAAAAGTTGTGTGAAAAATAGTTTGAAAATTGACTGGGCAGGAGGTAATGTACAGATCGGTAAGTGAATGTGACAATGTTGGTGTTTAAAATATCATTAAGTTTCAGACGATTCAGTGACTTGAACAAGGAAGTAGTATGGTCACGTGGTTTGGAGCAAGTGATATGTCGAATAGCTCTCTTTTGTAAGACATTTAACTTATCGAAAAGAGAGCGACTTGTACTAGACCAAGCAACTGAACAATAGTTAAGATGAGGATAAATTAAGGCGAGATAAATTGAACGAAGAGCATTTCTAGGTACGATATACTTAAGCCTTCATAGTATACCGACAACTTTAGCGATCTGGGACGAAATATTACACACATGCTCATTCTAAGAAAGCTTGGAACCAATAAGAATCCCCAGAAATTTAACATTTTCCACATGTTGTAAGCAATTGCCATCAATAGAAATTTTAAACCTAAAATTTTACAACCATTAAGATTGTCATTATTAAAAACAATGAAGTTCGTTTTTGCCACATTAAGGGAAAATTTATTCACAGTGAACCAATCGAAATAGAGCTTGAGTTCACAGCACACTAGCTCCTCCAGACGCTGGGGATCAGAGTCGATGAAAAAAATATATTAGTGTCGGCAGCAAACAATACAAGTGAAGCATTCTTTGAAACATTGAAAATATCATTTACATAAATTATGAAAAAAGGGCTCCAAGAATAGAACCCCGTGGAACACTACATTTTACCTTCCTTAGGTCAAAATTAACGCCATTAAGAGAATTAAATTGTCTGTTAGAAAGGTAACTTTTGCTCCAGTTGTAGGACACTCCTCTGAAAGCATAATGAAATAATTTAGTGAGGAGGATGTCATGGTCAATTGTGTCAAAGGCTTTGGACAGATCGAGGAAAATTCCAATGGAAATTTCTTTCTTAACCGCAGCTTTGTTTTAAGTTATCCAGGGCATCTACAAGTGCAAGTTCTCTTGAACGACCAGGACAAAAATCGTACTGGCTGGTTGAAAGTATATTATGCTTGTTAAGGAATGAATAGATTCTATTGTACATGACTCTTTCTAAGATCTTTGCCAGACAGGGGAGGATTGAAATAGGACGGTAATTTACAAGCTTATGTTTGTCACCTTTTTTAAAGGCAGGAATTATTCTAGCTACTTTCAATCTGTCAGGAAAGACACCTTGAGACAGAGAAAGAGAAATATTAAAAATATACGTAAGAGGCTCAGCTATATAGTGAAGTACCCGGCGAACAATATCTAGTCTCAAACCGTCGTAAACCTGCAGCTTTCCTGGGGTTTAAATACTCATGTGCAACCTTCAAGAATTCATTTACGCCAACCGGTGAGAGGTATGAAGATTCTACGTTTTGCTGATTTAGATGGGCATGACTACTTTTAGTTGCACAGTTTGGTATATTTTCCGCAAGAAAAGGCCCAAGATTTACAAAAAAGCTGTTGAAAGAATTTGCGGTACTTTGTACGTAAACGTGTTGCAGGCTAGCATTATTATTTGTATAAGTGATTCCTGTTGACACAACAGAACAAATGGGGGTAAACTTTTTTATCCATCGTTTAGAAATGTCACCCATAGAAACGCTATGAATCTGGACACTTAAGGGGCGAATGATTTCGGGAGCGATTTTGGTAGAAGCAACTAAGTGGCCAGTTTATTTAATTGAGGGCAACTTTTTGGTGTGTATTTGAAAGCGGTGACTTCTGTAAGGGGGGAATTTTACTTTCTAGTCCCCCCCCCCCCCCGACCTTTTATATTCCTTGCCGAAGGCCGAAGGGCACTATGCGATGGTGATGTCGTGTGTGTGAGTGTGTGTGTGTGTGTGTATATGACGCTTTGCTTGTAAACACTCTATCTCAAGAAAGGTAACTTAGAGGGATCTTATACTTAATATGTAGATTACCCATTTTAAGTAGATGATCCCTATTGCTTTTGGTGGAAGTCAAAGGTCATTTGGGGTTACCAGTAGTTAAATGGTAAATACCTTGGAAATTGCTTGCAAACGCTCTATCTTAAGATATGTAACTGCCAGGAAATTCATACTTGGCATGTGCATGGCCCATATAAGAAAGGTGATCTCTTTTGTTTTGATGGAGGTCAAATGTTATTTTGGATCACCATAAGTTACAAAACCTATAAACACTTTATCTCAAGCTGGGAACTTTGATGAATCCCATACTTAGCATGCAGATGATACATATTGAGTAAATGATTCTATTGTGTTGGTGAAGGTCAGAAGTCATATTGGCTCATCAGAGGTCAAATGTTCAAAATCCTGTTAACATGGTATTTTAGGCAAGGTACCTTTGATGAAACTCATACTTAGTATAAGGAATGAGCTTTTTCCGAGAATTCGCGGATTTCTTTGACTTTTCTCCAACATTTGCTATTATATATTCCCCATTTCCTCGGAAAAAAGTTTCTCTGCAGAAGAAGATCGGAATATCTCAGTGTTTTTAATATGCACATATTTTGTACGTAACGCAAAATACTGCTGCTGGAATACCCGATTTTCCTTGTCATAAGTGGAAGCAAACAGTTATATTCACTCTAGGTACATGTACGCATTGTTTACATACTAAGTGGTATGATGCTCTGATGTAATACAAGTTCTGGATACATGTACGTACGTTCATTGACACAGCACACCATATCTACGTCTGCATAATTATGGATGTGGTGTGCACGTAGTAGCAGGCCTAACGTTAGTAAACTTGATTTTTACTGGGACTTTACTGTAACGTTAGATGTAACTCGCTGAATAGAAAGATCGCCAAAGGTAACCCCACCTTGTTTGATTGTAGGGGGCATGTGCAAAACACTCTCACTTGGTTCATTTTGGGGGTTTTTGTTTTTGTTTTGCATATTGTGTTCGTACAATACCTCTGTCTTCAGAGTACAATACCTCTGTCTTCAGAGGTGTAATCGCTACCTTTCTCTTAGTCTTAATAAGCTATCTTAGTAACATGAGTTATGTAGGCCTATGTGCATTGCTATCGAACCCATACTCTTATAAGTCTCTAAAAGAATCCATTCCGGATTTTAAGCTAGAAGTTCATGGCAAACTTGTTCAAATTTTTATCTTACAAGCTTAGAATTGATTCTCTCTGTAATAAAGAGCGATTCCTATCACGTAGGATTACCTTGAGTAGCATTTAGCCCAGTCCAAAAGTTAGACTTAACCCTGAGAGGGAAAACTCGCAGTAGCCTAGGCTAAGCTAGACCTAGCCTAACGGTGGGCCTTTGCAGTTCTGGCCTAGCCCTGGGATATGTCTACATTACAGAACACGGCCAAGGTACTTGCCTTGGTTGTACGTTGTGATGCAAGGGCTACTAGAAGGCCTGTACAAGTTCTAGGCTAAACTCTTATAAAATGTGCTGCAAGCTTGAATGGTGTTAGAAGTTAATAGTGAGCCACCAAATAATGTTGGACACCGGTTGATTGAAGTCAAGAAGCCAGTTGCTATGAACTAGGTTTTGGAAAGACATAACATAGTGTCGACCTAACAGCCCGAGCACTACGTTAAGCCTAGGCCTAGGCTGTTTCTGTAATTTTGATGAAAATGTTATTCCTTCAAAACTTGATAATACTTAGCCTATTTGGGCCTTATGAAATAGTAAAATCCAGGGTGTTGCCCCTGGACCACACCAGGGGCCTCAAGGCTTGCGTCTGGATGCCACCCTTTGTCCCTTTGTACTCTGCGCTCACACAGACGCCTTAGACGTTAGTGTGGTAACCACCCACACGTTCAGTAATTTTTGCACCTCAGGCACATTCCTGTAGTACGTAGATGACCCATATTACAGTAAGTAGATGGTGTTCATCGTTTTTGGTGGTCAACAGTCATTTGGGGTCATTGGAGGTCAAAAGGTTAAAACCTGGTAAACACAATATCTCATGCAGGAAGTTCAAGGGATCTCGTACTTGACATATAGGTGACCTACATTGCGTAGATGATTCCTATCGTTTTTTTTTTTTTTTTGGAGATCAAAGGTCTTTTGAGGCTACCAGAGGTCAAAAGTTCTAAATCTTGCTAAAGTGATATTTCAAGTAGAGGAAATTTTATGAATCTCATACCTTGAATGTGGATAACCCACATTGACTTAATGATCATCATTGTTTTCGGTGGGGTTCAAAGGTCATTTGGAATCACCAGAGGTCAAAAGGTTAAAACCTTGTTTACATAATATTTCAAGCAGAGTTACTTTAATGAATCTAAAATGTGAATGGCTCGTAGTGATTAAATAATCCTTTTTGTTTTGGTAGAAATCTGAGGTCATTTGAGATCAAAAGCGGTCGGAAGGTTGAAATTTTGTAAAAACTATAAACACTTCATGTTGAGAAGAGAAACGTTGACGGATCACATACTTGACATGTGTATAGCCCATGTTAAGTGAAGGTCAAAATTCATTTGAAGTCTTTCTAGGTAAATATGGTATTAGTATGTCTGATCTATGCCCAGGGATCCCAGACATTGTGCTAGAATTGTAACGACAGTAATTTATGAAACATTTTAAATCTGTAAACACAGTAATAGACTTACATTTCATTGGCAAGGAATCACTAGGCCTTTGGGGTTTATGGTTTTTATTTTTTACTGAAGTTCTGGCGGGATTCAAAGGTAATATGAGGTCCGAAAAAGTCAAACTGTAAAAACATTGTACAAAATGATATGGTTTGAGGGGTGGACCTCAGTGCAACAAAGCACTCCCTTAAGGCAAAGAAATCATTACGCCTTTGGGCTTTTTGGTCAACCATCTCCCAGTTTAGAATAAAAATATAGTCTTGTAAAGGTCAGTTGACATAGAATAAATGTTATAAAGCATATCTGTCCATAAAAATGATAAATTTCCTGGTAGTGACGGTCTATCTGATAATTTGTATAAAACACTCTGACACTCAAAAGACAAGTAAATTGTAGATGCTTTAACCTAGGTTACACTAAAGGTGAATTTTCATCTAAACAGACTAGAGAGATTGTCACGATCGTGTTGAAACCTAATAAGGATCCCGTCCTGTTGCAAAACCACCAACCAGGGGTAAAGGCAATTGCTTCAAGATTAAAAAAAAATTAAATACTCAATTGGGCCCCAACAAAGTGTCATTTGAAGGAAATATTTATGGGTTGAATATAACTATATTCAATTGAGTATTGTTAAAAAAAGGATTCTCTTTCTTATTGGTTTTGGAATGTTTTGGGCAAAATTGAGGGGTTCTTTACACACATTCTCTATTTTTTACCTTTCAAATTGGCAGTGTTTTTAAAAAGTGTATAAAGATCTTTTATTTGCAATTAGTGTACACCTGCATTTCTAACAAAAGACATACTACTGGCTACTGGGTCTAAGGGTGGGAACGCAAAAGTTGCTCGTTAAATTCTGATTTGTTTGTCCATACTGCTAAGATTTTAACCTTCAAAATTTAAGTAAATCGTCATATCTTCAGTATCAGCATTAGTATGAATGAAGTAAAATTTTCCAATATGCCGATGACACTACTATGTTTTTAGATTGTAATATAGCTTATGTACCAGGGACCCTTCCTATCTTCAAAGTGTTAACAGTTTTATTTATCTATTAACCTGACTTTATCTCATTTATTTTTACTAGGACACTGTGTAATCATTATCCCTTTTGATCTCCGATAGTTAAAAAATTAGTAATGAGCATGCTGAAGTCCAATTACCCGTCCCTTTTTTCATAAATGATGATTATGACTTATTTCCTCTAAACTACACGCTCAAATTGTCGCGCCTGAAAAATTGCCCTATGGCTTGGTCAACTAGGGGTTTGAAACCAGTCAGTCTCAACGTTATCGTTAACATTTTTCCCCAAAAGCAGTTTTTGTTTTCATTTGCAAGCGCTTCAAAATCTTCCTTTTTTTATTTTGTAGCAGAGGTAGATAAAGCAATATCGGGTCCGTCATAGCCAAATATCTCGTCTAAATGTTGTGTTTGTTAAAGTTCTACAATCGGAATTAAGCTCCGACAATTCAGCACTATACTAGGCAAAATAAGGCCCAGATTAAGATTCAAATATTAGACGAACTATTGGACGAATATCACAAGGGTTATACCCCGCTCAATGACCCAAACAGTAACTGAAAAAATCTTCATCTTTTTGTGTGCAAAACGAGCTACATAATACATTTAAATTGCATAGATGATTAAGTGGGAGATACTTTCACTTATTTTATGAAAATAACAACAGAAACGTTCAAGCTGGGACAAAACCTGTTTCTGTTGTGACGTATGTATGGAACGCAAACAGAATTATTAATGGCAAAACTTGGTGTAGGTTACACTAAAATTTTTCCTTCAAATTGGGTTATCGGCTGCGATTAGGCATGCTGGCTAGTCCTGTGTATGCTGAATCTATAACCGTATAAATAACAAAGAATCAGTATGCGCAATACAGAAACAACTGGTCAATACGATGTGCACTATTCTAACATAAGAATCTAGTGATTGAGTATACGTAGGTCACGGTAAAAGCACCCATGACATTAAAATTAACTCGGTAGACGGGTTAAATATGAATTCGGTTCGTAGGAAAGCAAGGGAAGTTGTGACTTTTGCATTATAGTGTAATCGGTGCTTTTGCATGAATACCCAAAGCACCTTATACATTCCGTGTAACTCTTGTTATCTAAACTCTTTAATACATAGAAAGATGAAATACTGTAATTCATCTTACATCAGTAATTTGTAATTTGGATGAGGGTGTATGCAAGACTAAACGATTTTGTCAGGAACTCCTTATCGCAATTTGAAGGACTTCAGACATAGTGGGTAAGTAACCGATGATAAAGAAAAAAAAGGAAATACATAATTGACAACGTAAAAGGTAAGAGCAAGTTGACGAAATGTTGGATTAAGGTCATTTATTGCATATGCTTGAATTGAAAATGCTTTTGAATCGGCATGGTATGCAGGGAAGTTCCAAAATAGAGATAGTGTTTCTACAGGTGCTGGAGGGTCAAGCTTATATTAAATGTCAAATCACATCGGCACAAACTCTTCAGCCAGTTACTACTCAGCCATAAGTTATATCAAGTTCAGAGTTGATGGGAGAAAACCTGCCATAAGAACCTTTGCAACTGATGTCGTGAGAAGTCAGGACCAGCTTTCGGGGTCAAAAACAAAACATTGGTTTCAGCCATACTTGCATATTTGTATAATTAAAAAGGTCATTAAACCACATGATATGTCAAGAATGATGAGGCGTGTTTTACAATAGTGTTTTGCAGTTTCTTATGGTTGAGATCTGAGGTCTGTTTGTAGGTCCACCTCTAGAATTTCAAGCTTAAACGAGCTTTTAGGGGTCTTACCATTACGTGCCTATCAACAAGATGGCAATCTAATAACCGCAAAATATATAGAGGATATTAAGGAGATGAGATTTGCAACTTTATGGAAGGCTTTTTTGCATATTGGTTGAACGGTATAACGGTTTAGTTTTCCTTGATTTTAATTGATAATCCCGCTGATGCAGTTGAATGAAATAAACTTGTGAATGCCATGGCTAAAGCATAATATTCTTTTCTGATTCACGAAACTATATGCTACGAAAGATTGGATACGCGCCAATGCTTATGTAGCTGAGTATACCATACTGTTGTGTCAAAGTACAAAGGTAGACTATTCTTAAAGGAACAAATCAATACTATTTGATACAGCTGTTGAAGAGAAGCAAAATAAAAGAAAATCACTTTGTAAATAAACGTTCAATGAATCGTCTATATCAAACGTCGAACGTCTGTTTGGAGATTTTAAACTAGTTAATGGAGGCACATGAGCAAGAACCGGTATTCTATTAGCCCGAAAGTGCCTACGACTGGTTAAGGAATATACCACTTTAGACGCAAACACACATTTTATAGGGACTTTTTTTTGCAAATTTTAAATAAAACAGTGCATTAAGTTACATGTTGTACTGACTGAGCTAAAAAGCTGTGTTTTTTCAAATTTCATCAATCTGTTGTCTATGCTTTTGGTAAGGTAGGACTAGTACATAATCCTAACTGCCTCTAGTGTATCCATGTAGTTATTTCCATGATTGTGCCACTTCTTTACTGATTGGTTTTATTTAAAGTTTTCTAAATTCTGGTAGTCGTAATAAGCCAAGTGTGTCCGGTAGTTTTTGAAGAATCTTTTCTTAAAAGGCAGACGTAGTTGGGATTTCATCTGACCCTAAGATGATGATGGGCGTTCACGATTTAGCGGCTCACATGAGAAGGTTTTCCTTCAGGTGATGTCTGATCAGTCCTTTATCCAGCATGTGTTGTTTTCCACTATATGGGATAATTTTTGACAAGACTAACTTTACTCGTGCAAAAAATTTTCATAACAAAAAACGACAATGTTTATTTATCTCACTAAAGCCCTGCAGAAATGTGAGGTTTGTTCCGTGACGTTACCGTTAATACCGCAAAGGTATTTATTGATTTAATATGTTGTAAAAATTGGTCAATTTGAAATTCCAGAGAGGAATTGAGAGCAACTAGAGAGGAACGAACCTTTTTTGTCATCGCTACAGGGTCAGAAAAAATCGTTTGATTTTCAGTCACTAACGCAATCCTTTGTGTAAGATTTCGCTAAACATACTAAAGCACAGTTCAACTAAACAAAAAGTTATCTGATGAGCTTGAGGTGAATCCAAAATCTTTTCATGCTCATTCGTGATCCAAGAAAGAAAGTAAATGAGGATATAGGACTCTCCAAGGACTCTCCAATAAAATCACCATTGGCAGTGACTATCAGGATATGGGTAATTTCTGTATGATTATTTTTCTTCTCTCTTCACAAAGTAAGCATTTACTTTATAGTTTCTTTAGGGATTCTGACAGCTTAATTGTGATTTATTATAAAGTTTTCTCTGAGGAACTGGTTTGTAATAAATTAAGGCGTTTAAAAGCTAGAACGTCCCCTGTCACTATATTTGCAAATTTTGTCGGCTTCTCGTAGCATTGCTTTTCAATCATGTTTGATATTCATTGTGTTCTCTCTGCCGATAAGTTATTTCTTTCAAGTAGGATCTGTTACGTAATTACTTGGCCAAGTGAGTTACATTATTTGAAATGCTTTTCTGTGGAAGAACGTTGTATCACTTCAAAACGACTTTTTTCCACTTTTTCACCTCACTTCGCCATCATCATCATCATCATCATCATCGTCGTCGTCGTCGTCGTCGTCGTCGTCGTCGTCGTCGTCGTCGTCGTCGTCGTCGTCGTCGTCGTCGTCGTCGTCGTCGTCGTCGTCGTCGTCGTTGTTGTTGTTGTTGTTATCGTCATCGTCATGGATTATACCTTATAGCGGCAGTTCATGCTCATTCATCGACATAGAAGCGACAGTTATTTGTCACCCTTATGTTCTAGGTACCATTTACAAAAAAAGAATTTCGTCGGAAAAAGGCTTAAATTGTTCGTCCTTCCCTTAAGGGTATCGCTACCATATTTGGTTAGGGTAGGGCTATGGTTAGGGTTAAACAATTTGAAGTTTTAGTGTACAAGTCAATGTAACTGTCGCCCTAAAGTACAATCCATGCTGTTTGTTTTTATTATTATTGTTGTTGTTGTTATTTATGATGAAGTATGGAGGGTACAATAAGGTTGATTTTGATAGTCAGGTTGGAAGGTATTCCTAGACTGTAATTAATCATCACAGTACATGTAAAAGAAAGGGGAATATGAGTCTCGTGTTTTCCTTTTGATATGTATATTTATGTAACCAATGTTGGGGGGTTCTGGGTGCAAAAGTTCCCTGAGCAAAAACTAAGGGAAGCGCCCTATATCCAGCATGTGAATTGTCTCTGTGTAAACCTACGGCAATCACCAAAATGCATTGGGGGGGGGGGGGGGGGGGGTTGGTAGCACATATTACTTACTATCTAAGACGTAGCTAAAAGCGAAGTCTCGATGGTTTCCACCTTTCACTGAGATCAAACATGTTGGCATATGGTGTTTGCCAAATCCATGTTCAAATTCTTAATCATCGATTGCGTTGTAATGGTCAACAACCGAGTAGTTCAGCGTCTCCTTGATTTCTGTGCAGAAAACGTACTAATACAAAGTAGCTTCTACATCATACCGTAAATTTAAAAGGTAGAAATTTTCATCCCGTGGGTAAAGGGTATTTTCACAACAATTTTTCAACAGGAATCCACCCGTAAAGAGCGCCAGAAATATGTTGTTTAAACTGTCTTACCCTTTACAAGATGTAAATCACCTGCATTCTAAAATAAGAAGAATATGATAGAAGTAACATTATGTTCAACACTTTTATCTTTAGGTCAGCAATTAATACAGTAGTTTAATATAACCTATTGCACTAAAACACAAGACCAAAAAATCTTTCTTATACTGGACTAAAGTTTGAAGATACGGTATTCTTCCTCGGCCACTCTTCATTATCCGTTTAATTGTCACCTACAATGATTTTCCCTGTATAAATAGTAAGTACACGGTGTCATTTGAACTTCCCCACGTCTGTATGTATATGAACTGAACGATCTATTGTACAATACTGCAGCAGTTGCAAATTAATTTGGGGTTTTCTCTTTTCTAAAGATACTAATTTTCCATTAATGCAGGTTAATGTGGTGAATTAAAATCTGCAAGATTTTCCAGATTTCGCAGGTGAAAATTACATTCGACATTATAACACTATGGAAACTTGGAATGCCACTGATGATACGAACGATGTATCTAAAGAAACCTTGCAGGTAGAAACAGTATTGTTACGTACTTCATTCGTTCTTGATTCTCAATCTTTACCAATGGGTCATTTACCAACAGTATTGTGAGGTGACAATACATCTCAGGTTTTGCTTCCAAGGGTTAGTAACTTATGCACGTTTGCAAGGGCAAGATTTACTTTAACTTTATCAGTAGGAGCATGACTGTAGCAGAGAAGGGAGTTAGCATTTTTCAAAAATCACAACTTTGTCATGCAACATCCACATGGGGGGGGGGGGGGTTGTATTTGACGTTTTTTTCATAAAAAATCGTTAAACAGTTGTTTACATTCAAAAATATACCAAAATATATTAAAAAAATGTTAAAAGTGACGTCATAATTTAAAAAAAATCAGTTTAGGCACTTAGAAAAAGTCACCCTACTCACTTTTTTCTGAATACCTTGGAACCTAAACAAACACCATGAGAGGTGATTAGGTGGCAGGGGTAGGGAATTTCGAGATATTTTAGATATAATTTTAAAAAATGAGTCATTTTCAGTCAAAAGTTACATTTCAATCCCAAAACCCCCCAACCAATAAAAAATACATAAATCAACAACGGAAAGTCCGATCTTTTTTATTCAAACACCAAAATGTTCGTTATGAGATTTCTTACACAGAAACATCAAGAGGTATGACTAAATGGCAAGGGTAGGGTGAGTTGGAGAGGTTTAAATAAGTAAACAAATGCAATTTTCCAAAATGCGTCTTTTCCGGTCAAAAACCTACATTTCTAGCCCCCAAATCCCCTCCCAATATCAAAAATTATAAGCCACAACACCCCTCCAAATTTTTCACTCACTAAAATGTCCATTGGACGCTACCTTACAAAGCCATACAGTGCTATTTATAGATCCAAAGCTTTCACTCCGCACTGTGCACTGAGCACCAGTGCACTGTGAACTGTGTATAGTCAGTGTGTGTAGTTCAGTGTGGGCTGTATAGCAAAAAGTAAACAAAGAGTAAAATGGGCATAACTTTCTCATTTTTGATCCAATTTCCTCAAGTTTGGTATCAAATGAAAGAGGAAACTAAACCAAACAATCTCCTGCACCATAAACATAAATATTGGTGATCTGTATGGGTATTCTATGCAAAGAAAAAACCGTATGACGTCATCTTTTTTGCATATTTGCATACATAATATATTAGTTTACAAAAAACAAAAAGGTTCATTCAAATTCCCCATCTTTGCTCTCTACAGTGATAAATCGGTTCTTACAGAAAATATTCTTCTAGATTTATATCCCTAAGCAAAATTACACAACTGACTCCTTGAAAAATTCAGAAAGCTGTTAACGACTTGATCTTCCAATAATTTAAAGAGATCATTAATAGAAACTTGACCCACGACATTTTTATATATTCTTTACTATCTCTCTACACAGTTTAAGATGAAATGAAGTTTTGGTGTCGACCTAGTTATTTCCTCACAATACATTTAAGGTGAAATAAAACATTATTAAAGAAGGATTAGCAAAGAATGTTTTAATTATTTTAAAACAAATGTTGTTATACAACACATGGAGGATATATAACAAGACCTACCACCAGCCATACTACAACTGGTAAATGACCCCATTAGATCAAGTTTCAGATCGTGCTTAACACTCAGTCTATTTATTCATAAGGTTGCAGCAGCTTTAAAATGCATTTTCATAAGGCTTTTTGGTGTTTAGAAGGAGGAATACTTTCAGGAATTTTTTGGTTAATACGACATTTGTCGTTTTTTTGTATATATAAAGCGACAAATGCATATCCTGTATATAAATTATATTCTGTGTTAGTAAGGGTGTTTGTATGTATATATATATATATATATATATATATATATATATATATAAATATATATATATATATATATATATATATATATATATATATATATATATATATATATATATATATTATATCGTATTATGGAAAACAGAGACATTAAATATTTCTGCATTCAACTTAAAGCTCTACACGTGTAAGCATGTAATTTTCTTTAAACCTTCAGTATTTGTCTAAGAACATTTCAAAAGAGTGGAAGGATCTAGGCAGATATCTCGGAAGAGGAGACTGTGAACTTGACCAAATTGAGGCAGACAATAGAAATCATCAGAGAGAGCAGATATATCAAATGCTTCTCAGCTGGAAACGATCAAATGGCCTACATGCAACCAAAAAGGCTTTGGATGAGGCTCTTAAAAAAATTGATCGGGAAGATCTCATTGATAAAATTGACAGCTTCAATGGTAAGTGTACGAGGCGAACACAATCATTTAGTTTTATAATTCCTGGTAATACAAAAGTGAAGAAGATAAAATTTGCATGCCCTTTCAACAATAAAACTTTGGACTGATTTAAGAGAGAAAAGTGATCCAAACTTGCACGAGTAGAGAGATGCAAGATTGGGAGATTGGGGGATGAAGGGAGGGAGGGAGAGAGAAGGAGGAAGGGAGAGAGAGGGAGGATGAGCGAGAGTCACATGACCGAATCGTCTTCCTTTCGAATTAAAGTAGATGTTCCTTGTTTGTTTTCCACTATATATTTAATATATAAATATATATATATATATATATATATATATATATATATATAATATATATATATATATATATATATATATATAAATATATATATATATATATATATATAAAATTGCAAAAAGAACGGTTAATGCTTTAGATACCAACATATTTGCACCGTGTTTATTAGACGTACAAAATTTTCGAATTTATATATATATATATATATATATATATATAAATATATATAAAACAATAAATCGCCACCATACAGCACATAACATCTCCAGTGTATTTAAAAGCAGGTATATAACGGTCTAAAAGAATACACTAAAAGCAAGACTAAAACTGGCTAAAATCGTGTATTTAAAAAAACCGTTTAAATACACGGTTTTTAGCCAATTTTAGTTCTTGCTTTTAGTGTATTCTTTTAGACCGTTATATATATATATATATATATATATATATATATATATATATATATATATATATATATATATATATATATATATATCTCTAATTCCGGCACTTAGGGGGAAAGTTGTTGTTGAAAAGTCGACCTTAAGGGGAAAAAAAAAATTCGGGTGAAATATAAGTTTCGCCTTAACGTTTCCACACACTTTTTCTATAGGAATACGTAAACTTACAAGGGCGCCCTCTTAGATTTACAAACTAGATGCCATTACTTCAAAGTTGTCAAATTTACGGACACCTAGCTGTTAACACGAACGGATGGCTGCAAATTGAAATAACGTTAATTATATTTTTAGACGTTAGGGCGAATTTATTTCTTATGTATTTCATTATCTTTTTTCGCCCTATGTACAAGCAGATATAACAATTTCCCCTTAAGGTGGGAATTAGCGTTATATATATATATATATATATATATATATATATATATATATATATATATATATATATAATATATATATATATATATATATATATATATATATATATATATATATATATATATATATATATATATATATAGTTTCTTTACTATGCAAATGCAACTGCACACTTTGGATTTATTCTTTCAAGTTAATACATTGCCAATATATTGCAATTTATTTTTTACAGATGAGAGGGCCTGTCAAAATGTACCGAATAAAATACCATCGCTAACCACGACCACGAAGCTTATCGAAAGACATACATTACTTGGATCGACGCGGCAACCAGGGCTACAACAGCGAGTACAGTACTTTCAGAACTTAAAAGAGGAAAAGTATCAGCCGTTGTATTTTGGTTTAACGAGCGTTTGCTCGTTGATCTCGGGTTTCATTTTCTTGATAAAGCAATTTGTTCAGACGAAGAGTGTTCTTATCGTTTGTGTTTATCGTAACAGTCCTACTGAGGAATTTTGGGGACGCCAAGTAAGAGGTTATGACGAGTTGTCTGTTGTTTTAGTCAATGATGTGAAACAGAACTTTTTATTTGTTGTAGACAAGACTTTTTTGTTTTTACTGTCTCACTGCAAGTTTCCTTTCTGTGAGGAAGTAGAGAAAGTTTCAGTGGTTGATATTGATAATATAGATAAAGGGTCATGCATTTCCAGCACTGAATTTTTCCGAAAATCAAATGATAGCATCGAAGACGAGTTTCTTGTCTCGGTAAGTGACAGCAGTATGAATATAAAGTATAATGCCTCGGGTGAAAAATTGAGTACAAAGCAGACATACTTATTTATTTTCATTTCCAATGCAGGAGAAATGGTTGTTATCATTTTACTATAAGGCTGAACAAATTGTCTATTCAACCAATACAAGAGCGTTTTTGGTTTTTGTAAAAAGTTTAAAATACAAAAAGTAGGTGTTAAAACTATCATGGAATTTCCTGTTGTGACAATCACAACATTAGTAATGTTCTTACATTTGTTTTTGGTCCTGAGCTGTATATAGAATGTCTTTTTGATACCAACATTAGGCTGTAATCTGCCACAAAGTCGTGTCTTTCCAGTCTCTATGTATTTCTATGTATAAAAGCTTGTTTGTTTATCCATTTTTTTATCTCACAATTTCTTTCGGCATTCGAAATATCTAATTCGCATATTGCAAGCAGACTTGATATTTATGCAACGTTGGTGAAAACTGCCTTCCATTTACCCATAGGTACTTTAAAGATTTGATAAGCTCACTGTTGCTCTCTTTCAACATGTGATTACTTCTTAACCCTACTTTGGTAGACAAAATGAGAGGTCGTCAATTTAAAGCGATGAATCATAGTTTGAGTTTCTAAACGCTTTACACAAATTTTCACTGTCCCCATTTACCTGCAAATTTTGTTTCTGTAGATAATACAACATCCATTTAACCAATTGGTGAGGGCTACCTCTTTAGTTTACATTTTTTATCACATTACTCCAAATCTTGCTACAGTAAATGTAGATAATTATGATATACGTAAAGTTGGAATTCGAAATCAGTGAGCAATTTTGTATTATTATGATCAACTAGGAAAGGAATAGGAAAGATAAAGGGTTTGTAGGGCACGTTATGTCTCTGTTTAATTTTTATTTGTTATACTCTATATTGGTCGCCTCCGTCTTAGTGTTCTTGTTTGTTATTTTTCAGGTTTTCTGTTCTTAGGTGTTTCTTCAGTTTTCTTGGTTGCTTTGTCTGATTTTGTGTCTTTTGGAATGAGCTTTTTGCTTGTCATGTTCTAGAGCTTCCTCCTTCTCTGTGTTTACTTTCTCCGTTTTTAGATGTTTGTTCATTTTTCTTAGCTTAGTGTATTCTAGGACGTTGCCTGAAGATGGAAGCTATATATATATATATATATATATATATATATATATATATATATATATATATATATATATATATATATATATATATATATATATATATATATAGCTTTAGACGGACATTTACTATACAGCGACAGACACTGAACGATACCTCCATCCCAGAAGCAGTCATCCTAGAGCCTGTTCAAGCTAAACATTCCTTACAACCTTGCCAGACGTATATGCACTATTGTTAAAGCGCCATACCTACGTACAAAACGACTTCAGGAATAATCTGCTTGTCTCACCCAACGGGGGTATCCACATAAGTTAATTGAACATGGGATCAGAAAAGCCGAAAGTATCCCTCTTCATTTTTTACGTAATTATGAAAAGCAAAGGGACACGGCAGACACACTCGCTTATGTGTCCACCTTTAATCCTAGACATTCGGGAGTTTTCCATTTAATATGCCATAACATGCCTTTTTTGAACTGCAGCGTCAAAATGAATACTGTCATGAACGACGTAAAACTTATCAAAAGCAAACGAAAACCACTTAATTTGAGAACAAAAATATTTGCCTAAGCAAATTTTGAATACAGCGAACCAACTTCGCCAATCAGCATATGCAACCGCCCTCATTACAAAGTTGCCCTTTAATAATGCAGGGTGAGAAATTCATGTTTCTGCCACAGACGAAGACTCTTTTGTTAAAAGTCATTTTACGTGTGAGTCCAAAAATGTTGTATATTTTTTTAATTGCAGTAATTGTACTGATCAATATATAGGTAGCATAAAAAATTTTGAAAACCGTGTTTCATTACATAGGAGCCAGATTAAAATGAATGTTACACTATCCTGGAAGTTAGTAAACATATTAAAAAATGTGGTTAAAGTAAATTTAGTATTTCACCCTTCTATCAATGATTCAATGAGAACCCTCTACTCATTAAGGAAAACCATTTTATCTGTAAATACAAGAGGTCACTCAACAGACAATTCTGTTTACTGTATATAGCTAACCATTGTATTTGTCTTCTTGGAGTTCTCGCCGCTGTACGGCATCACATTGAAAATAGCTTCTTTGTGGCACTTTCATCCGGCAAATAGCCTGTTTGATGGGCAGAGAGCAGAGAGGCCTATAATCTAACGAATTACTTAAGTGTGTAAAGATATCCGCCAAGTTGAATTGGTATTTATCATGACAACCTCTCCAATTTCTTTGTATCGACTAATTTTGTACTTTCTCTTGTTATTTACTTCTAAATACCCCGCATGAACGGGTAAAAGCTGTTAGGATTTAATACATTTAATTTATGATACCATTTTGGTGGAGTTCTTTGAGGTCATTTCAACTTTTCTTTCTGTATTTACGCTTCACGCCTTTTTGCTTATCTTCTATATCTATCTATCTATGTCTGTCTGTATATATATATATATATATATATATATATATATATATATATATATATATATATATATATATATATATATATATATATATATATATATAAATATATATATATATAATATATGTACGGAAGTGTAGATGTGACGTTGCGACTTCTAAATATAGAAACTGAAGAATGGTGGGGTGCGGACAAAGTCGCATAATTTTTAAACCTGTGGAATATGCGTCTAACATTGGCAACCTTTGCCTTAGTTAGAAAGACGATACCACCAAATGATGAAAAACTGAGGTCCGACCTGGGTTTGAACCAACGACCTGCTGCTCAACGTGCAGTACGCTCTAAAAACTGAGCTATCGGAACTCTGCTGGAAGAACTGGTCAATTTAATTCAAATACCAGACGGGACAGTCTTCCATCATTACGTCACTTGTAAGCTCCGCCCAGCTATTGTAAATACGGAAGTGTAGATGTGACGTTGCGACTTCTAAATATAGAAACTGAAGAATGGTGGGGTGCGGACAAAGTCGCATAATTTTTAAACCTGTGGAATATGCGTCTAACATTGGCAACCTTTGCCTTAATAAGAAAGACGATACCACCAAATGATGAAAAACTGAGGTCCGAGCTGAGTTTGAACCAACGACCTGCTGCTCAACGTGCAGTACGCTCTACCAACTGAGCTATCGGAACTCTGCTGGAAGAACTGTTCAATTTAATTCAAATACCAGACGGGACAGTTTTCCATCATTACGTCACTTGTAAGCTACGCCCAGCTATTGTAAATAAGGAAGTGTAGATGTGACGTTGCCAATGTTGTGCGAGTTGTGTTCAAGGGTACATTGTTACCCGAAAATTAAACTGAATCCTCGCATGTTGGGTTTTGCGAATTTTATATATATATATATATATATATATATATATATATAGATATATATATATATATATATATATATATATTTATATATATATATATATAAATATATATATATATATATATATATATAACGCTAATTCCCACCTTAAGGGGAAATTGTTATATCTGCTTGTACATAGGGCGAAAAAAAGATAATAAAATACATAAGAAATAAATTCGCCCTAACGTCTAAACATATAAATTAACGTTATTTCAATGGCCAGCCATCCGTTCGTGTTAACAGGTAGGTGTCCGTAAATTTGACAACTTTGAAGTAATGGCATCTAGTTTGTAAATCTAAGAGGGCGCCCTTGTAAGTTTACGTATTCCTATAGAAAAAGTGTGTGGAAACGTTAAGGCGAAACTTATATTTCACCCGAAATTTTTTTTCCCCTTAAGGTCGACTTTTCAACAACAACTTTCCCCCTAAGTGCCGAATTAGAGAAATATATATATATATATATATATATATATATATATATATATATATATATATATATACATATACATATACATATATATATATATATATATATATATATATATATATATATATGTATATATGTATATATATATATATATATATATATATATATATATAGGTCGAAAGGTAAATAGTAGTACATTCGATCTTGAATTTTTATACCAATCCTAGATAGAGCATAGCCCTTATCAAAGCAGGAAAGGTTCAGAGAAAATACCAGAGAGAAAAATTGAGCCGTACCGAGGGTTTGAACCCGCCATCCTCCGCTTTCCGGGCAGAGTCTGTGACCACTACACCAGTTCGGCTTGTGATTCACAGCAGTGACAAACAGGCTACAAATACCTCGTGTGATTCAATTTTCTCTCCTTGTTATCATGGTAGTCCCAAGCGGGATAAATAATCAGTAGGTCGAGGTTGGTAGATCGAAGTTAGAATGTGTAGGTCGAATGGTAAATAGTAGTACATTCGATCTTGAATTTTTATACCAATCCTAGATAGAGCATAGCCCTTATCAAAGCAGGAAAGGTTCAGAGAAAATACCAGAGAGAAAAATTGAGCCGTACCGAGGGTTGAACACGCCATCCTCCGCTTTCCGGGCAGAGTCTGTGACCACTACAGCAGGTAGAGTGACGTAGCGACTTTATATGAATGATTCAAATCAACGCTGTATTAAATAGTCGCATAGAGACCTTAGGCCATTTTTCCTCTAACAAAGCACTTACCTTATACTGAAAGAGGATATTTATTTGTAAATGGAAAACTTAGCCTTAAGCAGGATTCGAACCAGCGACCTCCCGCATACAAGGCGGATGCTCTGACCACTGAGCCATTGAGGCCTATGTGGTAGAACGCGGTCAACTGAGCTTAAATACTGTCGAGTCAAGCTTTCCTGCTTTATCAAATCAGGAAAGGTTCAGAGAAAATACCAGAGAGAAAAATTGAGCCGTACCGAGGGTTTGAACCCGCCATCCTCCGCTTTCCGGGCAGAGTCTGTGACCACTACACCAGTTCGGCTTGTGATTCACAGCAGTGACAAACAGGCTGTGGAAACTTAGCCTCAAGCAGGATTCGAACCAGCGACCTCCCGCATACAAGGCGGATGCTCTGACCACTGAACCATTGAGGCCTACGTAACAAAGTGCCCATGTTACAGGACTGAGAATGTTTTGGGGGTCCTGATTTTGCAGGGGTTGAAAATATCTTCTCGTACTTTGGGTAAGAAAAGCCAAAGTACGAGAAGATATTCTCAACCCCTGCAAAGAAGATATTCTGAATACCTGCAAAATCAGGACCCCAAACAATCTCACTCTACCAGAAGGTTTAGCTGTTATCAACATTCGAGAAACTGACTCTGTCATCCGTCTCCAACATAAAGGTAGTCGTTTCGTCATTATAGATAAGGCAGACCACGTTAAAAAGATGACTGATCAATTGCAGAATCCCTTACATTATGCTCCGTTGGAAACAGACCCCACCACTGCTTTCTTCAACAAGGTGCTTAATTGGGCTAGCAAGTGGTCCAGTAAAAAAAATGAAGCCACGAAATTTTTGACTGGATCACTCAGTTGATTCCTAAGCCTGGTGTAGCATATGGTAATGTTCAAACCCATAAGGAGGGTAACCCCTCTTCGTTTAATAACTTCTTGTTGTGGTAGTAGTATTGGGAGGTTATCAGCTTTTACTGATTTCTATCTTAAGCCCCTGGCTCAAAAGCTACCTTTGTTTGTTAAAGACACTCCCCACCTACTCAACAAAATTGCTGAAGTGAACCACCAAGGCCCCTTGCCCCAAGATACCCTCTTAGTTTCTTGGGACGTCATTGCAATGTTCCTGAATATTGATAATAACCTTGGAGTTTCTGCCGTCTCTAAATACCTTAATACCAGAAGTAACAAATTTTCCAGCATTGAATGTATTGTTGAAGCTGTCCAACTATGTCTTTCTTGTAATAACAGTCAAATTCAATAACAGGCATTTTGTCCAAATTCATAGTACCGCCATGGGCCCTAAGAACGCATGTAGTTACGCTGACCTAGCTGTGGGAATTATTGATGAGAAAGCAAAAACCCAAGGCAACATTGCTCCTAACTACTGGTGGCGCTACAGAGATGATGTGGTTGACATATGGACCCTGGGCTTAAAAAAAACTTGAATTCACTGATTTTATTAATTCCCTTTATCCCACAATTCGCTTTGAGCTCGTTTATTCCCCCACCAAACTCAATGTCTTAGACATTACCATACATTGAAAAGATAGCTACCCCGTAACTGATGTTTATGCTAAACCCACTGACAGCCACCTCTGTTTACTTTTTAATAGTTCCCATGCTGCTCACTGCAAAACCTCCATCCCCTTTAGCGTCACCCTCAGACTCCTTAGAAATTGCTCTACCGATACTACTTTTGCCAAACGATCCGGCGAATATAGGAATTATCTCCAGCGCCAAGGTTATAAACCTAGCCATATTGACAAAGGTTTCCATCGAGCTGCCCTTACTAATCGTACTGATCTTCTCAACCGAAGTTCAAACCCATCGAAAAGAAATATCCACTTGTACTAGACTTCAACCCTCGTCTTTCTGACATCTCTAAAATTCTCAAGAAGCACATCCACCTTATGTCTGATCCCCCTGCTCTTAGAAAAATTTTCCCTAAACGTTCCATCATTCCGGGATTCAGGAGAACTAATAAAAACCTAAAAGAACTTATTGCGCCCAGGTCTAAAATCAAAGCTCAAACCCCTCCCATGCGCACTAGCAATTTAGTCTTCTTTATCTGTGATAATAAGTGTGACCTCTGCCAAAATTTTTTCTACTAAATCCATAACTTTCAAAGTTCGACCACAGGTTTTACTTACAAAATCAAAGGGAAAATGGATTGTACTTCCAAAAATGTTATCTGGTAACATATATTACGTGTAACGTACAATATATTGGTTCCACCTCCACTCAATTTAAAGTGCGCTTTCGGAACCACAAATCATCAATGCTCACCAATAAACAAACTTGTGAATTAGCCGTCAATTACAATAGAACTCCCCACAATCTTAAAGATTTCACTTCCCTTCCCATTGAGCAAGTCTACCAGACCAATGACAACAATTAATCTCTATTCTTGCGTGAAGCTTACTGGATGGCCCAATTGCAAACACTTTACCCCTATGGTCTGAACAAAAGAAACTTGTAATTTGAGCTTCCCGCAATCTCAATCAAGCTATTTCTATTTCATGTTGCCTAACTCTTTCTCTGTCTTCTCTTGCTCTCTTCTCAAGTTTAGCACATTATTATTTTCTCAATAGAATCTCGATTTTGAGCAAACTCAAGCAGATCCTGACAGCCCTATGTCTCTACCAAAACTGACGTATGTCTGAAATTCGATTGACATACGCTATAACGTAACGCTTTTATAGTGGTTACAAACAATGACTTCGAAATGTATGCGTGTGAAACTAACCAACCGATACTCTTTCTGACGAGGCAGGCTCTCAAAGCTTTTCCAAGGTTTAAAAAGTTTAAACGATCCCCGAATGGGCCCCCAAAGTGTCTCAAGTTCGTTTCAGTATGAATTTTGCTTAGTTATGAGAGCGGTGACACATCAAAATGAGTAACAAAAGTCATACGTGTTACTTGGCAAAACTAAAATGTATTACAAAACGCTAGCTCATTAAGTCTTTGCCAATTCTGTGGTTTCGTGAATACATATGATTAATAAAACATTCTCTACAACTGACAGCTTAATAAGCCGTTACTCTGATACTTTGGATGAGATAATACAGTCACGCAGTCACTCGGGCTGACGGCACTTGCGAAGGAGTTACCCCATCCAGCCACAAGTGGATTACAGTCCAGCCACGGGAATCCGGCCACTCCTGTAAACTGCAACTAAAACCCTCTTCTAATACGCTTTCAACAAATAAGCAACGACCCATCTCCCAAGGGGGTCCTCATTTCCCCCTGACAAAGCTTTCTCACGATAAAGTGGAGAGGGGGTGGCCGTGTCTCTGACATAACAAGTCTATTTACACACTCAGTCATAGTTAAGTAACAGATTCTCTCAGTGCATCACACAAACAATACTATATTCACGTTTCAAGGCCAAAATATACAAATATCAGTACATTTTAATATACAAATCCCGCCGTTAATATTTTAAAAGAATCTTTCACAACTTACTGGTAAAAACAATTAAGATACTCACAACTTCTTTTCTCCATAGAGACCTTGAATTGGATGCTCGATGAGGGACAACGAAAACAAGTTTATCTCGGAAACTACACACAGAAATACAGTCCGAGCATGTGCCTAAGGTTTAAGCCCCCGACAGCCCTCAAAAGTCCTCAGCGACGATGAATATCACGATCGGCTACACGACGACCGATTTTCCTCACCGCGACGTCCTCCCGTTGCAAGATCTTAAGGCAACTACCTTTCCCAATACAGTTCCACCCGCAAGTTTGATTAATAACGTAAAAGAAATATGTTGAGCGGGGCCGGTATGCACCCACGCTCGTTTACTCTGAGAAGACAATGAATATTCAAAAGGAAAATTACAGAGTGAAATATTCTCAACTTCGACATACATCTGTGATAATCCTTGTGGATATGATGAAGGAAACCCATTTGTTGACAAGTCGGAAAATATTACGTTTTGCTTTCTATAACAACAACATGTTACAGAAAATTTTAGATAGTACTTATAACAAAAAAGGGCCGTGCAAGGTCAATAAGATTCTCCGTGAAGACGTAGCAAAGAAGATTATAAATGTAAAGCAGAAAATTAAAATCAATATGAAGATAAAATAAAGCAAAATAAAAGCATACTTAAAGAAATACATGACGGCAGTTCATTAAGTTGCGTATCTCATTGCCAAAACGCAATTTAGTCAACACGATAACATATAACGGGTCTCATTAGCAAAGAACCAAAGGACAAAGCGGATAGGGAATTTAATATCCCTGAGTGTGGCAAAGAAATTTCCAGCTAGCACACTGCGCCTCCATCCCCTGTGTTAGTAGTTCCAAAATTTGCTTCCTGCTAAGGCAGAATGCTAAATCTCATCGCTTAAATCAGGCTGCATCGGAGGTATGAAAAAATTGTGATCAGTACACAGAGCGTGTTTCTGTAAACAACATGTAACGCGCGCTCAGATTATGCAAGGGAGTTGTTATTTGGAAGTAGGTACAGTGCTTTGAAGTGAGGTCTACACCGCCAGAGTCACACCGTAATCTGCCTCTTGTATCTTTCTTGGCATTTCTATAAGACTGGCACTAAACTAGGTTTTTCATACAATAGAGATTTGTGATCTATTTTATCTACAATAAGACTGGGGCTTTATCCCTACTGCCAAAGCATTGCCAATCGCTGGGAAATTTAAAGTTATTTCACCTGTGGACGTTTGGGCGCGGGTGAGAGTATACCAGTAAGGTTTTATGTAAAAATGTAAACATCATTCCATATCTTGTCATTTTAGGAAGCCTCCGGAAATTCTCAAATGTGGAGACACAATTTGGACCTCTGTCTCTGCAGTTCATTTGCATGACGTTCGTTCCTTAGGAAGGGGTAGACCTCCCTGACTTATTTCACTGAAACAGTTGTTCCAACTTTTGTAGCACCTGTTCCTAAGTTGGTTGCAGCGTCAACCTACTCATTAAAGCATTGTTTTGAGTAAGCCAATTTTGATAGAAATACTAGACCTCGTGAATAGTGTTGCTATCATATTGAATCTATCAAATTGAAGCCAACAAATGAAAGTCGAATATTAGGCTTATCTTGGATTACATTCTGGATTAAGTGGATGTTGAAGAATGAATTAACCCCCTTCCAAATAACAACTTAAAATTAAATTACCAATACTTTGTATAATCGTGGTATTTTCTGTTTTCTCCAACTTCGCGCTTTTGGTAATAGTTTTTACAACATTTACAATACCTCTCCGAGATCAACCATTGAGCCATGATTTTTCTCGATAAGACTGCACTCTTGTTTAACCATAAAGTCTGCCTAGTGGAACTTTATCAAAGGCTTTTTGAAAACCAAGGTAAATGACATGAACACTGTGACAAGAGTCAAAAGTTAAAGAAACATCCTCAAGAAAGCCTAGTAAATTAGTGCCACAAGATCTACGCAGGAGGAAACCATGCTGTAACAGATTGAACAACCCATTGTCTACAAGATAAATCGTTGATTACAGATTCCTTTACGTTGCACACACCACTTGTTAAACTGATCGGCCTATAATTTTAAGGCAAGCTCCTATTTCGCGTTTGTTTTGAAAATTGGAGTAACATTTGCTACCCGCCAGTCAGCAGGTACAAAGTTTGAATCCCATGGATGTTTGCACTGTGTACATGGTACAATGACAACCTTGGGATCAATAGAACTGATTGCGGCCGTCTTAGCATGAAACTAGTAGTCTGAGTAAGTAAGCTGTAATTTTTCCTCGTCTTTTGTAGCAACATTCCATTATACTGGCGAGGCTATCACGTAAAGTTACGTAATTCATGTGCTTGGCAAAAAAAAAATGTGTCGATGGTAAAGAAGCATTACATCACTGTACATGAATTCGTTGATATAATGGAGTAGGGGTGTGACAGAACAACGGTATCTTAACATAATCAACTGATGGGTGTAGCACTGTTCATTATGTCTCAGAGGAAAAGCTGGCCACATACTTCCAGTAGTCCTTTCGTTTAGTTTTTGTGTGAAATGGTTTTGTGTGAAATGTAAATAGTTTCGTTGGGTGTTTGTGTTCCGGTCTGGATTTTGCTCGGTTTTTGTGCTTCATACGTGTCCGTTGCCAAGAACGTAAAAAGAAGACACCTCAATATCCCCGATGCCATAGGGCCGAGACACTGAACGGTTACAACAACTATTCGCCCGGAGCCTTTTCAATTGCCAGGGTTTGTGCATAGTTTGTGTACTGAGTTTATAGCAGAAGTTAAGTTTAATTAAGAAGTTTAATTGGGATGACAATGGATAATTCACTTTTAAATAATGGCTCATCCTGACGGTGAGTATCGTTGAACACTTTAATGAATTTCACCTTCACCATTAAAGTATAGACAAAATGGTGTAGATACTAGACGTTAAAACTTGCTGGATGGAATGCGTTATTAGGGGGAAGAAAGCGACTACCTTGTGTCTTTTACCTACTTGGCTAGCTTTAATAACTCTGAGAGGAGACAGGCCTGCCGTATCCTGCTTAAACTTGACAAGAAAGTTTAATTTTATAGTTCTTTATAACAGCTGGGTAGTTCCTATGGTGCACTTTGCTAAATTCTGGCGAGTTTCTGTACGTAGGCCTACATTTGCTGCAATCGCCGGGGGGGGGGGGCATTGTCTCCCCATTAATTTGGTTGGGGTACGCGGACCACCTTTCGTATCACCGATATTTTGTCAACGACAATCAATAAAGTTTGTAAATATTGTGACTTTGAGACGTGAGCTCCTTTAATCATTTAATTGTGGTGACGGAATAGCAATGGTACTTTGGTAAAAATCGTAATTATAATTTAAAGTCATTAAAACGATTTTCCGGCGCGCTTTGCGAGTGCACTATTAAGAATGCATGCTTGGTGATCAACAAAGCAGTTGTACATTTCCCTTCTTATTTAGTTGGAAACGTGATACCTTAGTTCAGTGTTCCTTTACAATTGTTCAACTACAATGATATTATTTTTCTAAATTGTTATATGTGAAAAAAAATTCCGGCTCTCCAATTATTTGGATAGAGAGGACGGATTACCTTAATTATTTTTGCAGAGCCCCCACATTTGATTTTATTTACAAATAGGCCCATAAGACGTGATTTCTAGTATTTTGGTTGAGGGGGGATGGGTGCTTTTCATTCCCTTTAATGTTTTTTAGTCAATGACCCTAGTATGTAACTTTGTGAGCATCTGTTGCAGCAGACATTCCTGGTGTTTACTGGGACTGAATGGCACACGCAGGTAAATCTTATATTCCATTCCATGTGATATGTCAGAGTATTCAGTTTATTGCACTTAATTGGGATATCCACATGCAACGATGGGAGCTACCTCAGGCATCTAAAAGCAGTGGTGTAGCTACCGGGGGGGGGGGGCGAGAGCCACCCGCAAAGTCGTCGTTCCCAACAGCCCCCCCCCCCCCCACTGGCGATCTGGACAAAAAATTTCACCCACTCTGAATAATGTTGACTAGATTCGCATAGATTGTGACAAACCCAATGTGTTTGAGAATAAAATAAAATCAAAGTTTACATTTTTCCACCACAATTGCACACCTTTATGGCTTCTATCCTGCCTTGCAAGTGCCATTTCCGGCGATCTGAGATGTATTAAAACCTCAAATTTTCTTGGAACTCTCCGAGCCAACCTATGGTGGCACTCCGCTTAGATATTAAACGGGATTCAAACTTGCAATCCTCGGACTCCAAGTTCGACCAGCTGAGCTAATCTGTTCTCACAGAAATGTGTTTAAGAATAACATAAAACATTTTTTCACGAAAACTGAACTTCTTGATGGCTGCTATCACGCCTGGCAAGTGCCATTTCCGGCGATCTGGGATGTATCAAAATCTCGAATTTTCTTGATACGCTCCACGCCAACTCATGGTGGCGCTCCGCTTAGAAAGTAAACGGGAGCCTCACACAAAGACATTACAGATTTAGTCGGCTTGAACTCTAGACATTTACACTTTGACCTTGATTTCCGAATCCAGCGATGTAGTGACGCATTTTTGTGGTTAAACTGAAGACACTGAGCATCCGCCTTCAATAGATTTTTAAAGATCGATTTGTATTTCTATGTATGATGTGACTAGAATCGGATTCAGTGGCTAAATTAGTTACCAAATGAATTTTAAACCATGAAAATTGGTTCAGATTACGTAAGGTTATGCAAGGAAATAAAATTCAACAATGTGTCAAATAAAATTCAATAATCTGTCAAATTATTGATATCTGAGACAAAAACCATATCAAATAAGTACTATATGTTCCCAAATTAACGAATAGCGTGCTTATCATTGCAGACGAGCATTATTCTTGATATTTTCAGCATGAGGTACACCCCTAGTCTTTGTTCGGGCTGTGAATAGCTGGTAGAAATACCCAGGTCAGTTTCTTGTTTGCGGTTTTCTATCGTTAAAAAAATCGTTAAAAAAGTCGTGACGCTATCGGCCAAGTAATGACGCCCAGTTTAAAGGGGAAGATTTTCCTAATAATCTCCAGCCCTCCCAGAGTCCCCCAAACAAAAAATCCTACCTACGACACTGTCAAGAAGAAATCCGTAGAAGCACAGACAGGAATTTGTCAAAAACTTGACCAAATTTGATTCATCATTTACAGAACTGGGTTAAAAATAAACCACTTCGGTTCATTTTAGTCCAATCTCGTGAACGTTTGAATAGATATTTGTTCTCGTACGTATTGGAAAGAAAGTTTTTTAAGTTTAATGAGACGCTTTTAGAAAGGTGAAATTTTCTTCGGGAAAAAGGGGCGGGATTTGACGTCTGCAAGTGAGTTACAGGCAGCACTCCCTTTAAGACGCGAGTTCTAGTGGGCACTTGGAAGGCCCGAGCTGGTCTAGTCCAGGGATATCGCCCAGGAAAGTTTTGAAAGGGCAAACCATTATAATAAAGCACGCGGCATTCTTAATGAACTAGCCATGTACATTGCATTGGCATTTTCCATCCCACAAATATGTAATCCCCAAGATCTTGTCACGGCTAATGGAAGGCCTCAATGATAAGTGCTGGTTGCGCTACAAAAGGGGCGCTCTATGGGATCTACGAGAATATTATTAAGTTGTTGTTACTTCGCATATGAGACAATGTTGTTTAATACCCAGACCTTTCAACTGTTTGCTGCTGATGAAGTTGGGCCATAATTTGAGCCGAAGCAACAGAAACCTGTCTAGCCTATCTGGTCATAAAGATGGAACCAATAATAATCAACCCCGGCACATAATCTATAATGCCACCCAAGTCTTTCGTATGAAATCGCAGTTGATGATTTCAGACCATTCTTTCAAATGTGCAAGGTTCACCGACTACCCATGTGACGTCAGATGGTGGCACAGCCTACCCTTTCTTTACTTTATTTTGCTTCCCGTAAATTGGGACGTAGGTCAGATACACCGATAATTCTTTCGCAGAATCTCTGAAGTTAACATAAGGGCTAAATATTTAGGTCCTTTCCTACTTGAAGGAGGAGATCTAAAAGTATATTTTGTCGAAAAGAACCTTTCAAACTAGCACAAATTTTGCATGAGTTTGACATCACGTCCAATGGAGGCTTTGGCGCCTCCAAATTGGACCAGTCAGAAGCCAGAACCCGAGGGTATTCTCTTTCACGTCCAGCTGACGTGATAAAAGGCCATCGTATCACATTTTTGAAGTTGAGAATCTCGTAGTAACGAGTAATCCATTACCTCGGTCTACAAAGACTTTGGAGGAAATGTAGATACGACTTCTTCACACCCTCAAACCCAGCCTACAATAAAGGCACACTTAATACCCTTTCGGTAAAACACATTCTGATGCTTCAAAAAGGAAAGTAAAAGACTATACGTAGTCATAAATCGCCCATAACCTTTGGAACGGCGAAAGAATCCCACCTTTAATTTCTCGATAGTAATAAAGATTCATAACCTGAGCCTATTGAATTAAGACTTCGAATTTATGAAGTTTATAACCTTACGCCTTGTGAGAACCCTACGAGAGTGTTTTCTAACTCTCCCTTTAAAATTTTAAAAGGGTGGCGTTTTGAGAATGACACCTAAACCTCGGTAGAATTCACCAGAGGGATCAGACTTCTTGAGAACGACGATCTGCAACTCCTGCATATAATGCTTAAAAGAATTATAGAAACTGTCGCAAAATGTTGTATCGCGAAGAATAATTTTCTCATGTAAACCGAATCTGTTAAGGAGGGAACGCAGGTTTCTACTGCAAATATTCCCTTCTACACCAATGGTAATAAAGGCGATCTCCACCGGAAATTGTCAATCACGTCCTATATATTATGTTATGAACTAGCCATGTGCATTAAATTGGCATTTTTTACCCCACAGTTATGTATTCCCTAAGATCTTGTCACGGCTAATGGAAGGCCTTTGTGATAGTGCAAGTTGCGCTACTATAGCGACACTCTAAGAAAAAAAAAATCAGTTGTTACTTTCCTATATTGTCCGCATATGAAACAATGTTGAATAATACCCAGACCTTTCAACGGTTTGATACCGATGAAGTTGGTCTATAATTTGAGCCGAAGCAACAGAAACCTGTCTAGCCTATCTGGTGATAGAGATGAAAACAATAATAATCAACCCCCGGCACATGATCTGTAATGCCACCCAGGTCTTTCGTATGAAATCGCAATTGATGATTTCGGACCTATCTTTCAACGTCAGATGGTGGCAGCGCGTACCCTTACTTTACTTTAAATCACCTTTTTATGATCTAAGAATAGGCTTACCTAGAATAAAGGTCATTTGCATGATAAGAGCGTTTGACTCTGGAGTGATTGCAGTGTTCTACATGACATAGCCAAGAGACAATATTTAAAAAGGAATGCGGCTAGGCGCGCTGAAGGTAGCAGAGTTCCTTATAACAATAACATTTTGTTGTAGCCTGTTGGTTCCCTAAATATACAATTATTATCTATTCAATAAAGGTTTTACTAAATTCCCCAGTCACCCCTACTTTCTTTTATGTTTCATTTTTGTCAATGGTCCTGAACAAGATATTGATCGAGTTGAAGAACTGCAAATAATAACGGACGGCAAAGTTTGAGGGTTATAGGCAGTGGCGTAGCTAGGGGGCAGGGGGCGGCCGCCCCCCACAAAGTCTCCGAAGGCCTCTGTCGGAAATTTCTAGTCTCTGTCGGAAATTTTACCACCTTAATTAAAAGTTCTTACAACGGAAATTAGTAGCTAAAATAATATTCTTAAGGGTTTACTTACAACACATCAAAATGGTTACTGCATACCTCCCAAGTGACCCGCATTCCGCGGGTTTGACCAGCATTGAACCCCCAAACCCGCTGACCCGCCCAACCCTTTGAAAAACCCGCATTTCTATATATGATAGAGCCACAAAACAAAACCCTGCCTGCGGTAGTATCATACCTCCTAACTAAACTACAAATTTAGTAAACTACGGTACCAATCCCATCTTAGTGCATTCCGCTGCTTGCCTTGCGAAAGGCACTCTTGTTACGTAGACTGTAGCAACATAGCTAACCTCCATAGCAGTATCGAAAAATATTCCAGTGGGAGCAATCGAGTCTAATAGCCGCGCGACTCAACTTACAAACCAAAAACAAATACCCTTTTCGCGGGTTAGAGGCAGGGCTTGTCTCAGAAATTTCAACCCAACGAACGAACGTGCTACGTGCTACGTGATTCCTGAACTGTGCTACATCAGAAATTAAGAGTAACAAGAAACAACCAATGATCACTATCATTTGGAAAGCTTTAAATTTTGCGAGCTTGTGAGTATCACTACAGATATTTTTGGTGGCAAATTAATGTAATTACGTTGACTGATTTGCCAAAAAGTGCTACCATTTTGCGTGTAGACACCTATAAAAATTCCAAGAGGGGAGGGGGTGTGACACCCCCTCCCCTTATACCCATCCCCCAGGCCGGCGGTCCACCAACGGACAGGTCACGGCTGGACCCGTATTTAGCTTTTGGGAACATGGGAGGTATGTTACTGACAAGGCCTGGAGGTGTCATTTAAGGCAATCTCGGAGAGATTTTAATCTAGTTTTTCCGCCAGAGATGGTGGCGCTACGCTTGATAGTACATCATTACTTGAAGATAATAATCTGTCGGAAATTTTTGGCTCCCCCTCCCCCCCCCCCCACAAAAAATATCTTGCGACGCCACTGGTTATAGGGTACTTAATGCTTTCCAAATTCAATCAAATTTTACTACGAGTGGGTTTTTAGAGACATGGCCATAAACGTTTGCAGTAAAAATGCCAGAGAAGCAATTTTCATCACAGGTTGCATCTTTGTGAGCCTTAAACCGGGAGGCCAGAAGGCACGAGGCCAGAGCTGGTGTCTTTTGTAACTTTTTCTGATTGCTTTTGCGGCTTTTGCGGCCATTCTAAACTATCTTACAGACAATTCCGATTTTGCAAGGTATAATTTCAAATGCTAATAAAATAGTTTTACGTATGATGATTGAAAAGTGAAGATAATCACCGTCTGTTAGTTTGATGGGGATGGTAGTAGTTGGTGAACAGTAGAAGGGGATGCAAGGGATTCGGAAATATTAATTTACTCAATCTTCCCTATATAGGATGTTAAAATGAGGACCCTCCCTTTAAGCTTTCCTAAGGAAAGCAGTACTACAGTGGCACATATTATATTAAGTTCACACAAGGCACGCCGCAAAATTTTATTGAGAATTGCGATTTCATAGTCACAGATAGGATTCTGAACTGTGTATACAAAGACTTTGCGTGTAATGACTAACATTGAGTACTTTCAGTGGCTGTTATCTCAAGGCTTCGAGTCACAGTTCGGTGGGGAACCGCTGCCTTTGCTTGAAAAGAATATTTGAGGCAATGGAAAAAGGGATTCAACAACAATTCCCCTTGTCACCTACCTTTGGGTGGCGCCTCTGAATTAGTACGATTTCATTGCAGATACAGGCGTAGCGAAAAAAAATCAGACTAGTAATTTTATGCACTGGTATTTGATCTTAACTTTTCCCACCTTAACTTCGCAAACTTTACAATGAAGTCAAAAATTCTTTCAAAATTTTTCTGGTTTCGCTTCCTTTTGTTCAGTTTCTTTTTTTGGTATCATTTTTTAAGGTCTGAAAAAGAGTGGGCAAAGGCAAATTCTCCCTCCTCGTTGCCCCCCCCCCCCCCTCCATGATCCCGCCTTTGTCAGGAACATAGATTGGCATGTATTTCAACTATTGCATGAATATTAAGATATTAGGGATGGGGTCTACTGTTTCCAGACCCTTTGATTGATACATCAAACTGACTGACAGCAATACACAATAAAATCGCCAAAGGAAACCTTCATTTTCTCGGTCATCTCCATACTCCAACCCCTGTGTATCTTTGATGGTGCATTTGCAGCACACTCTGCGCGCTCATTGCTGATGCTTCAGAACAATATTGGGCAAAATGCGAGGAATTAATAAATAATTAGAAAGTTAACATAAAGGTCCATGGAGCCCTCTTTTTATTAATTCTCTCCATTTCAACACGCCTTGTTCTTCACAGTAGTGACCAGTTTTCAGCCCGATATCTTTTAGGGCCTCTGCATGGTGTCTTTACCCTAACTGACTATGACCTAGTGGGTCACACTATGTGTGTACACTACTGCGGATTTCGTAATCTTGCACATTGTTGTATTTTCATGCATACACTTTCTTCAACATTCTGATTTTCTGCACTCGTAGCTTTCTCGTGCCATTGTCAGGAATCTCATTATTACCATTTCTGTTAGCCTCTCCGTCAACCTCTCGAATCAGGGACCTGTTTGGGTAGCTATGGCAGACAGTTCTCTGGTTAAATCAATCTCTTGTTCGATATAAAGCGACATTATGTAAGTGTGACTGTACTGACTTCTGAACGCACAATCAATCTTACGTGCGACTAGAAAAAGGAAGATTTGTGCTTCCATGGCTCCACTCAATGTGTACCTAAAGTTAAAAACTCAGAAAAATCTGTTACAAAGCCTGGAAAATGCATCGATATGGTACAACTCACATCTTCACAGGACATCCTTGAGCTGAGAAATTGTTGAAGCTTATTAACTTAATTTAAAATGCTGGATTGCGCAATAATTTGTGATGTCATTTTTGTACTACTCAAATTACCGTCTTTGTTTTTCTCTGTTTTTTGTTCAAATGTCAATGCATCTTGTGCCAAAATGTAATCTCTGTCTTACTATTCTAGGTTAAATTGGTTATATTAGTCCTCTCCACACAACATGCTATGCTAGGACAGTGGTGCCGGGACGGAGGGCATAGGGAGCGCGTGCCCCGAATCGATTTCTGAAAAAAATTCTGAAAAATTTAAAATGATCCCAAAAGGCGTTTAAGCTATAAATTTCTGTAGGGGATAGGGTGAGGTGTGTTTTCAACCGTTTGATGGATCTATTGTGATCATTTTCTGTCGCAAATGGTCCTCAACTATCATAATTTTTACAAATCTTTCACAAACTGTCAAAATTTCTGCGCGCTCCGCGCGCTTCAGACATTTCCTCAACATTGCTCTTATTATCAATTTTTTTTTCCCGATAGTTACACCCGGAGAAGCACCGTAGCAAAATTCGAAAGCTGTTTACGAATTTCCAGGTAAAAATTGGCTTTTTGATTCCCATATATGTTTTGTGGGGAATTGAAAGTGTCTCGATGCAGAGCCTGAATACGGACCTTGTCATGGAAACCTTGTTTAATGAAAAATTTTCCGCGCGCTGTGCACGCATTCGCCACGGTTTGCACTCCATCTCATGACCATTTTGAAGGTCATAATACATGGAACTGTTCTGATGATAACACTTTCAAAAAACAGAAGTATGACTCCAACCTCTGTGAGGGTTTTTCATCAATATGGGATCTTTCAATCTAATTTGTGGAAGGTTGAAAGTACATATTTGCCGTTGTATCTTTTTGATTCCTTGCCGAAGCGCCAAGGAATCTATGCGATGGTGATGTCGTGTGTATGGGTGTATGTTGGGGTGTGTATGTGACGCTTTGCTGATAAACACGATATTCCAAGAAGAGTAACTCCGAGGGATCTCATACTTGGCAAGTAGATTTCCCATATTAAGTAAATGATCCCTATTGTTTTTGGTGAGGGTCAAAGGTCATTTGGGGTTACGAGAGGTCAAAAAGTCAAAACTTTGTCAAAACTTTGTCAACACGATATCTCATAAAGAGTAACTTTTAAGGACCTTATACTGACCATGTATATTGCTCATATTCAGAACATAATCCCTATTGTTTTGGTGAAGGTCAAAGGTCATATGGGGCTTCAGAGCTCAAAAGGTAAATACCCTGGAAATTGCTCGTGAACACGATATCTCCAGAAGGATAAATGTGACGGATCTCATACTTACCACAGGGATTTCCCATATTAAGTAAATGATCCCAATTGTTTTGGTGGAGGTCAAAGGTCATTTGGGATCACCAGTGGTCACAAGGTCAAACCTTGTAAACACTACCGGTTTATCCCAAAAACAGTAACTGTAAGGGATCTCGTACTTAGCATGTGCACTGTTCATAGAGCGTAGATGATCCCTATAATTTTGGTGAAGGTCAAAGGTCATTTGGGGTCACCAGAAGTCAAATGGTCAAAACCTTGTAAACTCTATGTCTAAAGAAGGGTAACTCTGAGGGATTTCATACTTAGGTTGTGGATTGCCCATATTGAGTAAATCATCCTTTATGTTTTGGTGGAGGTTAAAGGTCATTTGGAGCAAAAGTGGTCAAAAGGTCAAACCTTATAAATACTATCTCAAGGAGGGTAACTGTGAGGGATCTCATACTTAGTATGAGGATTGTCCTTATTAATTAGATGATCGCTATTGTTTTTGGTGGAGATCAAAGGACATTTGCGGTCACTAGAGGTCAAAAGGTCACAATCTTGTAAATACGATATCTCAAGTAGGATAAGTGTGAGGGATCCCATACTGTGTGTGGTTTGCACATATTAAGTAGATGATCCCTATTGTTTTAGTGGATATCAAAGTTCATGTGGGGTCATCAGAGGTCAAAAGGTAAAAACCTTCTCAACATATTTAAAGAAACGTAACTGTGAGGATCTCACACTTGACATGTGGATTATTTGCGATGGGCAGATACTTCCTTTTGGTTTTTGTGGAGGTGAACGTTCATCTGGGGTCACAAGAGGCCAAAAGGTCCAAAGCTTGTAGACACAATATCTAAAGAAGGATAACTGTGAGAGATCTCATACTGAGCGTGTCGATTGCTAATATTGGGGAGATGATCCCTATCATTTTTAGTGGAGGTCGCATGTCACAACAGGTCAAAACCTAGTAAATAGGATATTTTAAGGAGGATACCTGTGAGGGATCCCATAATTGGCCTGTGGATTGTTCAAATTTACCATATAGATGGACATGTAGGGAAGGTGATCCCTATTGTTTTAAATGGTGGTGAAAGTTCATTTTGGGTCACAAGATTTCAAAAAATTTTGACCTTATTAACATGTGATATCTCAAGTAGGATAACTGTGAGGAATCTCATGCTTGTCATGTGGGTGATTCATGTTTGTTACAATATATCCATGTGGCAAGGATTCACTACGCCTTTTGGCTTTCTGGTTTTAAAATGCAAGTGACCAAGTGCTTCTCGCACAGCCATTGTCGGTTAATATGGTGACTGTTAATACACTTACGATGACAAAAACATTCTGAAACGCACTTGCTGTTCCTTCACCCCTTTTGTTATACCTATCAGGCAAAGATGTAGTACTCGAAACCGGTTTTCTCGGTCTCGTCACCCCGTGGTCTCGGTCTTAATCTCGGTCTAAAATTCGTAAGGTCTCGGAAATTTTTCCGGTCTCACTTCAAGACCTTCAAACACGTATGGTCTTTTTTACATTTTTTTTTAAATAAACTCATGTATTTCAGAATATTTTTTAGCTCATTTACTTTCATTGAAAAAAAGATATTTCATTGAGAAAAAAATACATTCATCCAGCGAGTCCATACACCATAGCTTTTATGGGTTGAACTTTCTTCTGTGAGCCAGTGGGGTCAATGGGGATAAAGGTGCATTGGACTAGGATACATGTCAGGTTACTTAGTATAATCAGAACAGTGGCAGTCTAGAACTGCACTGCATTGCGTGTTCAATGTGCGTGCACGTGTGTGTGTGTTGAAATCCCCTTATCAGTGTTTGTTTAGTGCTATCTATTTTTAGTTCTTAGCTCTCGATTACACACTGCTATCAAGGAGGTCTAATATCATCTCCCTGCACTAATACTCTCACTCTCTCCTACTAGCCATTGCCGGAAGCTGTTTGTCTTAAATTTCCTTCGAAATTAGTAAAAATACGATAGTTGCAAGTGCTCGGAGTCATACTTTATAAAACTGTATCGTTTGGATGTCAGGTAAAAAGCATCACGTCAGTGTCCCCATATTATATAATTAATTCAGCGCGTCCAAGAGACTCTATACCGGTGTTCCCTAACCTTAGATAACCTTTTATAATGGACAATGAAGCGAAGTAAATTTTTTTTAATAGTCGAAGAATGTTTCTGTGGACTCCACGAAAGAATCGTTGCATAAAAATTTCCCGGAATAGAAGGCAGTAAAGTAGCCAAGGGGAGAAGGACTTCAGGAAGTTTGTTGACGACATACCCTCCTCTTCCACCACATTCGCTCCTCTTTCACTAAATTATGGACATTTTCCAGCCACATATGATCTGTTCCCAAAATATCCCAAAGATAGCACCATTTGCATCTAAACAGCCTTAAATTACATTTTTTCTTTTACAAAAACATGATCCTATAAGAGTATTTCCAGAGCTTACGCCTAATACATATCCCAAAGTTTGGCTTTTATACCCTGCTGTGGCTTCCCAATGCATATTACTAAGGTTCGTCCTAATGGCTCGTTTTCTTATAGTTCTTGCAGCTGCCCTGCGCAGGACCGAATTTGCCTAATAATCAACGCAACCTCTAACTTACCACCCCGCCCCTTACCCATATTTCAACTTTCTTGGGCTCTTGGAATGTTCATATACGATCATTCTTTGTGGCTCAGCTTCCAGATCTTCTGACTGGATGAAAACAGAAATTGTGACCTTATTTTTACCTAGCAAACTATATACTCACCAGCACTAGTCTTTATTTTCTAGTCTGTATTGTTACATGGTAGGAAATTTACACGTACCAACAAACCTGTTACTGAGGCATGTCAAGTGAGTAGCCTATAATGTATGGTAATCCTGTCGTTGGCTGTAACAGTGAATTAATATAAGTACATGGTTACACTAGTGCCCCAGATTCCTCTAGGTGTTTTTACATATCATTGGAACTATTTTCAATTTACATGATTTAAATGTGTTTGGTTTTAGGGTTGATTATCAAAAAAAAAAAAAAAAAATACAAGGCGGTCATTATCTGCTCTTTATGCTAACGAAAAGCTTCATTTACGACTATGTAAGGGATTTTTAGGACAAAATATTCTATGCGATACGAGCTAACTTATCATGGCGATTCTCTCAGATCAGTGCTTCTCAGTCGAGTCCTCAATATTTACAGGTGAATTTGGAAGGAGAAGGGTGTACGCCATAGTCTCAGCTCTGCCGTACATAGTTCCGTATTTTCATGTCAATGTCATGGGAAAGATTTTTTTCCTTTTCTCGTTTCGGTATCACTTTGTACTCTTATCAAAGATAAGAAAAGAGTTTTTCCTTTTTTAAAAGTTTTCGTCTAGAATTTTTCATATAGGTTTTAACTTGCAAATGTGTACTGTAAACAATGAGTTCATTAGAAGTGTCAATTGCATACACAGAAATGAAAGCCATTCTTTGCATACCAAACTCAACTCTCTTATTCAAGAAACCACTGGGTTTAACCTGATAAACAAAGCAAGTACACCAAAATTTAGAATAAAATTGTATAAAAGTATTTTTGTTCATCGTACTGCTCTTTATTTACAAAATAATAACCTGGTTACTTTATTGTAGACAGTTGCACTTGTAAGTTTTGTATATATACTCACATTTTATTAAAAGTCACTTTTGATGTCCCGTTTATAAGTATTTATATTTAAACTGGAAATAAATAAATGGAAGTAAAATGAAATGGAGATGGGTGTGATTATGGAAGGAGTACTGGATACCGTGTTTGAAATCTTTCTAGGAGCTTTTGGAGCTTTAAATCAAACTAGGGGTAACCTGTGGCATTTTACAGCTTCTTATAGGTCCCTCTATGAGTCAAAATAGAGTTTTATAGTTGAAGCTTTTCCCGGCATCAACTAACTTCATCAGGCACTACCCCGATTTTTCCTGTCTTTTGTTGGTAGTACGTAGTACGTGGGTCAAATTGTTTTCTAATCAGGTTTATTTGCAATTACCTGGTGTCTTACCCACACTTACAATTCCAAAACTTTGAAAGAATCTTGCAGGTCACATCTATTCCCCAGTGAAACTCGAGGGTGCTCATGGCAGTTTGATTATCCTCAACTTTGTACCATAAGCCTTTTCAGTTTCAAAAAAGAGGAATATTTTTAGGATTTTTTTGGTTAATTTAGAAGACTAAACTAATATCATTTCGTATTCAAATATGCAAACTAGATGATGCCATATAATTTTTCATAGCAAACCGTACAAAACCCACACAGATCACTCTTATTTTGTAATGTGTGGTGCAGGAGATTATTTGGCTTCCTTCTTCCTTTCATTTGATACCACATTTGAGGAAATTGGACCAAAGATGAGAAAGATATGCCCATTTTACTCTTGCTTTACAGCCCACACTGACCTCACACACACTGACCTATATGACCTCTACATAGAACACTGTGGCTCAAAACGTGAACAACTTTGGATTTGTAAATAGCACTGCATGGCTTTGTAAGGTAGCTCTAAATGGACATTTTAGTGTGTGCAAAAGTCGAAGAGGTGTTGTGGCTTGTAATGGTTGATATTGGGAGGGGATTTTGGGGTCAAAAATGCACGGTTTGGGCCAAAATTGACATATTTTTGAAAACTGCATATGTCTGGATCTTTGAACCTCTCCAACTTACCCTACCCTTACCATTTTAACATATCGTTTTAAATGGCTATGTTGCAAATTTTGTAAGAAGCATTTTCGTGTTTAAATAAAAAAGATCGGACTTTCCGTTGTTGAGTTATGATTTTCAAATATGGGTCGGGTATTTTGGGATTGAAATGTAGATTTTTGACTGAAAATGACGCATTTTTGAAAATTATACTTGAAATATCTTTAAATTTTCTATACCTGGCATCTAACCACCTCTCATGGTGTGGTTTTTTTAAGTTCTAAGGTATTTAGAAAAAAAAGTGAGTAGTTTGACCTTTCCTAAGTGCCTAAACTGATTCATTGAAAATTATGACGTTATTTTTAGCTTTTTTTGAATTTTTAGAGCATTTTTGGAGGTAAACAACTATTTGTCGATGTTTTGCAAAAATAAAAATTCAATATACAACACGGTAACGTTTGATGGATCTATTTGTTGGCTTTATTTTACCTGTTAAATGAAGGTTGATGGATGTTGCATGACAAAGTTATGACTTTTTAAAGTGCTACCTCGATTTGCGTGACTCAGTTACGCAACTTACGGCAAAGGGCTTGATTTAGGCTCTGTTTTTCAAGTTCAGTTGATCCCTCCTGAATGGAAATAATACCAAGTCACTACATTAGAGTAATGATTCGGTGTGAGCGCCTTTCCGTTTTGTTTTGCTCTACTAATGCTCAATAGGGTATGCAACTTAACAAGGCAATGGCAAGGCCAGGGCAGACTGTTCAATTGCTGTGAAACATCGAGTACAGGCTTTTAAATACAAAGTAATGGAACAAGTACACTACGAACTTTCCTTATCATATCAAAATATGCGTATAGTGTCCCCGGGATTTTCTTTGAAGACAAACTCATTTTGAGAGCTGTGTGTTTCCTCCCTATGAATAAAAATGCAATGTCATGGTCGTTTGAAGAAATTTCACGCTCTTACATAATTGTGTAGGCTTTTAATTTACCTAAGCTGGGTCCGTATGCCATGTCTTTACCCAACAGTTTACTAGGTGACAAGGTGACCGCCCAACTAAGGTAAATGTTTACCCTACTGTTTTTGCAGTGCAGGATGCCGTTTTCGGACTGCTTTCCAATTACTTTTCATTGTTTTGAACATTATTTTGACATTGACCTTTCTTTCGCAAAACAGGTTTGGGTAAAGTTAGTCGCTCAATGTGGGTCAAACGAGAAGCTTTGTAGACTTCGGTACCTCTCCTCTTTTCATAAACCAAGTTGGTTGTCAATGATGTAAGCTTAGTGTTGTTCGTTTTTCTAAGAAGTTAGGGGTGAATTATAACAAATTGAATTTTTCTCTTCCTTTTTTCTTTTTCCATTTGTAATATTTTAACAGCTGTCATAATTACTTTACATTAGCAGATATTAAATAACCCACGAGCCAATACCATTATCCATTTACCTCATGGATTAGATGGACATGTTTGGAATTCGAAATATTCGATGTTCTCAACTGGAGACTCTTACCTTTATTTGAAGTCAGGCTAAGCCCAAAATATAAAATTCAAACGTCATACAGTTTATGCATTGGATTTTACTTAAACAATCTTTTTTTTACATTGATCTCGTTTCAGATCCTTCTGATGTACCAGATGACATGAAGGACTTTGTTGTTACCTGTGATGACGTCAGTTTTGTACTAATCACAACTTCTGCTCGCTATCTTCCTGATATACTTGAATTGAAAATCAGATCTTCTGACGTCATTGTGATCAAATGGCCTAAATCTGGTAATTGAATCACATTAAGTGTTTAAAACCCCTATTTTTAGCCCAGTCGTCTAAGATATAGTGTTACTGTGGACTGCCTTACAATAGCCGCTGGTGGTACTTAAGTTCCCAACTTTCTGATACGCGTGGTCTAGATTAAAACATATCTCACCTTAAAAGGCAGAAGACGAAGCTTTCATACATTTTTTGTAGACAGGAGGATATTTTTGCCAACATGTACTGAAAGAAAGTGCCACATACAAATGCTTGCACGCATGAAAAATTTGGTAAACAGTATCAAGGTTAGCAATTTTGCAGCCGCTGTCTTTGCACGGAGGCCCTGTTAGCCATGAACTAAACTTCATTTTATGGTACTTAATTGTTAACATGACATATTTTATTTGTAACATTTTAAACAATTTCTATGTACAGCATTCCTTTTGCAAAAATATTAAAAGGCCGTTAAATACTGCCAGCCAGACGTTGGATAGTAACTTAGCTTTAATAAAAGGGGTTCAGAGTATTGTTCTCACGAAGTATGTCTTTATTATAGTGGCATATGGTTGAATACAAGATGTACAGTTACTGGTGAAGGAAAAACTTACAATTATAACTATGCAAGGTAGTGAGCATAGAATATATTCTTCTCAAAGTTCTATTCTAAAGTTTTCAGGCAGAATGGGCAAAGCGATCGAAATAGTTGTATTCCGAGTGGTGTTGAAAGTATACAGGACCATACACCATTTGTTGTGGGAGGAAGATCAGGCCACTAAACAGCCTCGTTTTAACATTATTAAATAAAGAGCAGGTCGACATTCAATTTTTTTCTTATAAAATATCCTTCTTGTATTGTCATTTTAGCACGTTAACTAAGTTGGTGCGCAAAATGTGGCAAAGCTATGTTTCTCCTGTCTGTTTTGTTTTGTAATCTTTGTTTCTCCGTCCTTCATTGTGAAGTTTGGTCATAGCAGAATGATTTGGAGTCAAATGCTAATTTTACTCCTTCAAAAATGATTCATTCGAGATATCTGGATTTTTTTCTCTTTCCCCTGGAAAAGGCGAGGGAGATATCACTATTCTGTTTTGTCCTTTCTGGGTCGCCATCCATATACACAATCATATGCTTCGAATCGCTATACACCAGGCATTCTCAACCAAATTCAGTGAAGCGCCATTTGATTGAGTAAAAACACAAGGAGTGCCACCATCCAACCTGGAGACTATTCGTCCTATGGGAGTAATTAGATCGAAACGATGTTTATTACAACAACGCCCGTAACCAGAATAACAAATTTGGGGAGCACATCGATGTTGGACTTTCGCCAGCATGAGGGAAGGGTCTAGGTGGAGGGGGTGTCCCCCTCCCCTTTGGAAATTTTTGTCTATTTTTAGGACTCTAGATGCAGAATGATGCCATAATTCTTCTTATATTTGTATTCCAAACAGGCTGGTCTCGTAATAAATTTTTCCTCCTGCAGTGCAAGACCTTTTATTGAAAAAATTGGGCACGTCCCCTGTGCCCCCGTGGCTACGTGCCTGATCACAACGCTCACAATAAATTGTATACAGTATCATTTCGCATAGTGGCATTTCCGTGTACCGTCGCTGTGGTGAAGCTTGCAACTTTGAGGCTTGCATTAAAAGGGCTCCCCCAACTCTTACCTACAGTAACTGTAGCTACCGGGATACTCGTAAGTGCACCTAATTGACAAGTTTTGAGTGTGAATATCTGAGTGATAGTGTACGTTCCGCCGCTTGTTCCATTTGCCATGCGGTCAGCCAGGCCGCGCGCGCCATCAGAAATGGTGCCACGCTCCAGCAGTGGCGCGCACCACTAGTTGAGAAAGCGTGCTACACACATTAAGTTCACTGCAAGAACAAATTGGTTAATTTTGTAACCAATCCCATTGTTTGGAATGTGATTGGTCAAGCCAATCATTATATTGTATAACTGTAACCAACGTACACGAAACGTACACCAATTAGTAGGTTGTCTTTAACAGGAGCAAGAGGCTAACTACACCAACAATACCCTTACAAACATCTCCACACTTTGCCTACTTCACCCCAGTTTGCCTCCTGTTACATGTGTCAAAGCGTGATTTTCGGTTTTCCACACTTTGACTCACGTCCAAACTGTGAAAATGCTGGTCAATGCATGGCACTTTGGAAAAGCGTGTCAACTGTTTATTAATGACACACATTGTCACGTAAAAATTCACAGAAATTTTACGCCTCTCCACACCTCACCATAGTTTTGCATAGTTCGACACAGTAATTCACGTGTGGTATTGGAACTTTTGCCACACAATTTTTTTGAGATGTGTAGTGCTGAGTAAAGTAAATTCAATAGTTCGATTTCGTTCACTAGCCTTGTCTGCCACACTTTGCCCTGGTTTGCCACATGTGTCAACTTGACGCAGCTTTCCCCACTTTGACCCAGATTTCAAGGTGTGACAATCATGCAGGGAAAAGCGTGGTCCTGTGTGTCAGATTGGTTCCAATACCACATGTGTCACGACGCATAACCACACTTTTTTTCCTTATGTATTTTCTGCCACACGTGATTACGTGTGTTCACATGTGGCATGCCACACTTTTTTTGTACGGGTAATTGGCTAAAGGTACGTCATCACATGTTATGTCCGTGTCTTTGTTCTCTGCTTGGCGGGAACCGCTTCGCGCCTTGTGCGTTCACACTGCAATTTGTACTGTTAGACGTTCTACATACACTTACAATGATACAAATGTACGTGTACACAAGATCGACTGCAGGAGTACTTGGCACAGCGGCAAGGTGCACCAGGCTAATTGATCCCGCTGATTTTTATCAACATGGACCATTACGTGAAGAGTATTCTAACAGAATGGGGCCTCGAAGTGCTTCACGAAGTCCTAGAAGGTCTCAGAAGATTATAAAAATTGTGCAGTAGACTAATAATCAATGTACGGGCATTACAAATCTCCTGCAAGCTAAGGTTAAATCTAACGTTAGGCCTAGCCTACCATTACCAATATACGGCAAAGCAACTCAGTGACACAGACTTAGCCACTTAGGCCTAGTGTTACCACTCAATGTTAATCCTAACATAATGATAAAATAGTAGCGCTGTAGGACCTACTGGGCCTACAAAAGTACGGCGTACACAAAATGCAGCCGGATCTAAGCTATTGTAGCCTTGTTTGGCATCACATCACTTGCTAGGCCTAACTGTTAGGCTATATTTTTTGATTTTGTCTCTCTGGAACTTGAAACGATAGCCTATCCACTATAATCCAGTCAAAACTTCCCCAGACCAAAATGTCTCCAACTTTTTAGCTAGGCTAGGCCCTAGGCCTACCAAAACCCCAGTTTCTACCAAAATGACCCCTTGGTATTAGGTCTATGGTGTACAAAAACGTCCCAGCATAGGCCTAGGCTAGGCCAAGAGAATTCAAACATAAACTAGGAAGCAATTTGAAACTCCAAGCAACGTGCGGAAAACCCGGGAGGAATTTGAAAATCAAGTGGATGAATTTAGAAATACTGAATAGTCTTTCCTACTGTAACCTGTTGCTTGGATAAATTCCAGTTGTAAATAATCTGTTGATTGCACATGCTTGGAAATTGATCTAGGCTTAAGTTGATTGTTATGGGATCATGGTGCCGTCAAGTGAGGCAAGTTTCATCCCTTACAACACGTACAATTGTTGGTGTTTGGTGCCCCTGGGTACCCCCTCTACCCACCAAATGAGATTCACAGGCCAGTTTTGCAATTTGATGTGTGTCATATTAATGAGCCCTCCTGTAAAACACAGAGTTCACTACTATTTTTGAGGGTTCATGTAGTGCCACAACTGTAGGCCTACAGTACAAACTACACTTAATATTGACTGTTCACTGTTTGTTTCTCAATATTTTTCCTTTTAAATTGTGTGATTAATGGTATCTGCTGCAGTAAAGTATTACCCATATTTAATCAGCAATTGCAGAATGGTACAGTAGGCTTACAGTTGCTCTACTGTAGCTTTATTGCCAAACTTCACTGTTCTGTATGTTTATTCTATTTTGGGTTAACTACAGATTATACATATGCTTGTGTTCTTTTCATCTGACCAGAAAATGAAATCGACAAAGAAGCATTGTTCTTGCTTGGAGAAGAAGATGTGAAGCAATGGATCCCAAAAACTGGCCCTCGCTTGAAATTTTTGAAGCGTCTAACAAACCTCAAGGTGAGCCCCCTCTTTGTACTGTAGTTTAGATTCTTTGGTGAGGGGCGAGCTACTAGTGTGAATCATGGGGTACACATGTTATGTATGTAAGAGGGATGTGCCCCTTTCAAGTTTACGGTGGCATCTAAAAGTATTGCATGGTATTAATAGTGATTCCTCAACATACATGTGTTACCAGGATGGATGTATGCGAACTTTAACAAGATACTGTTCCTCCAGAAAACATTTGGTTAACCTATATTCAATTAACGCTTTAGTTTAATTAACATCTGTCTGGTCTGATCTTTCTGTGGGTTACAACTTTTAAACAGTTTTGTTTGAGGCAAGATAAATTTAAGCAGGAACAAAAACTATATACCATTTTAGTATATGCAAAGTAGTTATGTTGAATTTTTGTAAATAACAATCCCAGTCAGTGCAAAAATGAAGGTAAACTGTCTAAAACATTGAAAAACAAAAAACATCCCCTTTCAGAAAGTTTAACAGTCCAAGTGATAATTAAAGTTACCTTAGATTTTCCCTCGTGAAATCTGGTATATAAATGTTTTGGTTACTTTTACATAAAAATGAACTGTAATTACAGACCAATGAATGTAGAAAGTTAATAACCTACTGCTAATGTAAAATATTCTTACTTGAGGAGAAATAATGGTCACTATTTACAGCAGGGGTTACATTTATGACAATATATAAGACTTGTTTCCTATATGATACATGCAGTTGCTCTCATCGAGTGGTTTATGGAGTCAAACCGCATGCAGTCTCCATGTTTTGGGTCCATGGGCTATAAAATGTCTCCCATGTCATGAGTGTGACTTATAACTGCATCCCAAGTGAGGCTTCAAGTGGCACCTGCCATTCTCCCTGCGGGGATGTTACTCTTCCAGAAAAATGTAAGTGGCTTAGGGTGTGATTTGATGGTTTTACGAGCCTTTGCCATTTGTCTCCATCGTTTGTGGCCCTTTGGCCAGTTGTGTGGTGGCTATTTGTGGTTGTTGGGGTTGACTGTTTGGTTGTGTGGTGAACCCAAAATAATGAAAAAAAAACTTTCTGGAGCTCCCTCCTCACTTGGATGATGTAAAGGTTATTTAAAAGATTACTTTATTCTGTTATGGCATGTGAATAACTCTTATTTATATGTATTCTTAATCAGGATTACAAGAACTGACGGATGATGAGTAGGGGAAAGAAAGGCATGGTTTCGTCATAATCTTGCTCTGCCTGCCACTGTACAGCAATATATGAGGGAGACACAGACAGCACGGCTCTCGTGGATACATGGGGATGGACAAACTTTCCTGAACAAAAATTAGGAGTGATATCAAAGGTTCAAGGACGGTGGACCCCAGTGGCCACTACTGGATATGGAATACTGTACTGCAGTCCTATGGTTTCTCTGATTGTGTTGGCTGTTACAAGACGACCCGTCAGGAACACCAGATTGAATCCATCGACGAGCGAATGGAAAGCTCCAGAGAATTCAACTTCAACGCAGCCTTTCTAGAATTTTCTCGAAGGAACTGTTTACGTAATGCGACACTTCTAAGAAATATTGGCATTGTTTGTTTACTACCGTGCATGCAAGGAACGTTCTCGTAATTGCTCGACTGTGTGCTCTGGAAGTTTCTATGAAGGAACGTTCTCGTAATTGCTCGACTGTGTGCGCTAGAAGTTTCTGTTAAATTCTGGAGAGTTCTCGAATAAAAGCCTAGCATATAAAAGGCAGTCCAACAACTGGTATAGGGGAGAGATACCATCGAGTCCAGACGTTATACTGCTGTCCGTTTGTTGACCGAATCACTTGAGGCCAGCCACTGACACTTCACACTTGTGACAAATTGCCTTACGCCGTTTCTACACTGTGTATTGAGGTTGTTATCATCCATCGCCTACCTAGCCTTGTCATTATTCGCCCGTGGAACCAGTTCCTACGCTACAGCACGCTGCAGGTCTACTACTGTACCATCGTCAACGTGCATGCACTACCAGCCCTTGGACCAGAGCAGGCAAATATTAGGTAAAGGATTGTGAGTAAGTCTAATTAATTATTGTAGATTTAAGTAAGATAAGGAGATTGTAAATAATCATTAAGTTATTGAAGTTTAATCTCGTTCTTCTGTGATCTTTCGCTGTTACTGGTTTGACTTGCGACCGCAAGCCGTAACATGGCTTTTGCAGGAATTTCATGGCAACAGTATTTAGTTTGCAGAAGTTACCTACTTCAATGCATTAAATTGTCAAATTCATTGATTAAGTTAACAAATCCTGAGAACACTGTACTGATGCTGTGTGACTTTTTGCTTTACCTGCATAGTGATACATCGGAAAGATTGGGTCTAGAAGAAAAAGCCATAACTAGGTTGATCATTTCTTGCTTGGATTATAATGGTATCATTAGCCTAGGTTTTCTAACCTTAATCTAAGGAAGGCGACACAAAAGTTTGATGGTTTAAACATGGGTACGAACTAGTTGTATACATGACTTGTAGTAACTGTGTTGCTGTTTCGGTGTGGAATGCCAGAGGTTCAGATCCCACCCACCAGTTAGTTGTGGGAAATTCTCCTCATGATACATACTTGCGTAATTTCAACCAAAGTTGTATCATTGTCCACATAACCGTCAACCAAATTTTGGTTTGCTATTTGTTTGTCTCGGGAAAATGTACCATAGAATGAGAAATGCTAAAGGCCTAAGTCCTGCTACACAAACCCAAATCCAAATGAAAATCTTCTTCCAAATAAATCATATTTAAAAAAGCAGAGAAATGAAATTGTACAAGACAGTCCAATGTAATCCAAGTTTGCATGGTGAATTTTGAGAATCCTTATTAAAATTTGTTTCAAAAAAGGAACTGTTCTTACTGCATTCATGTCTGATTAGCATATGTGTCGTAAATATTGTTGTGATGTGCCTATACTCTTTATTTGGCAAACTTGTTATGTAAGTATTGTGAAAACTCAATAATTTTGGGGTGAAGTTTTGGTGACTTCCTCTTATTCTGTTTACTTTTCATATTTAAGATTGAAGATGTGGGAACGTTTTTCGAGACAAGTAGTCAGCCGTGTTGCTCTAGACGTGAAGGATCCTTCCATAAAACGGACTTTAGCACTTATGGATAAGGAACCAGAATTACCACAAGGTAGAGTGTGTCTTAGGTGTTCAAGGTAGAAGTGGTGTCAGTCAATTCCCTTGGCTCGTTATTGTAACATTATCTGAGTGAAAGGGTTAATAAGAATTTTGTGTCGGTTGCTAAATGGTCAGATGACAAACATCATGAAAATCATTTGGCATATATGAAAAAGAAGTTCCTAAGTGATGTGGTGAAACTTTGAGTAAATGTGGATGTATGGGTTGAAAGTTCCTATTCCTTAAAGATTTTCAGCTTTGCCCCTTGTGAACTAGAGCAAGAAGGTATGACATAATCCTCATTGAACTGTCCAAAAGGAACCCTTTGCACTTAATTTTAATTATCATAATACTGTATAACATGCTCTTTATTGTACATTTCTGCCTCAAAATTCCAGGTCAAAAACTAAGGCTGTACAAAACTAGTTCTGGGAATATTAAGGAGGTGATGTCATAAAGCTTCAAAGTCTTGTAAATGACATCAATACATGTGCTTACCTCCCATACCTCAGTCAAACACACCCAAAATTTTCTAAACAGCCGAATTAAGTGCACTCCCATCTGGCGATGCTGCAAAACTTTGCCAGGGGTTTCCCCCAATGTCTATACAGGGGAAACATAAGTAGTAGCCTACTTCAAAACTGCTGTTTTTACAGAGTACAATGCCTTGGAGAGGCTAAACGGTTACCCATCTTGCCCAATCCCCACATTTTCAAAGCGTTTGTGGCCATGGGACAGTGTACCTTTGGACCAGACCTTTCTTGGGTGGTTAAGTACCTAGCCTCTTTCAAACCATTGAATTCTATGTTAGGATATATATATATATATATATATATATATATATATATATATATATATATATATATATATATATATATATATATATATATATTGACAAAAGACCTGACAAAATGATTATTAGCATTACTTTTTTATTAAAACATAAACATGAGCAAGTTTACAATGATAAAAGCAAGACTGGATTAACATTGACTGACCTAAAATTTACAAGCATACTGTATGTAGTATTCCACTTTTAAAATGGCCCCTTGAAGAAGCAATTGACGAGATTTTGTTTGGCTACAGATTGCTGGGATTGGCTACACTTTTGGCTTATCAAAATTTAGGCCTAGCTTGGGGGCTATTTAAAATATTGCTTTAAAATGCAATATTCAGGAAGCCATTTTAACTGAAGGCCCATTACAGACATTACTAGAATATTTCTGGAGTTAGGTATGGCGTCTAGAGTGCAAATGAGTCACTTCACGCATCCAAGCACTGTTGGATGGGCGATTCAGGCAAGCACAGAGAGGGATTCACAAACGAACAGAAACACGTTCACGCAGCAGAAACATATAGATAGCAAGCATTGGGCATTCAACAGTTTCTTTGTAACTGCAAATTCTCTCCTGGCACAATCCTCCATTCAGAGTATCCTAAAAATGCTTCTCTATTTAGATATTATCACAGATTTACAATGTTTATAATTTCTAGTTCAATTTTCTGTTCCTTTCCTATAGACACCTTTGGGGCTGCTTCCTTGTATGTGATGCCAAGTCTTTTCACCCCTTGCAGTATTGCTATCAAGAAGGGAAGCCATAGGGGATGGAAGCCAACCATATTAGAGAGCATGAGAGCTTTCATTGCAGTGCTACCAGTTAGTATTTTCTTAAGAGTATTATTGCATGCTGTGGACATTAGCTCTAATGCGTGCAAACTGAACATTATACTCAAGTTTGAAAAAGCAAAGTTTACTGCTGTAGCATTTTAAAATAATGTAATTTCATGGGTATACACAGAGCAGCTTCATTTGAAAACAGTTTGTAAATAATTGCTTGTAAATTAATAAAATTTTTCTAGAACTTTGTTGCTGGAAATGCAAGTTTAAAAAATTTGATAGCATGGTTTGGTTAAAGGAAGGGTTCAAGCAAAATATTTTCATATGCAAAAGAGGAACCAAATCTACACAATTTGGTAAAAATTCCATTCAATCAGATATGTATTTCTCAATTCAGTAAATTAAGTTACTAGATTTGGTTCCAAAGTGCTTTGAGGGCAGCAGAGGTTATATCTCTTTTTTACATTAACAAGGAACGTTTCCTTTTTTTTTTGTTTTTTTTCAGTCTGTTGTGTTGTGTTGACCTTGAACTTAATAGGGTTAGGACTTCCCCATGAGGAATGTAAAATTTGTTAAGTTCTCATGCCACTTAATGCAATCACATTCTGATAACGTGGGATTGTTGAGGAGAAAATTGGTTGTAAAGTTTAAAGAAAAAGAAAAGACTGTCTATTAATGTGAGGGTATGATGTCATATATGCTTGCTTCAAGTTCACTTTTTATTAAAAATATGACAACTTTACCTGCTCATGTCTTGAGAAACAGCACATCAGATTTCAATGTAAATTTTACCAGAATGCTTAGAATAAGTACCCCTCTAACATATCAGAACTACCATAGCTGCTAAGCTTTAGGATATGCAAGGAGGCTGGTTTTATGGTAACCCATTTAACAACATTTTTTTTATTTTTTGAAGTGCCCCAGAAAGTGGAATCTTTCCATTCCAGTACTATTATGACAATGGTTTGTTTCTTATGTATCTTACTCCCAATTGTGAACAGCTCACGTGGGTATCCTATTTACTCATTACCTATCATTTACAATGCAGGTTGGAGCCGACTTGGAGAAATTTAAGGAAGAAAGGCACACAGAATGCCGAAAACATTCCATTACCTGGCAGCCTCAGGTCGTCGTACTTGGCACTTCAATTGTGGACGTTCAGCAGGTCTTTGCATTTTTGAATGACATAATCTATTCAGTGCCCTCTGTTGTTAAGGGCATAGATGTCTGTTTCAAAACTTTCCAGGTGTTCAACATTGAATATCCATTGGAGTGTAAGTCTCCTTGGACCTTTCTGCAGAAAGGCATTTATGGTATTGAAACACCATATGATTCTATGACACCACGCGTAAGAGAACTGCTTTCGATCCTGAGACCCGACTCAGACCATACTTCTTAAGAAATTTTGTGCTTTTTCACCTTTGGTGAATATGAAGAAGGAATAGAGACATAAATTAGACAGAGACTTGAGTTGTAGCTTTTGGGGCATTTCTACATTATTTTTGAACATTTCATGTATAAATGTGTGTGCATAGGCTTCTGCTTGACCAAAACTCCTGTAAGAGCCGGTAGATAGTAAACATACTTCAAAGATAATTTTTCCACTTTTCGTTATAGTTTCTGAATCACTGTCGTCGTATTGTATGTTACTTCATTTTGTATCACCCTGTAACTTTACCTGATGGATAGCCTGTAACAAAAGATTTTGCTTATGTTTTGGTGGGGATTATTGAACTTTCATACAGTTAAAAGGCCTAACTTGGTTTTCTCTCATTAAACTCGTGTAATGCTGTCTTTCCAATTAGGTAGGAATATTTAAACAGCTGCAATTTCCAAGTGAACCATCCTTTAGCACTCCGAATAGTTAATTAGTGAAGCAAGATATAAGAAGTTAGAAGCAAAAAAGCTTTATCCATATCCACTTGAAAAACATATGGGCAAAATGGTTCTTTGTTGCACATTGTGTTTGTCTTGTGTGTTCATCCACCATGTCAAATACGTTACAACATGGGCAAGGATCCCAGGGAGGGGGAGGGCACATGTCTGTTGGTGGAAATTTTGTTTACATCCTAAATTGTTATGGAATATCAATAATATAACAGTGAAATATAACATGTTATAATGTGACTAACTTAAAATCTAATGTAATGCATACCGTGAAAGTACACCCAACTTTTCGTGGCATGCAGTTTTAGACTATGAACTTCTGACCCTTGATATCTATTTGTTATAACCGTGTTCGTACACATTAGGTATCATTTGTTTTATTACTTGAGGATGCTAAACATCCACCTTAGTCGTATGATAAGGTTTCAATGGAGTGAGGGTTAAATTCTTTCATTCTTTCTTTCAGTCTGTTAACCAATTTTGGTTATGTTTTTACTCAAACTGATGAAATTTTCTGAATATTTAAGCTTGGGAAGTTTTGTTTTTGAAGCTTTTCTTCAATTTGAACAGCTGTAGTCTTCCTAATATTTAGCAACATGGGAATTTGGGGGAATATTTTATCTATCTGTCCTTATTGCAACTTTTATGATAATATGTTTTTATGATTTCATGTGTAAACATTCAACTAAGTGTTTTATAAAACTGAAGCCATTTTATTAAGTTCTTTTTCTGATCGGTTTTATCAATTCTGCCATTAAAATTATCTTTGACAGCAATGTGCCTTTCGGGATAGGCTGTTGTGCTTATAACGTATGCACAGCATTGCTGTTCATTTTCTTTAGAATGGTTGAAATGGCAAATGTTTCAACAATGCATATTCCGTCAATATTGCTAGCCTGCCCTTTCTTTAATGAAAGCCCTATTTCTTGTTGTATTTACTGTATTTGCAGATGCACAGTCAGCACAGAAAGTTGTAAAATCACATATCCATTGTTACTTTGATGCATTGTTTCTTTGCAAATGAATATATGGAAACTCACCTTGACTGTTAACACATTTCATCCTTGTTGCATCATTATATGTAAATTGCATGCTGTTATAGAATTCAGTGAGCAATACATGATCGTGCTAAAGCTTCAATGCAAAGAATTTGTTGTTCAATTTATAAGCCTACATTCTCAAATAGTGGGTTGCAACCCAACATTGGGTCATGAGTTAACACTGATGGGTCCCAAGCCCATGTGGGTTCGCGGGGTCGGGGAGCCTTGGAATGGGTTTACAAAACATTTCGTACCCCTCCCAGCAGACAATTATGCTCATTAAGATGGATTGATGAATAATCCCAGATCATGAAGAGCTGCTGTGCTGGATGCTGGAATAAACGATGAGATGACTGGAGTGAACAATCAATAACCAATTAATTGGTTAAGGAACAGGATTGGTTACGTCAACCAATTAAATTGGTGGACTCAACTGATTTTATTGGTGGACTCAACTAATTTAATTGGTTCATTTAACAATTTTCATTGGTTAATGGCTTGACCAATTGACGTTGGTTGTGGTAACCAATTAATTGGTGGTACTCACAACAAGTGATTGAATTGGTTGAAATCAACCAATTTTTTGGTTGCACTCAACCAATTTGTTTCTGAAGTGTAGGAAACTTAACATGGTTGTATTACCTCCATTGATCCTTGCCTACTAACTCAGAGGGAGCTTATACGATTGCTGCAGACCTTCCATTGCCACGTTTATTGAAAAGCCACCTTAAATCACCCATGCTGCCGACAAGCCTCTTGGAAAGTAAGGCCAAAGTCTTCTACGTTGCGAGAAATCCAAAAGATGCAGCAGTGTCCTTTTCAATTTCTGCTGTATGAATACTAGACTTCCGCTGTACAAAGATTGGTCGGAAGTATTTGAGCACTTTTATGATGGCTTATGTGACTATTTAGTGTTTTAGTTTTGTTACTAAGGCAAGGCATGTGTTACATAATATGCATTTGCGGCCCTTCTCCCTGTGTATGTGACTCCCAGAAAATAAAGATTGTCTACTTGGTCGTGATCGCAGTAAATCGATGCGCATTGAAGAGAGGTTGGCATACAATTTGTATGGGGAGAAAAGCCCATCTTGAAACAGCAGGTAGCCCACCACAAATCCAACTATAAGCGTACGCATTAACTTGTTTTCCTTTTCCTGGCCCTTGGTCCTGGGATTTCTTTTCATAATGTCAATGCTACCACTGACATGAAAACTAGTCAGGTAACCTTTTAACGCTGTGTTTGAGTTGGTACATGCATCACCGATGAGAAATTAAGTATGTGAAAGCTTCAAGAAAGCCTCCACTATAAATGTCATTTTTTCATTTTTGGAAGTATTTAGACACATTGCCAAAACTTGCATATCTTAAACTCAATTATAGGTCACCAATTTTTCTTTAATACAGCATTTACATGTTAAATTGTGTGCATTCCTTTTGTTCCTTTTGTGTTTGTTTTGGTAAATTTATTCAAGGCTACTCTATTCATAAATAGTGCACTTTATCTAGTCTGGCCCCAAAAGTACAGAAATATGAAGAGAAGTTACACAAAACTTGACAGATGAAGGTGTTTAACGCAAGCGTAATTTCCTAAATGGATATGTAAATGGTTTGATAAAGCCAAGCTGTTGTCCATGTTTAAAAAATTATTTGGACTATGATGCTCTGCAGGTCCTGCTAAGTAACTTTTGGCTTATTTTATGACGAAACGTGACATGCATTTCATGTTGCCAAATCAAGCGAGTTAAGTTTTGTAAACTCTAATGACATCGGTAATACTTGTAACGAGTATCATTTTAGAATTATGTAACGCTTACACTTAAAAGTGCCGTTCGATACTTGCAAATAACAACACAAACTCTCCAGAACGTAATAATAAAAAGACCTTTCTATTGTTATGTGGTATTAAGGAAGATCAAAGGCAATCCGAGAGAGTATCGAGAGAGTATCGGTTTCCTCACTAAAAGATGGTAAACCTAGGAAGGTGTTTTGTTTAAATGACGGAAGGTACGGTGAGCGTATTAACCTCCTAGGGTGAGACTTTAGTATATAACTGAATAACCCCAGCTCTAAAGTTCTAAATTTATTGTTATGATTTAATTAAAAGAAGCAGACTCTAATAAAAGTTTTCTACATCTAGTTATGTTTCTCCCAATCGTTCACATATGAGCATGTCTTATGGGGTTGGTAATGTTGGTAGTGAAGACCTTAGCAAAATGATGCAACGGAAAACAAAAAGAAGACGTACTTTTTAAGTATTCTCGGAAACCAATCAACCTTCGTTTAGTCTGTCTGAGTGTAACCGTTTGATATGGTTGACACTCTTTCTTTTTAAATAACTTAAACCACAGATTACGTTAAAAAGAGTACTGAATTGAACAAGTATATCTTCATCTTCTACATTGTGTAATAAGTCTTTATTCCGGAGCTGGTTTGTTCTACACGAAAAGATAAGTAATCCATACCTGTATATTGAATGGCAATTTTAACGAACAAAACTTTAACTAAAACACTAAGTTAACCCTGCTACCCCAGCACCTCTACGGCAAAAGGTGTTGAGATTTCGAAAGAACGTGACAATTGAGACACATTTCGATGACTACTTTTAATGGCAGAGGGGTTAACAATAGTGACTCAGCAATGGGTGACATGGTGATAATGGAGTAATCTGTAGTTCTTGAAGAGCTTCAAAGATTTCTGAATTGTCGGACGATGCATATAACAGGATCAATTGAATCATAATTATGCTAAATGTATGCAAAATTGTATACGGTATGGTTCTTACGATTTTGTACAATTTGTAATTGTCTTCAAGTCACATGTGCGGAGAGTCGTGTAAAGCATGTCATTTTTCACTGCCCATTTCCCTCTTAATTTCTTTTTACCCGATAGAATCCTTGAGATGAAGTTCTTCGTATCAGTAAGTTTTTGGAAAACTCTATTTCTGACGAAGAGTTGGAGGACATCTGTGAGAAGTCTTCTTTCGATGCCATGAAAAATAATACTTATCCAAATCCAGATTACATGGGTATACTTTATTTACCAGACAACCAATCCCATTTATGAGAAAAGATATTAATGCCTATGATTTAAAGTATTCTAAACATTCACTCCCGCAGAGGTAATTAGACATTAAAACCACACAAGTTTTTGCAGTAAGTGTACATATTGATCAATTATCTGATCAAGTCAAAATCTAGTATGTACAAGAAAACCAGATTACTAGAGAATTCATCAAAAGAAGTCTCCATTTCAATACAGGAGTTACATATTTTAAGATTGGATAATTTATCTGACTAAGGAGACATTTTGCTTTCGCTGACATTCGTAGCCTACTGATAGAACGCTAATTGTGTAAAAAAATTCTTTAGCCAAGAAACATAAATATATTCCGCGTGTTTCAGGCTCTTGCCATATGCGATACTGTTTGGAAGATCATCTCTGCATTAAGTATTGCGATGACGAATCATTTGCAGCCTCAGGAGTATTTACTATTCATTAAACTTTATTTTAACAGCTGCGGTAAATAACATAGTACCTACAATAGCTGGTTATTTCAGGTACCCACAAGGATAAAATCAAGCACACCTATTTTACAATGACGTTTAACATATAGAAGAGTCCTGCCCTTCAAGGGCGTAGACAAACTCTCCTCTCCTTTAAAATTGTCTTACTGAATTTTGGGATAGAAAGAAACATAACATGCCTTTCCAAAGTGGGCGACAATGATACGATTATTCCTCCTCAGAGAGGGTGTCACCCAGAATCCTGACTTAGTTCCTGGCGTTGTCCATGGGCAAATGCCGTAGTTGGAGTCAAAACCTCAAATGTGTAGAGTTAATTAGTTGGACAGTGGAACAAAACGTTGAGCTGACATCCACAATGTAGTAAGCAATACACAAAAACCGCAAAGTTTACGGTGTAATTTTGGAATAGGAATGAGACAAACTTGTCGAGAGTTAACGTGTACAGGGGAGGGGAAGTTATCAAAGGACATGCGAAATGATACTCATTTTTGTGTAACTATTTATTCTTTGTAAATCCTTTAATGTAAATCCAGAATACGGCCCCTAGAATTGTTCTTAGGGCAAATCGTCACTCTCACATTACCCCGCTTCTGAATGAATTACACTGGTTACCTGTTAAACAGCGCGTGAACTACAAACTACTCCTTCTAGCCTTTCGAGGTTTTAAACTTGGTACATCCGCCTATCTATTCAATGCCTTACATCCAGCAACTAGGATTAGATCCTCCCGATCGCGGTACCTCTTCCAGTTAAATGTTCCGGCTTCTCGTACAAGGACCTTTGGGGATCGAACTTTCCACCACGCCGCGCCCTGCCTATGGAATTCGCTCCCGCTGAAGCTCAGGTCTTTAGACTCCCTCGACCAGTTTAAACATTCCCTCAAAACCTTCATTTTCTCTCAATATTTCTAACTTTTCTGCTCTTTTTTACGGCACCTGTAAAGCGCTTTGAGCAGTGTTTATTCTCTGGATTCTGCGCTATACAGGACTATTATTATTATTATTATTATTATTATTATTATTATTATTATTATTATTATTATTATTATTATTATTATTATTATTATTATTATTATTATTATTATTATTATTATTATTATTATTATTATTATTATTATTATTATTATTATTATTATTATTATTATTATTATTATTATTATTATTATTATTATTATTATTATTATTATTTATTATTATTATTATTATTATTATTATTATTATTATTATTATTATTATATTATTATTATTATTATTATTATTATTATTATTATATTATTATTATTATTATTATTATTATTATTATTATTATTATTATTATTATTATTATTATTATTATTATTATTATTATTATTATTATTATTA